>JAPZDY010000012.1:21304844-21378909 GCA_029783645.1 Ctenochaetus hawaiiensis | reverse complement strand
TCGCGACCGCCGCGCGGAGGACTGAGCCTCGCGTACATGGGCCGCGCACGCTAACCACTGAGCTAAACGGCGGCCCGCCTTGTCTTATTCTAAGACATTCTCCATTACATTGAAAGGCATATGGATGAACTAATTAGGAACACTCTGTTCTCTGTCACAAAGTGCCTGCTCCGAGCTCCGAGCCACACTGGCCAGGTAATGAGCTGAGCCGGTGACATGGGAGCCTCTGCGTGCTGCTACAGGGGACGCCCAGTAAGCTAAGACCCCCATACTGAAGACGTGTTCCTTTGACACACACAGCAGCATGCGGTTAGGTGCCCCGCACTGTCCCCACAGCAAAGCACTGTTCACTCAGTGTTAATGAATCAATCAATTTCTCCCAGATAAATCACAGCGAACGCCTCACAACGGCCAGCTGTCACCATGATGAATTCCTTCATTTCATGTAATAAGCTGGCTGGGAAGTGATTTATCCCTGGTGCGCAGGCAGTTATATACAGCAGTGGACAGGAGCGAGAGATACAAAATGAAGCGTAATATGTCATTGAAATATTTCCCATGCAGTCAGTGAATAAAGGCTGAGCCGCGGGAAAAACTCTTAAAGGCTCCAAAATCCAGTCGATATCAAAAGATTTTACTCAATCTCCGGTTGAAGTCAGTTGGGATATTCCGTTGAATAGCTGTGCACGTGCCGCACAGGGTTCCCTGAGCTGCTGCGGGCCGAACCACATTTTCCAGACATCACCATATAGTTTGCTGACATTTGGCTTAAATTATGCACTGAGTCTTTGCAAGGCTCCCTTTTTCTCTCTGCTCCTTATATTAAAGAATGAGAACAAGATAAGTGGGAGTAAAAACTACATTCTAATGCTATTGATTGCCTTTGCTCTGCCCTCATTCAGGGCCGAGATTAAGAGCTGTTGTGATTTTTTTTTTTAAATGCAGACCTCCTCTCTGGCTAAGTAGGAGACACTGCGTGCTAATCAATTTAAACCACTGCTGAGCTGAAAGCTTGCGCATAACAATCCCTGCCTAGTTTGTGTAAAAGGCTTTATGACAGCGTTATGGTTTTGTGCTGATCCCAGTTAAGTGATGCTATTACAAGACTGAAGTCCATCTGTTGAGTGACCCTTGAAATGTAAATACGACAATTAATTGGAACAAAGCAAATATGACTATATGCAAATGAAACGTATAAATGAACATCATTTTCCTTTCATTCATTGTTTGACGTCCACATTATCAGTCTCCACTTTTGTTGCTAGAGTATCCAGTGTTTTTACAACAATAAACGTTTATATATTTGTGTAAATTCACTGATAGCAGTCGAGATTTGAAAAAAAACAGAATCAAATAGAAGGGAGATGAAGAGAATTTACAGGAACTTAAGTGAGCCCTATCAAACTAATGTATAATTGCGTGAATATAAATGCCTACATTTATAATCATTAATCATATTTATATTACAATGCTAAAAGATTTATACTAACCAAACTCCACTGACAATTCCATTTGTTGAAATGGGAAAAGGCTCCCGGCATTTTTCTCTCTGTTCCACTTATCAAAAAATCCTCCGCTTTAATTTATGACTCATTAGGAATCGAGAAAAGTGAAAGTTATAATAGTATTTCATAGTTTTGTGCAGAGCGACGTAATTAGAGCTGAGACATTAGGCAGGAAGCGGTCAGTCAGTGGAGATAATTTCACATGGTTAGCAGTGCTTTCAAAAGATGGTCCAGTAGCTTCCCCGACTTGCCTGGTTCAATCAAGCTGCTGTGCAGGGACCCTTTCTACGTGTGCCCACTTAATGAGAGCTTGAGAAAATCTCAACTCTACTGTTTGTTCACCCAACAAAAGAAAAAAGGGTGTATTAAAGAAATATCTCAAATTTTTTGATTCCTCCTCAACCAAAACTCAAAGCTCACACATTAAGACCCTTAAATTAGCCCCGTAAGAGCTGTCTGGCCCTCTCCCTCATCATTAGCACCACCTTTATGGTGCTATCTGATAATTAATTAAATATGAATGAGATATTCCCTGAACTTATGGGCTGTAGAGATCCAAAGGTGACGTAGGAGGTTGTGCTTTAACGACTCAGGCAGGGTGATAATTAAGCTGTCACCGTTTGTTACCTTGTATCCATGTATGTGTGCCTGTTTGACTGTGCATGTCAGCATGTGTGTGAGCATGTGTGTGCGAACAGATCCGAGCCCCCTAATCTCTTAATATGCGTCTAAGGTCTCATTTGAGTTCAAAAGTCACCATTTAATTATACCGTGGCCAATACTTAATTTTCAATTATGATGGTGCTGGGGAGCTCACCTTGAAAAAGGACGACTCAGAGACAGGCGGACGGAGCCCCTTCTGACCTTTTCAGAGATGGTTTTCACATATTTTTTTTCCACACTGTAGTTAGTGAGCATGGTTGATTTGTTCGGGGTTGTGGCATAATGAAGGTCTCATGCTGATGACCCTTTTAGTGGTGACTTAGGGGTCGTGTTGCAGGAATGAGCCCTGGCTGCAAAGAAATTGGTCTTTTACTGGGTCAGTTAGCACACACACACACACGCATACACACAGTTACACAGATGCTTACTTGCACACAAACACACCTGTCAGAGAAGCACTTATGCTTGTTTTTTAGGTGAGACTGTGTCACATGTGACATGCGGGGTTTTAAAAAAAGAATATGTTGCAAGAAGTGCTGACCCATTGTACAAAGAAACAGGGTCACGACACAGTTGGAGCATCTGTTATTAAGTCATTATTTAAAACATAATTTTCACTATGTGAGGTCACCAGCAGTGCTGGAACAGATATTCAATTACAGTTATTTGACAATACACATTTCCCGACAGTGCAGTCAAAAGGCAAAACACCACAAGTGTCCAAAAAGCTGAAAGTGGCAGTTTTTAATGTTGTTTTGAGGGTGTGACTTTGCTTTAAAGCTGAGAAGTTTAGAAAATTCCTTCAGTAAAAATGAGGTTTGCATTATGCAAAATTACCCATTTTATGTCGTCTCGAATCCTCTCAGAGTGGCAGCCAATAGGCAGCACTCAGCAGGACGCTTTCCTCTGAGCAGTTGGCATTACTGAGCCCAAGCAGTGGGACAGTCTAGCAAGTGAGTGATGAAATGGCTCCCAGACCGAACTCTCTCTCTTTCCCTCTTCCTCTCTGTCTGTTTCCCTCTCACTCGCTCTTCCTCCTGAATACTCCACTTAAACTGAAAGCTTCCCTTGTTCTCAGGAGCAGATGCAGGTTGAAAGACATTTTTTTCCCCCTTCATCTCAGTGAGAAAATGAGCCTGCTGCTGGCACTGGTAGGAACAGGGCTTTTACAGCTTTCTTCTGCTGAGAGCAGGTACAGTGTGTGAGTGCCAGTTCTCAACATTTCTGTTTTGCTAGACTTAAAGATGCCCCCCTGCACTCTTTTCTTCTCTAGTAGCACCACAAAACACTATCACCTATCCTGTTCAATTGTTAGTCTCAGAGATAGAGAAGCACAAAAATAAGAATTAGCATTACTGCCCTGTGGGTGTATGTCTCTACAAACTAGTTCAATGTTTTTTTGGGGAAAGAAAAGGAAGTTGGGACTGTATTGGCATGCATGATTCCAGAAACCAATTTCCAGTTAGAGCCTACTTTTATAGAGAAATACAAAAACTAAGATCGAGCTTTATCACACGGGGCAAAGACAATCACCCGAAGCTGAATATCAGCACAACCAATGAGCTTGTGATAGACTTTATTCCTTCAAACATGGATGTTGCTGCAAAGATGCAAAAAAATTCTAAAATGTGAATGCATCACACACATTTTCAACCTGGCGGGGCAGAAGATCTTAACAGTCTGCACAGTTTCAAGGTGGGTGACAAGATCATCAACTATCTGACTAAATGTGAAATGAGGTCACATCCCTCCTTCTGTTCCAGAGTTCTGGGTTGAATAATGACCAGAAAAGTGTTTTTGCAGAACATTCAAATGTCACAGTGATGCCGACATTTGACCTTTTGAGTAAAAACACCATCACAATATTTCAGCCTATAAGACATTTGTGTGAAACATGGTCATACTTAGCATATGATCTGTGCGTAGATACTGTCGGATGAACAGATGGACAGACAGCATGAAACACAATGTCTCTGACCACATGGCTGACACAGATGTATAAAAACAAAAGGTGTTGGGGTGAAAAGAAGATAGGGTTAAAGAAACTTTTTTACTGTTGCATGCAATTTCCTCGGCTCTCTTTGTTCGATTCAAATCCTGCTCATTTATCAGGCAAAACTACCTGCCAAACAGGAGAGAAAATACACAATAACTAAATCCCTGCAGAGTTACAGAGAGAGAGAGAGAGAGGAGCAGAAAGAAAGGGGAAAAAAAAGAAAAAAGAAGGCAGCAAACATCCCCATTTCCATTTCTTGACTCACTTTTGTCACTGCTGCACTCAATCTGCTTCACCTCTTCAGTGACGCCTACACTTGAACACCTACTCTCGTTCTATGGTGACATCCACCTGCATCATGAACGCAGCCCACATGGAGACAGAAAAATAGCAACGGTCAGTGATGCTGACTAAGATTTAGTGTATTCAGGTTCTGGAAATAACAGTGGACAGGAGGTGGGTGTACTTAATAAAGACTTACGCCGTATGTATGAAAACATGGGCATTTATGAATTTGCTGAGGAAAAATAAAACAATATCCATAAAAATACAGATACTTTGACGTCTCCCTACTGACAGGTCTCTCATGTCTTAGGTATGTTAGAAAAGTTGCAGTTGCTGTAGTGATTCCTCCTACAAATTATGCTGTTAACATGGCTATTTACAGCTGAGATTTTATAAGTAACCCTCCCCCAAAATAAAGTCTGACTTTATACCAGACAAAACGAAAAAAATCTTTCAACCTTCTTATAGAGATCATTAAGTTGTTGATTGTTTTTGTAAATATAATGTCTCTATCATACAGAATTTTGCTTCTTTCTCCGTCATAACAGATTTTTTTTAATGAAAAACTCTAAAATCCTGTTGAGTGTCAGACAGAGACAGTCATTTATTTTACATTGTACCTACTTGTCTCCAAATATTTCCTGTCAAAAAAAAACTATTTTTGGAAAAGAAAAGTTGTGTTGTAATGTGTCTATAGCTAAAATTTGTCACTTTTCCTTTTTAAATGCAACAAATTAACTGAAAAACGGATGAGACCTTAATGTCCCAAAAATGCTCACAGATCTGATAAAAAATAATGGACAAAACACACTGTCCTTGTTTGGCTTAATGAGGAATTAAGGTTCAGCTAAGGCTAATGTGAGGCTGTTTGGGAAACACTGCGGAGGGAAAATGACAGCAGCATGAGGAAGATTTCAGTGAGGGATAATCACAGTACCTGATTACTTCTTCAACATACAGGGCAATTAGTAATATTAAAACAGATTTGAATAAATAAAAAAATGCTATCCACATTAATTGATATTGACTGCCAAAACTTTTTTTCCTCATCACTCCCTTCAGTTCTGATTGAAGCTGTGCACCAGAGCTTTGCTGCACACACCAGCTGGCACTTCACCCGACTGTTTCAAGTGTGTACAACATAAACCCTGTTTTGTTTCACTTTGTTCAACACCACATTTTTAAGCCAAACAATTCGGGGAAAGTGTGTATTGTTCTGGGACAGGGCAGTTGCCAATGTGTACGACGGAACTGAACAGACTGTTACTAATTTCCTTTTTTCTGTTTAAACCTGTTCCCTTTCTTTATTGGCAGAGGAGACCTTGAGGCTCTGCCTTCTCTCCGGCACCGGGGAGCCTTCAGACAACCAAACATCACCTGGAACACATGCTATAATAATGTGGTCGCTGTCTGTAATATTTAAAAAAACTGAGAAAAAAGGAAGCAAGGAGGAGAAGAGAGGCGTGCAGTGAGTAGTGGCCCCTCTGCTCAGCACTTAGTGAAAGCATCGAGAGCAGCATGTATCCACGCTGCGTGTTTCTGTGAGGAGTTTCTTCCTACTCATGCACGGAAACCCACAGGGGTGTGAAATTTAAAGAGGTAGGGAGTCTGACAGGCTCTCAATTGGGATGCAAATTGGAAATGCACTATTTAATATGACCAAAGTAAATAGTTAAGAGTGCGACTGCGAGTGAGAGCAGCAGGGAAGATGATGGAAAAGAGGATGAGGGGAGAAGGAGGGGGGTCTTGTTAGTTTCCCATAAAGGTTTATCAATGGGTGGGTCAGCACATCTCGGGCTGCTCCCTTTTTCTTCTGTTAGCGGTTTAATTAGGAGTTTCAACAGCTTCTGGAAAGGACAGGTAGCACTGAGGGTGTTACTGAGCAGAGGAACTCTTTGTGTTTGTTCTTGAGGCACAAATTGCATGGCCTTGTTTGTACTGGATTAATCAGCAATTGTCCTACAATGGAAAGTCGGAATATTTATTCTGCAGACAAGATGATAGCACTAATGATGATAATAATAACAACAATAACAACAGTTGAGTCTCTAGGGAGAGCCTTTTCTGTGGGTATTTCTTAAATAATTACATGATGCATACCCATAATTCAGCACTAATGTGTTTAGAAAAATAGCGGGGGCTGAGAGGTAGGTTACACAACCGAGGGAGGCTGATGTCTGAAAATAAACCAGGCAGAGCTAACATGAGGCTGTGCTATTGTATGGCTCTGTGTATTTAAAAGATGAATCAGCTGAAAGGCAAAAATAATAAACCCATTGAGACGCGAGTGGTCCCTGAAAATGCAAATGATGTTCCTGTGGAAGCAACCGCGGAACCCCTGTGCCCCTGGACACCCGCGCCACCCGCGAGGTGAGCCCAAACGGCTCTGACAAGGGCGCTTGTTTTTATCTCATGCTTGGCTTCTCCGCGCTTATGATTGATGCAGGCCTTTCAGAAGCAGCAGCACTCATTGTTTTTAAGACCACATACCTGTGTTATGAATGTTTCATCCAGGAGACTAAATATGAACCTGCAGGGTGAGAGCCTGGAGCGCGGAGGGATGGGATGGGAGACTCATGCATGTTTATAATGGCCTCAGAGAGGCTGGGAGAGAGTAAGAGTGTAAAGAGAAAAGAGAAAGCAACCATGTAATTAATGCTTCAGCTTCCTTATATCCCTCAGTCTTTTAATATCTAATTTTTAGCCCTATTTGAAGGACTCAGAATTGAAAAGCTGCTGCAGTAACACGGCGGTCTATCCCATCTGAACTCGGGCATGATTCATCAATACAACTTGCTGCAGTGGCGGCTGACAAGTCTCGCTGTATCCCACTGTGAGGTCTGTGCAGGGGGGAGGGCTTGATCTCAGACCCCCCCCCTCCCCAAGTCCCCTGCTGAGGTGAGAGGGAAGTCCCGACACACTTCATGTTGGGTTTTAGGAGTGGAAAAGATTGGAAAAGCAGTCAGCCATGTGCCAAGAAATGTCACATCGAGATGGCGAGATGGTGTAGCGATACATGTCCCGTACAAGAGGTGACATAAATGTAGGTATGACGTGTGTTAGATGTGACATGCAAGAAATTCAGTTTGACTTCACCAAAAGGACCCACACACAAACATAAAAACACACACACGCACACATGCCCACACACACTCTCCCTCACTTAAACTCAATGTGACTGTCTGGCGTCAAGTCCCATCTTTGCTGAATAGTTCCTCTCACCATGAGCAGATTATAATTTGTGGTGAACTGAGGCACACTAGCTGCTTAATGGAGTTGAACAGGATGGAGGAGTCTCATTCTCATCTGCCTGTAAGAGACATACGCATACAGAGAGGGACCGACTGAAAGAAAGGGAACAGAGAGAGAGAGAGAGAGAGAGAGAGAGAGAGAAGGGGGGGGGGATAAAGGAGAGACCCACTGGGATGTGTCAAATGTTGCACGAATCACTAAATGCTTCCTGGTCTAATTGGCTGTATTGAGCTGTGCTGGAGGAGGCAGTCAGATCAGATAAGTAAAAGTAGCAATACAACAGTGTACAAATACTCTGAAAGTTAAAGTCCGGCATTTAAAATTCTTCTCAAGTTTAAGTGGAAAACAGCATCCAAATATATTTACAGTGTCAGAAGTTTTGGTAGTCCTTATGTTAAATTGCGCATATCAGACTGATGTATAGTCATTATTAGCTTATAATTATTATTATTGCATTATTGTTTACATTATTTAAATGTTGCAGCTAGCAAAAGTAGGGCTAAATTAAATCATTTATATGCTATTATATATGAGTACTTTTATGACTTTATTTTGTATTATTAATATAAACAAGCAACAACTGACATTATCAAGTAAACAAAGGGTGTGTAATGTACTAATGTTTGCCTATGATTTGTAGTTAAGTTAAAGAATTAAGTCATCAAATGGAAATACTCAAGTACAGGACAATTACTTTAACTAATGCTTTACAATAGTAAAGTAAATGTTAGTTTCTCTCCACCACTGGTCTTTAGTACATCAGTATCCTCTGTGGTTGAAGCCAAATGCCTCTCAGTGTAAGTGTGTGTGTCTCACATCCACGGCTCAAAGTGATGGGGATCAAAGGATTGCCACTGTGCGTACAGTGAGCCATGAAGTGATACTGTCAGCTCCAGTGAGGCTCAGATCCTCGTATGCAAACGTATGGCGGTGCTGAGGGTGAGTGTGAGAGGGGTCTACAGTGTTTTATTTCAACAGCTGAAAGGTTGACATCAGTGCTGAAGAGACGTTCAAAGTGAATACCAAGGGCTCTTGTCCTGGTCCATCATATGGAATGAGCAAATCCCAACAGTTTGCTCTCTTTATTTTATTTTAAAGCACTTAAGTCTTCCTGACACAAACACAGACAAGCACACATTAAACCACAAACTCAACAGACACCATTCAAGCACAAAGACGGCCATGAGGATACCATCAAAAGGTGAATCGGAGCAGAAAAATGGTTCAGGTTTAACTGGTCCAAATAAATTGCTTTCAGTGGATTACATCACCATTACATCATCTTTTTTTTTTTTACCAGACACTTAAGTATTCATGAATTCTCCAATCCCTGCATTGTTAAAGTAGCCATAATCTCCCTGCTGTGTGTGCAGCAATTGAAAGCGACGAAGCAAAATGTAAAAACAATCTGCATGCGAGTCTCTAAAGATTTTGATTTTATGGAACTTAGAATACAAGCAGAAAAACAGCATTTACAATACATTGTAGTCAAAAAAACATTATTTAGCACACATGCATTCATCATTAGTGTAATATATTCATGAATTTATAACTGATGTCATTTTCAATGTTTTTTTGCAAAAGTGGTCTATGTCTCCAGTTAGACAGTGTTTACTGATAAAATACATGTGATAAATAAAAATTTGCCTCTAGACCTTGATGTCTAGTATTCAGTTCTCTTACAGAGTGCAGGACTTCTTGTAAAGGCTTTCGGCTGTTTCCACAGTTCACCATGCAGTGGTGTTTAAGCCCATTCACTTACTTTTTGTACACAATACCACATGATGTCTACAGTATATAAAAAAAACAAAGCACGCATATACAGTGTGCTTGTTTCCTTTCCTCTCTGTACAGTAACAATGAGCCATCTTTAACTTGTGTATACCTGTAGGCAGGAAGGCAGGAGTGTATTTCACAGTGGGCAGTCCATGTGTTGCGTGTGGCTGTTTTTCAAATCAAAATGCTTTCCTCCCCTGCTGGTGGGCATGGGATGTTGGATGTTGTGTGGCTGTCATGGACAGGGTCGTGTGTGTGTGTGTGTGTGTGTGTGTGTGTGTGGGTGTGTGTGTGTGTGTGTGTGTGTGTGTGTGTGTATGTATCTGAATGTGTGTGGGTGAAGGGATGAGGCCCACATGTACATGATACACAGGCTTACATGCAACTAATGGGCATGATACACTTTGATAGGCATGTGGGCAGTGCTCTTACATAAAGGCCATGTCGGAAACTTAGGAGAGTACGGACTGCAACAGCTGGAACATGAGGGCTGTTACCCACCACACACACTGCTTATAGTGTTTATACTGAACAAATATGTATGAGAGTAGAGGGAGATATTGCTTTGAAATAATACTTCACAGTTTACAGTTGTTAATGGTATATATTATCTATACTGTCGATAACATCTCTGTGACTCAACCTTGGAAGCAGTTGACAATGGATGGATGTCAGTAACTTTGAACAGTATTATCTGTTACCATTTGTGTTCTGGTGCAGTTATTTCCTGTTTTTGTAGTTTCTCTCCTTTTGTTTCATGGTTCATTCCTCTTCCCGTCTTTTTGCTTCCACCCTCCTTTTTAATTGCTCATGAGTTTCACCTGCCCCATGTTTGTTTTCTCTCCCTTGTGTATAAAAATTTGTGTTTCTCCATCGGTTAGATGTCAGTTTATCTGTAACTGTTCCCCGGTGCTGTGTTTGCCCTTGTGTTTGCTGGTTGTGTATTCCCTCCGTTTCCTGCCTCTGTTCCCTGTGCTTCATCAGTTTGTTCATAGTTTTTGTTTCTTCTCAGTTTTTTTTCTTTTTCTTTTTCCTTTTTTGTTTTTGGATTGCCTAACACTGCGTATTCTGTTTTGTTACCTTCAAATGTGTCTGTTTTTTTAAGTTTTATCATTAAAGCTTGCTTTTTTTCCCTACAGCTCTCTGGTTTGTGTTTTCTTTTAGGTGCTTTTCTTTATTATCATTACAAACACGATAAACATTATATTTCATATAATTAGGGCATTCTCTAGCTTAATATCCATGTATGCAAATATAGTTCTTTTAACCTCAGAATAAACCTATTTTAATGCTGTAAAACTTTGAGAAGAGTAAGCCAATGACAGGATATGGGCATTATTAAGCATGAGCCCTTCAAAGAGGAGGGCTTTGGGTCTTTGTTGCAGGCCTACAGATGACAGAAAATAAAGATAATCTTCAAAGGATATGGTTTAATATTGAAGGAACAAAAGCATGGCATGTTTTTTTGTGATACTCTGTGTCATGTTTTAGAAGAGTGCAGCTTTTTTTTCCTGTTGCTTAGGTACAGAAGGACTGGGACACAATATTCGTTGCTGTCATAAGATTGCTTGCAACACAGGAGATAATTGCCAAAATATTGTACTGTGGAGCCTCTTTGTGAATGAGTCAGCCTAAAATTTCAGCTAACAATAAGTAAACCCTCCCTCCACACGCGAGCACACACACGCGCACACACCTCTTTTCACATTTCCTCTCTCCATTTGTCTCTTCTGCTGACAACCAAGGCTTTTAGTATTGAAAGAAGGGTGATGAGATACACGTGCAACATTCTATCTTTGGCAGAAATTAGCTGTCACATGTGCACACTGTAAAGATTAAGTACCACCTCTACTGTATTAAAGCAGAGGAGTCAAACTGTACCTTGAAGATGTAAATGACTCAGGCAAACAGCTATCAATGCTGTTGAAACAAAAATCAATTCAAACAAATCTAAAACTCATCAGACCTTGTTATGGCAGACATAAAGAATGCATTACAGATGATAAATAAAGCTATGAGTCACCCAGACAGATTTGTGTTGGACAGTGTTATACTAGCTATGACACTGCAGTTAAACACCTTTCATATGTGCATAAAAAAGCTCCTATCTGACTTTTGACTAACACTGGACTGCAGACAACAAATTCAAACAGCTAAAAAAACTGATATAGCATCAAACAATTCCCTGTGTCCACTTTAAAAGACTAAAAAACTGGTGGCAGGAACAACTGATACTACTTTTGCTTTAAATTAGCAGAAAAGGTGAGTTTTTTTGGACATTTTATGCCTTAACGAGGGAAACAACTGTAGAAAAATAAGGAAATGAGAGGAGACAGAGACGGAGAATGACACGCAACAGGCGTTTTCGTAGTCAGACTCATACTGCAAATAGTAAGAACACAGAGCAAACTGTTCAGTTGCTGAGAATCTGAGATAAAGTGATGAGTGTCTAGTCTTTTTTCCCCAACTAAAACCTGTGTTCATTTTGCCATGCACCCTGTTGTTGAACCACCCTTAGCGGCTGTACTCAGGAGAGCCGGCGATACGCTTGCTGCCCATCTTCTGTTCCAAAGTGTTATTACAGTTCTGCAGTGTGTTTCTTCACATTTCCCAGCTCTCTCCTCCAAAATGGCCTGGGGGAGTCAATTTAACAGGTAAGGGTCTGACTCTTGGGACTGTTTGAGTGCACAGATAGCCCACTGATCGGCACACTGCACTCAAACCTACACAAGGCACAGGCTATTCCAATAGCACACATACACACACAAACACAGCATTATAAACAGGAATAGTTTATATAATGTGGAAATGTGTAAGGAGAAAGGAGAGCCGCTGACATACAATGTTTCTCTCTCTGAAAAATCCTAGAAACTCTGGGTATTTCTCACCTTCTGACTTCTACTGTTTTTAAAACCTAAAATAAACGTGTGGTCACATGGTCTAGCATGACCACTCTGTCTTAGCAAATGCTGCCAAGCATTATCCCAGGAGAAACCCAACATGTTTAGATGTACAAAAACTGAGCACTTCAGGCACTTGGCCCTCCTTTACCTATCTGAAAGCCTTCACTGTTATCACAGACATTCACTAAAAAAAACAGCAATCCAGTGGATAAACACTCCAGCAATGGCAAAAACTGCTAAACCATTTGTGTGTGCAGTTACCCTTCTCTGTGACCGTAAACCTCCAAAACTCCGCTTAGTCCAACTTTGCTAACTCAACTTGGCTTCCCTGAAGCCATAAAGCCGGCAATGATCAGAGTGCAGTCATTAAAGGAATAACACTTGGGGAACATCAATAAATGCCCAAAAGGCTCTGGGTTCAGGTCAATCATTCTAGTCAGTTAACGGTCTCCAAACAACAGGGCAAATTCATCACAGGGCCTAATCACATTGGGCAAGTCCACACTTCGCCTCAGAACAATATCCGCTAACGACATTAGTGAAGGGCGAGTAATATGATGTGATTTCCTGCCATCACACAGAGGTGCTGATAGATGGTGGGGATGAGTGAAGTGTAATTTAAGGAAACTCAGTGTTCCTATAGACTTATCTCTACCTGCTGTACACAAAGTTATATGTGGGGTTGCATGCAGCAGTTCATTTTTTTGCCTATAGATTGTGATCAACAGAAAGACGGATAGCTGGTTTTACAGATGAGGCAACGCTAAATGCCACACTATTGTGGCGAGAAAATGTTGGTAAATCGCTTTGAGCTTGTCTGTTGTCTGTGAGACTAATGTGATTTTTTTTTCTGAAGTATTTCTGGGGTCAACAGATTCAATTAACCTTCAAGAAGAAAAGCATCATAGAGGGAAAAAAAAGGAGTGAGGAAATCCTTCAGTAAACCCATGGATGCACTCACACATCTGGTATGGAGTATAAGCTCCCTGTGAATTGAGCTCAGTGGCAGCGTTTCCCTCAAAGAAAAGACTGATTCCCAGAGTGTCAACATCACTTGTGGCAATAATTGCTTGGTTTGCAGTTGGATTGCTGGGAGCTCAGATCAACCACAGATCCCAGATACATCCTCAGTTTGCTCAAGACGGAACAAAAAGCTCTAATAACAGCCACAAAGAGTTCCCACAATGTCCACAAAGATTGTAACCACAGCCGGTGTAGCGACACACAAATGTGTGAGCTCGCTGTCATTGTTAAAACCACATCAGCAGCCATGAACCCTTTCTCCATCAATACGACCGGATCAAAGGCAGGGTGTTATCATGTTTCAAAAGGGAAAAAATAATAGCATGATGTGCCTTTTTTGGTGGGATTCAGCAGTAATGGTAACCCACAGGTCAGTCATTGTTATGAGGAATATATTTCATCTAAGTAACAAATGTGAAGGCAAAGACTGTTTTCTGATCTTTGTTGTTTTTAATCACAATATCCTGACAAAAGCAGGTACTTAACAGCATCTTGACTTCAGAAATAGATGGTGGCCACCTTTATTTATTACAGTATCTCCTGTATTAGTTCCACTCCACTTGGCTGAGCCCCCGGGGCCAAGTCGTGCCTCAGATGTGTAGTCTGGTGCTGAGCAGTCACTGAGCAGTAACATTTCTGGATGTTCAACAGCGCTTAAGCGTTACTGGGCTCTTAAACGAGGAGAGCTCAGCGCAGAGGCACGCTGTCCGCTCTGCCACCTCGCTGACAGGCACGCGACGGTTCCTGGATCCAGGCCTCTGTGCCCCCCCCCCATCCTCCCTTTTCTCTTCTTCCAAACACCACCTACACCTCCCCAGCAGCACCTCCATCCATATTCACAGCAGCCTGCTTCCTGTCATATTCGCCTCCCTGAGCCTCCTCTGCCGCCCCGACGCACTGTCACTAAGCTGGTGGGGGGGTGGGGGGTGACCAGGCAGGCTGGGTAGAGGCCAAGGCCTGAATAATGGCTACCCCATCTCCCCACCATGAGAGACCAGTGGCCCGTTTAGATGCAATCTCACTGTGCCTATGAACACAGACTCCTGAGAGGAACGCATGAGAAAAGTGTGAAAACAACAGGGGAAAAATCTAAATGGTGCAAAAAAGAAAGCAGCAGAGAGCTAACAAAGGAAAACAAAGAAAAATGTGTTTCCCCTCTCACAATTCTCCACAGCTGTTATTATCTGTGGCTCTATGCAATTACCACACCATGAAGTTATTCAGCAAATGGAGAATATAACTCTGCCACACTATACAACAAAATGGACACTAACGCTGAAGTATCTGAACACATCACAGCCAAAGTTTTCGCGACAAGGAAGCAATGACTGGCCCTTGAGAGCAGACAAAACAGTATGTGGTATTTCTTCAGTCTTGCTGCTCAGGAGATCTGACGTAGAGAGCAGCTTGGTGCACAACAGCCCTGCCGCTTGTGTCCGAGCACCCTGCCCTCTGGTGTTGGCTCCTCGCTGACTGGTGACAATTACTGTCCAGACTCCAGCTGATGTCCCCTGACAACTTCTGATCAATCATGCCGGCTCATTATCCTGCATCTCCACTCAGACCACAGTAGGCACAGGGGTAGCACCTTGGAGTCACCTTGGGTTTTTAAAGTAACTGTTTTCAAAAACTCTCTCTACGCCAGCCTGCTCAAGCTTAGAGTGTCAGAAGATGTTGTAGGTGGATTTCATTTTATTTTTTTTTAGAATCAGACCTGCTGAGTAATTGTCATCAGGCTCGTGATTCTTTAACCAGAATGATGATGGCAGCTCTCCTCTGCCTAATCCAGCTTTGTGTCTGGGCCAGGTAGCTGTCAGCTGCAGCCAGGTCAGCTGGTGGGCGGGCAGCTAGCAGCAACATGGCAGAGAGAGCCCTATGTAGTTCACCTGGCCACCGGGGTTCACACCCATCCATCTTCAGCACCAAGTTGTGAGGTCGAGGTGTGACAGACGACGTGTCACACCCTTGGTGGAAGTGCAGCCTTGATGGAGGGTAACCTACAGCAGACGCTCCAGGAGGATGGCCAAGGTTAATGCGCCTGGCTTCACCTGGGAGCACAACGCCTCGTCAAAAATGAGCAGAGGACGGCCTGATTTAAACTCAGAGCAAGCAGGTTGTGGATGTTAGCGAATTTGGAATGACCCTAAATGACTCCAGTATGCTTTGGTTGCAGTATATGTTCCCTCCTCTCTGCTAACAGGCATTCATCAAACCCAACTGCTGAAATGTGCATTTTCATTTGCACAATTTCACTGTAGTTCATTTCACAAAAGAGTATTTTTAAGCCCAAAGACACACTTCAACAAGTGGCCAGAATGAATTTACACTCAGAACACCTCAGTATTACATACCTTTCATGATGACACTTTAAAGTGTTTCATGATCTGAAGCCCCTATAAGCATGATGACAACATTTGTTACGGCCTTCCAAAACTTATCACTGTTCACTGAAATCAATCTTTTTCATGATCTGAGCATGTTTGGTTGCATTTAGTCACACAAACAGCTTGCTTGAGTTTGGGCAAACAATGTAGTTTTTTCAGTCACAGCTTCCAACCGCAGCTTCTTTTAGGTTGGGGAAGCTTTGTTGTCATGGTTATGAGGAAAAAATTACAGTCTCCATTGTTTAAGTCTGGCTTTTTTTTTTTTGATCCATCCATCCGTCCAGAGCACCTCTCATTGTTGCTTTATACTAGAATAACACCACATGACTTCCTCTTTTTCTTCTGTCCTCATGAATTCAACAGCTAGAAGGCTTTTTTTTTCAACACAAACATACATTGTTTTTATGGGCACTTGCTGAAATGACAGATGCTGTGGAGGACACCCTCATCACTGACAGGCAGGTACTTTACAAAAAGAGACTTTACTGTCAGGGTTTAATTTAATAGTGAAACTGATATGTTTTTAATACAGCAGACCTATTGCTTTACCAGCAATAACAAAACTGCTGAGTAACTGAGCTGCTTGGATGGTTGTCAGATAGCACCGTTTTTAATTAATTTAGCAAATTTCAATTTCCTCACTTTGTTCTCCCTTATTTATTTATTTATTTATTTATTTTGAATTACAACACAGCTGTTGTCCAACTGCCGTGTCAGCTCTGATGGAGGAAAAGCTCTTATCCAGATGTGGGCTTTATGACAAACATTTTTCTGGTTAAAAAAAAATAAACTTTTGCAAAGACACTTTGGAGAGGGTAGAGTGAGTTAAGATGAGGTAGTGCTGTGTAGTGCACACTGATGGTGAGAAAGTAAAAGTCATTCACTTTGAGGATTAGTATTGAGTCCTATTCAAACACATGCATGCATAATAAGAAATAAAAATCTCTACAAAAGGAGACAAAGGAGACAGTAAAAAGTGTCAAATGTGCAGCACTTATAACTCTGCTTGCTGTAGATGGTCAGCATGTCTGCAACAGTTCTTACTCTTGCTGCTGCTGATGATAGATGGCTAACTGGAGCTGTCAGTCCAAAACCTTTTGGCTTTTCACTGTGGTTCAGACAACAAATAATATTGGCTTGTTGTGGTTCCTGCTGTTTTTCCATCAGGGACCCTTGATCTGTGCATCCTTGTTTAAAGTTGGCTGAACAACTGCCTGTTTGCAGGATACAGAAAAAGGAGCAGTTATCAGTTAGCTCCTAATTGAAAGGATGCTGGGACTAATTGTGATATCGACACATTTAGAGAGTTCAACAGTCAGTATCTCAAGAGAGCAGGTGGGGGTTAACATGTGAGGTTCAGGAGTGTTAACTAAAAATTGTGAAAGAATTAATGAGTGGAGATTTTGTGTAATGGATAGTCTCAATAATAAGCTTAACTGGGCATGGATCTGTGGAGTTATAACATGCATTTAAAAAAGGAATATTGCTAGTTGATGGAAAAAAGTATTTGGCTTTAGCATTCTACAGAGTTTGTGACGCCTAACCAGGATAATTTCATCAGAGTCTTGGAGCTCGTCTTGTTTTCACTTCCACGCTTTTTGTTTGGTCTATTCTCTTTCTGTTCTATTCTTGTGCTGTCGATCTGATAGTGTGTGTATCAGCTTGTTTATTAATATAGCTGCCAAATCTGGAGTTGTGGGTTAGCAGTTTTACAAGAGATGCAACTGTCACATTTCAGCATGCCTCCCTGGGACATGTAGAGAAAAACAAAAGTAGAGCGCTCCACTTCTAGATAATTCCTCTGGAGATAGCTTTTGCTAACAGCATCATCATTATGCAGACATGTTTCGCTCTAAATAAACACAGTTACTAGAATAAAAGATGTATGAGGATATGGTAAAAGTTAACTCCCAACAATACACTTTATCTTTGGGAAAAAATGCGTCATGTGTCACAGGGCTGATGAAAGAGACAAGGTGTGTTTCATTCAGTGTGCCAGAATAGAATGGTAAATACTGCAGCACCAAAGTCAATGAAATGGATGTCACAGTGGGACCTTGTGTGTCCACAGCTGTAGCCTGAAGGTACAACAGTGGAGTTTGACACCAAACGGAATTCACTCTCTCGCTCCCTCCGCTCTGAAGTCCAGTCTGCTCTGCATAAAGCACCACGTCAGTAAAATTCACTTGGACAGCTACACGTTTTTCTATTTTTTTTTCCTAGGGCTGTATCATACTCTCAGATCATTTATAAATGAGTTGGCGGGATGTCTGCATCACAAGACGGGCCTGAGCATGGCGGGAGCACGATAATAGACACACTAGCGCTGGCTGGGCATTGGTTTTCTCCATTGAAGCCTGTTACGGCGAGGGTTATTATGTAGAATCACACTAGCAGCCATGTAAATTTTTCTCCTCGCGTTGGGCTTCTGTGCCAGTTTTTCCGTGTGAAATGCAACGGCAGCAGAAGAAATAATAGGCAGGAAAGATATCTCCATGCTTACACTCATATGAGTTCAGATTTACTGCATGTGCATGCACCCACACAGCATTCATTCAGCTTAGAGGTAGAACATACAGTATCTAAATAATCCTGGCAGTTACTGGAGCAGCTGGAGGGTGAAAAAAAGCAACATGGGTCTAAGAGCAGGACAGTAAAATGGCTTACGGGAGTCTGGGATTAAGGCAATGAGGCATTGTCAGATTGCCGAGGCTGAACTGTGTATGTGTATGTGTGTCCATGCACACACATTCATATACTGCATGTGTGGTCCACTGTAGGTTTTGGTCTGAACCCAGCAGTAGCCATCTGATGCTCCAGTGCCAAAACACAAAAGCTCATTCGAATGAGTTGTGTGTGATGCAGGGCAGGAGAGGGCATGTCTGCATGTGGGATGGCAGATCCAGCTACCTGAAGGCTGAGGTTGTGCAGCTGTCAGTCATACTGTGCCTCACATGCTTAGAGGTTTGGGTGTGCATCCACCCCCCAGCATCAGTGACCTCCGCCCACTGTTCTGCCATGACGGCTCTGACATCTGTCTGCATACCGGAGAGCTTCCAGTTTCTGCTGTCAAGGTCATGTGCAACGTGAGTGTTTGGGGATCGGCAAAGCCCTCTAAGGGTCTCAAGCAATGGTGGGATATATGTTTAGTTTACTGGAAAAAGCAGCTTGTCAGCGATTTGCCAGAGAGAGGAGGGGTCAGTGCATCTGGAAATGCTGCTCCTGCTGCTGCTGCTGCAGACCACGGTGGGGGGGACATGGTAGGGAGCCACTATGAAGGGCACATGGTTGATCACAGGAGCGCAGAGGGCCCGACCTTCAACAGCCATGTCTGAGAATAGGTGATTGAGTGCAAACATCTTTTTAGGATGAGGAAGAACAGACCATGCCAAGGATGTCAGAGTAACACCCAGCTAATTTAAAGACTAGTGCAATCAAATTTTAATTAAATCGTGCACAACTGTTAACACTTAAGCCCAAATGTGGCTCCTGGATGCCAAAATAAGACACTGAGAGCTTTTTAAAGTAAGTTCTTCTGCTCTCTTACCATGGCCTTGCATTAGCTCAATAAACACAATAGCAGGAAAAGTGAAACAGTTGCATAACAATTGATCAGCCCCCTCATTGTAAACAGCTCAGCATTGCTGTCTTGCCAAATTTAACTTAAGGCTTGGGACTGGAACTGTGGGTGGACGTAGGGCTTGCTTCCCCCCTGGCTCTGACAGGGGCCTGTGGGCTGCCCACAGCCACTCGACATCATTTCAAGGCCTAGTTCCCTTTTCATCTCCATTATTTATAGACTCAGAGCAGAGGAACAGTCTCCCTTGCGGCAGCTCATTGGGCATATGTCTCTGCTGCCCCCCCACCCCCCAACTACACAGAATCTTTATTTACACAGACATCACTGGTTAAGCACTGGCCTCACAGGGACAATGCTGTAAGCCTTCCATCTTTGCCTTTGTGTATTATACCTCACTAAGAGGGGACGGGACTTTTTAAGCTATTCACCGTGAGCGGCGAGCGAATTTATCAAGTTTTGAGGGACCACTCTTTGTGCTTTGTATCCGTGCAATAGCTCGCAACTTGATGTCATCATCTTGCAATGTCCTCATGTTTTCAAAGTCTATTATCCTTAAGGGAGAGAGAAATCAGCTCTGAGAAAGCAACTTCAAAACTCAACCAAGCTTGCAACTGTTTCATTTAAAACGTTTTACTTTTTCAAAAACTCAATCAACTAACTATAAAAAGAAACAGGAAAAAAAGAAACATATACAGACGGCTCATGGGAAGAAGAGCTTGATGGGGAGGGTGGATGTGTTGAGGATGGTGTTGCCGACTCCCTTGGACATACTTAGACAGAGCTGACTTTTAAAGCTGAAAAGAGTGATGATGGCGACACAGAAGATGGAGTAAACAGACTGAGGAAGAAAAATGCCAGCATGGGTGCGGTGCATCCTACTTTATCTTCTCTTTAAATATATAAAAAGGGTAATATTTGGAGCTTTTGTCACCCTGATTTTAATACAAAGCAGCTAGATGGCTTTGTAAGACAGCAGGGAGACACAGTTGTCCCCCTCAGGGTGACACATCCAAAGTTAGCCCATCAATCTGCACACGCTGTGCGTCTGTGTCTGCTGCTCGGGAATTCTATGTGAATGGCAACACTGATGAAACCTGATGCTGGCCAATTCTACTTTTCTACTTTGAATAATCAGGTAAAATTGTTTGATATATTGCTTGTCAACTTAATTTCATACGACTGTGTGTGCGTCTGCGAGAGTGCCTCGGGGTGTGTGCATACTGTATGTGTCAGTGGCACCATGTGTTAAACCATGTATGAAAGTAATTACATTCCTGGAATGAGCCAGTGTAAAAACTTGAGGATGCAATTATGCTCCCATTGAATAACTCATCCTTCCTGGCAAGAGCTAATTGCATTAAAATGGGTTGTGTATAGTCCTCTAGCATGAGGCATTAAGATTAACGCCAGGCGAGTTAATAGTGTGTCATCTTCTGAACCCCCCTCCTTCAACCAACCACCTGCCCCCTCCCCATATCCCTAATACTGTAAAAGATTAGAAGCGGGGAGGAAAAGAGAGAGCAGGACTATAGAAAAAAAAAAAACACGTTCTGTTTTTCCTTTCAGCATCTGCTCTCCCAGCTGGGAAAAGACCCAAGCTATTCATCAGGCTCCACGCTGCTGTCTGCATGTATTCCACTCACTCAAAGGTCACGCCGTTAAAACACCAATCTGAAATTCTCTGGCCTGTTTAGAGCTCTGTCCCTCCAAATAGACAAAACCTGTAGGCCAAACTTATTTACATACAACTCAGACGGGTGTGGGTAGATATATGCATTGTGCGTCATTTATCAACCTCTATTTTTTCCTCTATGTTTGTTGGCCCCGGGGTCCTGTTGATAATATGTCTTCTCCCATTTATAAAAAAACTTCATACTCCTTTATGAAAATTAATTTGTTTCACATTGTTTTAGACTGAAAAAGCAACTTTTGAGGGTTTGTCCCACGTTACTGCTGCTGGAATCACTCATGTGTGTCGATGTGCAGGAGTCCTCTGCGTACCTCAGAGCTACCTGTTCTCTCTGTGGTACACGGGTTAGCTGTGTGATCTGTGTGGTAGCTTACACACTCTCCCTCTCTCTCTCTCTCACACACACACACACACACACACACACTTGGGGGCCGAGAGTACGTGTGTGTGTTCGGCTGTAACACTCCCAAATGGCTCAACGCGCTGTGTCATAGTTCCCTGTCAGACCCTCAGCGCTCCACCAGCCAGCTAATCCCTTGAAGAAATGGGCTTCGGAGCTCAACATTAATCCCTACAGCATTTCTGTCCTCACTTCCCTCCTTCCTTCATGTCAGAGCAAATTTAATGTGACACATATTCACAAGAACACAGGCCCTTGTAATTGTGTGGGCTCTGGTGGATCCCAAGTAGTGATAGCAGTAAAGCTATGAGGCTGTAATGCCGGCGTGCCAAAACTTCTAGTGTTGGCAAATCCTCAGTAATGGCTGCTGAGTTATTTTAAAAATGAAACACAATTTCTCAGTTAAATGATGTGTTAAACAGACCCCCCGCAGGAATGTCTTTTTTTTCTCTCCCTTTCAGTTCAAGGAAAAGTCATCTTAGAAGTTCTTTGCTCCCATCCACAAAGCATTTCTCATCCATAAATACTAAATATAAAATATAAAATATATATTCTGCACATCTTAAACTTTAGAAACGGAAGCTTTCTGTGATGTCTCGATCTTAAAGGGGTGAGTTCCATTCATTCATTATCTACAACTTCTTCTCCTTTGGAGAGTTGCTGAAAAGCAATTCCTGCTGACATTGGGCAGGAGGTGGGGTTTTCATCAAAGGGTGGTGGTGTTGACGCTGAAAATATAATCAGGGAGGCATTATGGTGTGTCACACTGACACAGACTAAGAGTGACAAAATTTTGCTACTTGCTACAAACTGAGCTATTACTTTAAAATCCAGTGTGTTGGATTTGGTGGACTTCTGTAGTGAAGTTGCAGATTGCACTTTTTGAATTCCTCCCTTCAAAGCATGTAGGAGAGTATAAGGTGGCTGCAAACCTTGCTGAAAACGTGAAAGGCCCAAGTGTTTGTTTTGTCCATTCTGAGCTACAATAGAAACTCAGCAGACTCCATGAAAAAAAAATCCTCTCCCTCTGTTAGATATAAAAGGCTCATTCTAAGATAATGAAACAATGATACTTGTTTAAAAGATCGTAATGTACAAATTAAAACATACTTATAAATCCTGTATTTAGTTTCTTGTACATTGTACAAATAGATCCCCCTGAATCCTGCACACTGGACCTTTAAAGCTTGGAAAGGGGGGCAGATTTGTCATATGGACATCATGGCTGCTACCATGAAGTTCTGCTCTCAATATAACATTAATAATAACGCACAAAATTCAATGACAGCTATCATGAGACGAGGCAGCGCACACTGCCGCTACAACTACTGTATGTATTATATATGTTTATGATCTGACAACATACACCACTGTATTATTCATTGATTCTGCATCTCCATACAGACTGCTGTGTCTGCCTGTTTTAATGTAATGGTGCACTAGGCTAAGATTAACTTCTGACTGCTTGAGCTGTTGGGTTGAGGAAACACTAATCTGCAGTGCTCTAACCCCATGCAGCTTTTTACTGGAATCTATAGGGGAGCCCATACTTGGTTAACGTCTCGTGGTCTGCCGATTGCTGCTGACAGCATGCGTCTTTGAAATCTGACAGTGTGTATGTACATGCATACAGCACAAATGTCTAAGTGCATGCACCCCTTGAGAGAACATAAAGAAACAAGCAGAGAAAGTACATTTCCAGCCCTGGAAAAAGAACAACTAATGTGTGTGATTTAAAAGCTGTGTAGGAGGGAGATAACCTTAATAAAAAGCTGTAAAATTATTTTTCCAGGGTGCACAATGACCTGAGGAAGAGGCAAATGTGCTGTTATATCCTGGCCATTAAGTTAAGAACAGGTTTAATGAATTCACGCAATGTTTATGCCATGAAACAAAATCAGTCATTGAGGTTGTGTAAAAATAAACCACAGCAAATAGAGATATCAGTCAATATCCTTGTACACCGGATGCACATCTCCACCTGATTCTAATTTTATATTTCCAAATATATTGTGCTGTAAAACCTTAGTTAGCCCTCTAATTGCTAGATTACTCAGAGAGAGGTTATATAACAACCCACATGCCTTATTTAGAGCCATTGTTACTGTATTATTTATTTGATATCTTGTCCTGATAGGTGCTAGATTCATTGTGCTGCTGCTGCACACTTTATATTCTGCACAAACCCCACACTTTGTATTCCACATGAACTTTGAGTTAACATGCAGAGAGCTAAAAAGAAGAAATTTTCAACAACATCAGGATAGTAACCACATGCCTGAGTGCATCTGAGTTCACTGCGAGTCCCTCAAAGCTCAGTCAATCTCATCCAGCCAACTGACTACCCGACATATTTGGATGCATGCCTTGCACTCATTTCCAGTCATGGAAGAATCACAGATTTCACAAGTTTGCATTCAACACACATGACCTAAGACCTTTCTTGCCATTTAGGAACACTGCATGCTTCCAGATAAAATATTATTGGCTGAGTGAATTAGATAAAACTAACTGCAGGACAGGCAGTGTAGAAAAAACAGCCGCTTCTTCTATGTGTTGATTTCAGCGACCTGACAGCAATCACACCAAAATACACACTGGGGGACAACAGCTGTAATTCTGGGTGAGCCTACCGACTGATGGCGCCGATTCCTGAGAAGACATTTGCAGCCCACGGCGTGTCACTTCCATGTTGCTGAGGCAGAGGTGCGTGCGAATGGACCGTCATGAGCGAGGGGCGGGCTAGTTTTTTATGTGATTGAAAAGATCTTGCCGCTTGTGCAGAGAGAATACACGGTCCTGCTATTGATTTGGCCCTGAGTTCCCCTGCCGAGCATGTTTATTGGCCCTTGACTTCGCTTCTGTGCTGAGGAAACACCTGCCGAGTCCTGACTGCCAGCTGACAAACCAGATTCCTGAACTCATGGCTGGATGGTGGCCTACCCAATAATGCCCACAGGAGCATACACACACTCAGAAAGGTGTGAAGGCTAGGCCCTGACAGTGTATGTGTGTGTGTGTGTTAGACTGTGCATCTCCTGTCCTGTCTGTCTGTGTTACTGGACATATTTGTGATGTGTGTGTGCAGTCGTGTGTATGTTTGTGTGCACTGTGTTCATATTGACTGATCAGAGTTAAATATAAGTAGCCCGGGAAAATGTGGATGAATCGAAGAAGGTTGCAGATGGATTCCTCCACGGCTGCAGACAGCACCAGTCAGACAGCAGGTCAGTCAATGCCTCTTCTTCAGTACATATCTGTGTGTGCATGAGTGTGTATTGAAAACATCCTCTCCATTCTCCCAATGCACCAAAGAGGGTGTCATCTCAGTGTTTCAGACCTGGCCAGGCACTGCTATTCTTAAATAATAATGCAGCTAAAATAAAAATGTAATTGGCATGAAGCAGTGTGATGACCCAAAGAGAAAGTGAAAGTGAGTTCATTTCGAATGCAGCTTTTGTAAACAAACAGAGACAGGAGGAAAGCCCAGTTTTCCTCTTTTAGAAAAAAGCAGAAGGTAAATTTCTTCCCTTCACTCGACCTGCCTTTTAGAGAAAAAACCCATTAGGCCTGGGACAAATGGTTGATGGGACAGGAAGGACTCAATAATTCAGCAACCATTGTTTTCAACACGCTCTCAATTGACCTCTGCTCCTCTGTTGTTTTTTCCTGCATCAGGCTTGATGGATCTCCTCACTATGAAGCAACTTTAGGAGGGCCTCCAAAGCTCTACAAATATAAATAAAAACACAGCTTGAGGCAGCAACTGTAGCGGCTGCATTATGTATAAACATGCACACATTCATGTCAGCTAAAATGAAACAAGCAGACAGAGAATCACATGCAGATAAGCACACATGCCCTGGACTTCTACATAAATCAACTCCCATCTTTTTATTAACGACAGACAAGATTCTGCCCCACAGCTTAACTGTCACTCAACGATAAATTAATTACTGAAGTGCTGCCTGTTTCTTCACCAGCTACAGACCTCTCTCCACCATACAATGAACTCACACGCATGCATACGTGAACACGCGAGCTCAGTAACACGTCCAAAGCACCATAACCCCAGTTGGAGAGTCATGATCAAATCACTTTCTCTCCCATTAAAGGGCCTATTAAACTGCTTAAACTGCCAGTGGTGCTGACTTCAGTGGTTTAATGAACATATCAACAACAGAACTCTGAGTGTGAGTGTGTGTGTGCGTACTGCACAAAAACAAAAGCAAGGTGAACGTTAATAGGCACAACAGTCCAACAGGTCATGTATTGCAAGAGGTTGTAATGATGTGGCCATGGCCTGGTGTTACAGGGGTCCCTGTGGGGGCCAGGCTGACCAATCCAGGAATTTGGCCCTTCCAGGAAAAAAAAAATCTGCATTATTATAGTTACATTTTGTTGCCGTTGTTGTCATAGGATATTAAATATGTGATATATGCAAATGTTTCTTTTGTATGAAACTATTTTGAAATAGTATGAAAAAACCTGTTTTATCGTGAAAAGAAGGTCTCCAATAATTGGCTCTGTTTCTAAGAATAAGGTGTGATTACACCCTCTGCTGGCTGACTGGTTTGGAGTTGTGTGTAACAATGAGAGTGATGTCACCCAATCAAGAGTTTTGTAAAGTTTTTTTTTAAGTCAGTACATCGTTACACTTTTGTTAGCATCTGGCTAGATGAGTTTAAGTATTTGCAATCTTATTACTCTGAGGAAATAGGCATAAGAAAGCGCTTTACCAACAAGAAACTTAAACTCAGCCATTAAAGACAGTGCCTCAGTAGTTGCAGAGACACATTAAGAACCAGCTACAGCTCGCAGCTTTGTAAATGTCAGTAATGAAATGGTAGCTTGCCTCAATGTAACCATCATCCTAGCAACCACAGCAGAACAACTGCAGTCACCGCCTTGGATCTCTCCAAACATCCCCTCTTCTCTATCCTCAAACACCATCAATAATGGGGCCTGGTTTGATGTTTTTCACCACCAGCAGCCACCTAAGAACCAGATGGTAACTGGACTTTTGTCAGCCTTTCTCCCAACTATCATCTTAGAGTATAAAGCTGTGTTACATTAGATGACCTCAGGGTAGATAAACCCAAACAGGTACCAAGAAATACCATTGTGAGGTTGGATGGGGTTGGTGAAGTAGGAAGTGTCTTTTTTTCTTCTGTTTTTTTTTTAAATAAAGCACAACTGCATTAGGTATATAACCTTTGCAATATATAAGTAGGCTATATTTCTGATTAAAGATAATGCAGTTCACCAAGTCTGTGCTACAGGAGTGATGACCCATTCAGAGTTAGCTGCTGTGGGGTCATACATGATAGCATTGTAGTGTTTCAGGTAACCTTTGATAGTTTTCTAGTTTAGCTTCAATCGGGGAAGGAAAATACTTTTGCAAGTGCATGGTACAAAAAACTGACCCTGAGAACAGTGATGCTGCATTTGTTTTCCTTGTAGTCAGTTTAGTGCTCATGCAGACTTACAGTAAAAGATTGTGAGAACTATTTTTCCATTTTAAAATGCAAAGAAAAAGTTGACCAAGACAATTACCAAGAAATAGTAGAGAGACAGTTTACTGTGGAGACTCCATTCATCTGGGAAATGCAGCATTACAAGACCCAAACTAGACAAACTCAGTGCAGTAAGTAGGCCACAATCGCGGTCGTCATATCATTGTTGTTTTACTGCACTATCTTGCTGCTTTTGGGTCATTAAAACTGCATATCTTTTTCAGTGTATGTTTGCCAGTACTGACTTATAGAAAGTGTGTGACAGTAGAATAAAATGTGCCCTGGGCTCCATGCTATTGTGATCTTGCTTGTTTGATGACTAGTAGTCTCTGTGGTGCTGATGCAGCTGTCACATGATCACTTTTAGTGACTTTGTTCGGCAGTCGTAACTGACCTCTAAGCCTCAGTATGCACATAAATTGTAAGTTTGAAAGTACACAATATTAGAATACTTGGATATTCTGAGTCACAATTTATTCATATTAAATGCACCAAATCTTAAGTATCATCATACAATTGTACAGAAAATAGGCATATAATTTCATAGTGGTATTTGAAAATAAATAAATAATAAACTGACCTACATGAATTGGTTGTTATGGAATTAAAAAAAAAAAAAAAAAGATTCTTAGATTTTACTCATTAAAAACCAAATGCCCGCCAGCTTGGCGTCAAATTTCATCCCAATTTTACTCAGTTTACTCAAGCAATAACTGCAACAACTTTGACCAAATTAAGGGTCCCTATTCACGATCCAGCTCTAATTACACAGTTGATGATTTGTGCTTGTAACACTTGGGCCTGCATAGCCAGAGAAACCATCTATTTCGTTAAGGAGATGAGGAGACTGGAGGCTGAGGTGAACATGTCTGGCTCTGAGTGGTGTTGTGCTTGGCTAGTCTCCACACTGTATTTTCCTTTAGAGAGCTGAAATCTGATGTTTCAGGTGGAATCAGTTAAAACTTGTGGTTTAACCTGGACCACATTAGTGCCATTAAGTGGTTACAAAACTTAAGACATAGCACATATATATCCACTCAGATGACCTGTGAAGTTTGTTGATCTCTTCTCGTCCTTAAGTTTTATCTTAATCACTTCAGCACTTTAAAAACAAACTCTTATCTACAAGATGAGTGTTGTGCAATTCAGCAAAGGGCTGGTGTAATTATTGCTTTGAGTAATTTTTTTTTTTTCTAGTAGGCAAAGACTAATCCATCATATTGATAGTCCACATAGATCCCTATGGGGAGTGTACGTTGACTGAATATTTATACACTCTGTGGTAAACCAGTTTTCCTGAGTCATTCACTGAAACTGTGTGAGGTGATATTCTTTTCCTCTGTGCCACAGCAAAGACTTCTTTGACAGCAGCCTGAAACAAACAGAGTTTTTCCCCCCGCTATCTACTGCTCATTGGTGGTTTTTCGACTGTGAGCTGAAAGTAGCATAAAATCCAACATCTGAAAAAAAGAATAACTGTTTTTACTGTTTTTTTTTTTCTTTTTTTAACATGCCTTCCATTTTTCTGGGGACAGGGCAATTGGGAATGATTTCAAGGATTATTCAAGGCTCTTAATAAACCAATACTATCACTGGGGTAGATGAAAGAGCACTCCCACATAACCTAAAAAGAAAAATCATTGAAGTTCAGAGCTCAAAGTACTGTAAGATAATGCAGAGACATGTTTCTGCTCCTGTCTAGCCATGGCCAATTGGATTAGTTAAACCAATGATAAACTAAAAGTGAAGGTCTTTCTCTGTGTAGCAAGAGTATGTGCTCCATTAAAAGCCTCTCTCTCTTTATAGAAATGCAAAAAGGCAAACAAGTGAGACAGACGAAAAAAAAATCCTTTTAGTTAGAGAGGCACTGGCTGTTCCTTTAGCGGCAATAAGCCTGCATAAGACCACTTGGCTCACAATACATAATGTAAAACTAGCTGGCTGTGGAAGCTATGCTATCATGGAAAGGCGATGCATGATGGATGCAAATGCCGCTCTGCCCACAGAGGCTGAACACTGCGAGGAGACGAGGCTGCTCCGCTCTGCAGACGGCATCTTAAGTTCCAGCTACCACATTGCTATTGGTTAACGATTCCTTGCTCGTCTCCCCTGGGAGCTATCGGCTACCTACAGTACGAGGTCAAATTCTGTGTCACTGTTCCCCTAACTCTTCTGCAGTGGAATAAAACCTATTATGATTGAGCCCAGAAGAGAGTGTTCTCGCTGCATAATGACAGTCAGCTCATATGCTACATCATACACACTGAACATCTGTTGAATATTCAGACATGTAGTTTTTTTTTGGACTGCCTTGCACACAGCATAATGCAGTGTGACTAATTCTTAATGCATATGTACGTATTTACAAACATCATTCCAGTCTTTGCATAACCTATAAGTACAGCCGTGTATTTTGTTAGGTGATCACATTTTTAAAAAGAGGCCATAATCAACTTTCACCAGATTTTTACATAAGGCTTTACATCACTGGTTTATATAACAATGTATCCAAATATTGCACGTGGATACCGGTGAAAGAAACCTAGAAATAGCACCTACCACGCAGCCAAGACACACACCTACATCAACTCAATCACCCACACACACCCAAGCAGTGCGTTTTTTCCAATCCACACTTTTGTTCCTTTCTTCTCTTTTATTCTTTATTGTAATTGAAAAGCCATGAGGCATTCAGAGAAACATGATCACACAGCTAAAGGAACGTATCCGGGCAGAGGATATTAAATGTTAAAACTTTCACTTTTTCCACTTTCTATTGTGATGGTAGTTCAGGTCTGGGTGGAGGTGTCCCACCACTGGAGCGAGCGGGGTCACCCATGTTCTCATAAACCCCCATCCTGCTCCTGTGTGTTCCCCTGTCTGTTTGGATGATCGTCTTGTGGGTATGCTAAAGTTTAACACAGATGAAAGCTGGCTGACATCATGAGAAATTAATGTTACATATCTGCCAGAGTGCTCCTGCAGCTCAGGGTGGAGAAATTTAGATCTTTTACTTTTCCTTTGGGATGTGGATGGTGGGTTGAAAGTGATGTGTTTGTGTATGTGGGAGGGTAATGGTTACGTTCCTAGTGAGTGCTATTAATGGGGGGTGGGGTTGGGGGGGTGATGATGGTATATGATATGGCCTATTATGGTAATGAGAATTCACAGATCTGCGAAATATCTCTTATTTCACACCAAGTGTATCCATTTCTTCATTAATCTAAAAGTTGGGCACACTGTAAAGCATGTTGCATATGTTATTTAGGGTTGCCTGAAGATGCATATACTTATTAGCAGCACTGGCCATAATGTCTTGGTCTCTGCTGATTAATTAGCGCATAGACATCCCCTCTTTCAGACAAACACCTAACTTTGTTCTTGTTATATGCCAGTCCTTTAATTAGTCAAGAGGCTTTCTGTTCTATGCTATTTTTACCGCCAAACATTTTCCTTTTGTTTTGTTATCTCCTCTTTATGCAATGTCAGCCTGCACAGGAGCCGTGCAAACAGTCCCGACTGTGACGTATTTGTTAAAGACATGTGCGAAACCTTTTAATTTGTGTTGTTTGTGTCTAGCCTTTTCTATAAAAAAAACAGACCTTCTTTTTCAGAGGAGCGTTGAATGCAACTCTGTTTAGAAAGTGGACTTAATTACCGTTGCAGCCAAACTGCCCATCGTCAGCATTTAGCGGGTGAGATCAGAGAGTTAACTTCTTTCTTCTACTGGCTAATTAGTATGTATATGCAACACTGGTGGAAAACAAGTGTTGTAAAAATACATGATTATTTTACACTGAGCTCCACTCAGCACAGAAATCTCTTAATTTCATTAAGACACATGCAGACTTCTTTGGCTCCATACACAAAAACAGTGCTGGTGTATCTTTGTTTTCTGTCAGTCTCTCTCTTTTTCTCCGATTCAGCCCCAAGAAATCACTCGGTCTAAAAAAGAATAAATAAATAAAAAATAAAAATTTCGTTGTAACTCTCTCTCTGCCTTATTAACACATGTCTGTTTTCCTGTGTGGCAGCCTGCGAGACAAGAGGGTTGGGACTCCTATCTCCTCTTCTCATTGTGTCGCTATCTGTGAATTACTTTGTAATCTGCTGTTTTTTTTTCATGCTATCTGCAGCAGGATGGGCCGGCGGTGCAGGTAGAAACATGGGGGCGGTGGGTTGGATGAAAGCTGGTGGGACTATTTATCATTCTGTTTCTCCCTTGTCAAGTCAAAAAAAAAAACAACACAAGACTGTTCTTCTCTTAGCCAAAGAGCAGCGATAACAATAGGCAAACCGTCGAGCCATTTCTAACATCTGTATTTCACACACAAACCCCCGCTGACTCGGGTTTGAACATTCCCCATACAGCCCTTGACACAGCAAGCTGTCTGCCTCCTTACTCTGGCAGTTGCTGCGCACAAACATACACAGAGACGTGTGCCAGGAGCTTGCACATACCCCAGCAGAGATGCGGATAAACAGTTGAATAGATAAGGAGCCAACAAGATGAAATGTAAAAACAATTTGACTTGACATACCACATACACGCTCACACTCCTCCTCCTCCTCCCTCTCTCTTTCCTGCAGCCCTGCAATAAGAGCATCGTCTCTGTTGTTTTCTTTGTCAAGCTGTGGTGCTGGAAGAAGATGCCTTTAGAAATAAGATGAGTGATCACAAGTCATTAAGAGTTAAGACAAGGAGAGGGAAGAGCTCCTCTTATTTACGGTCGTATATTAGAAAATACCAACAAGTCATCAAGGGGCAGGTGATAAGGAGAGCCATGCAGGAGAGGGAGTGTGTTCAAAGACACACACACACACACATCACTGTGGATTAAGTGTCAGACAAGCACCTAGGACTCACTACAGGAGGAAAAAACACAAGTCTGGTTGAATTTAAGTGTAATTTATGCTCACTATGCAACCATATTGTTTCCTGTGGGCCTCATTTTATCATTCTCCTCACAAAATATGCCTGGAGACATTTTTTTTCTCCCACTGAGCACACACAAGTTCTTTTTTACGGTGGAAAAGAATTTCTAGAACTGAAAGTCTGGATGTTTGTGGCAACTTAAAAAAAAGTGTATATGCCTGGGAAAAAAAACTCACTTAAGATTTTGATCCAACATTTTTTGAAACTCTGGCATTTGTAAAAGGTGTTTTCTGCAGTGGGGAATAGCAATATAGTCCAAGACGTGAGTCTGAATAAAATTTTGTTCTTGGTCAGGGTTTTTAAAATGTATGTTGTTGACATCTTTTGATTTTAAAACCCAGTTCCATAAGGTATCCCACAGAAAAAAAGTTTCAGACAACTTCTACAAGTGCTCTACTAAGTGTCAGTTCAGTAAAGTATGTGAAAAGCAGAGGTGGGGAGTAATGCATTACAAGGAACGCACATGAGTATGAAAATATTCCCATTTTGACTTTCATTTTTTATTTTAAAGCTGTTCCTTTACTCCTACTCACGTATATTTTTTAGACAGCAATCTACTCTTTACATCGCTACATTTGCCAGATACCTTTGTTACAACCAGTCTGCTGTAAATGCTGGAGTGTGTGTGGAGGGGAGAGTGTGTGAGAGGCGCCTCCGCAGCAGATGCCAAGTTTTCAGCTGTCTGGAGAGAAAAAGAAGCATCACCTGTCTTTTCACCACAATGTTATGATGATGACGCAAACTTACAACAAGAAACAGCTTCCAGCAACAATCCCTGTCCACATGTAGCCACAATATTACACTAAAATTTAAAAAGGTCAGCAGCTAAAACATGAAGCGCTTGCTGGGTCTCTTGAAAGACACTGACATCTTCCCCTTTTTTTTTTATTCTCCTCTAACGTCTGAGAGTACACTGAAGGAAGTTGCTAACAAATGACAGCAATTGTAATTTTTTTTATGTATAACCTTTCATGTTATAAAAATGGCACTTAACATGAATTCTTAGGGGTCTGGTGGGCTTTTATATTCTATTTGACAAAACAAGAATAATTGTAGAGTGATGTGAAAATGTACTTTCTTAGCACGTACCTTTTTACTTTTACCTGAGTAGTTTTCTCATATGACAGTTTTACTCCTCTCCCTTTTACTTGGGTCTTTCTTTGTATGAGAAAAAATTACACTTTTGCGTGAACACAGATTTGAAGCGCTCTACACACCACTGTGAGCAGAGTCCACAGCGAGGTCCAAGAACTATGCTACAGTTACTTATAATGAAAAAGGATCATTCAGATATCTTCCACTATTTCTTTAACATTTTTAGTTAATGATACTCAATTTTGACACACCTGATCATATATTCTTCATATCACATTCACCACATCCTGCTGCCACAGCTCATCCCAGCAGAGACAAATTTAGATGAACTTGTCTTGTTACTTTTATTACAAAATAATCACCAGCAAGTTGCAAGACAATTAGCATTTGAACTGATGCACATGTGAAACAAAAGATGATTTAATTGATCACAAACATGAGACAATGCTGCTTCATGTCATGGAAAAAATAGCTTAAGCTTAGAAATAATGAGAAAAGAAAAGAAAAGAAAAGAAAGGGTGATGCAGCCTTGGGCCTGTCATTGTAATGTAACATAGCATGATGATATACAAAGTACTTGTATTTTTAGCAGCAGGGGCTCAGTTGGTGGAGCAATCATACGCACATTGAAAGATTGGTGGTGGGATCCCTGGTCTCTAATGTCTACATATATTTCATGCGTCAGCGTGACTATAAACCTTAGTTGCTCCCAGTGCCATCAATATGTGAGTGTTTAAGGCCTAAGGTGAGCAGGTGGAACCCAGCACAGAAGCCTCTGTCCTCAGTGTAAAAATATCTAAGTGCTGCCTTGCACTGGCAAGCACTTTGAATGGTCAGGTTGATTTGTTAAGTTCTATAAAAACTCTGTTCTTTCATTTCATCGCATGCTACTTTCTGCTTCTGTAAGGTCCAGTACAGGTAAATGCATCAGCGACATTAGTACAATTATGCACACTCGACACTGCAATTGATTTAACAATCTGAATGGTGCCAGTGTGCCTACTGTGTCCATACCTTCAGTAATTATAACCTTGAATACTTAAAGAAAATTTTGCTTGCCATATGTACTTTTGTTACTACTGTATGTTTTACATTTTGAATGCGTGACTGCTGCTGTGCTTGCCAAACAGTATTTTAGGTTCTGTTATTGCTACTTTAACTCAAAACATTGTCAGCCACCACCCCAAACAAATCTGGTTCAAACATATTTAATGTATAAAGAGAAAGGATGGAGCAAAACTTTCATTAAAGCAATAAATTTGATTTTCAGCAGGTAAATGTGCTGCTTGCAGCTCACTTCAGTGCATGACTCAGGTTTAAACTGAATGAACCATTGTTTAAGCACTGCTGCAGCAGTCGGGGCTGTGAAAGGGGATTTTTTTTTTTTTTTACTGGTGTATTTGCTTTGTTTTTTGTACAATTACTGAAATTTTTTTACAATTAATATGTCACCTGATGAGTTTTAGGTCAGCAACACAACTTCCACAGGCTCTGTTGTATTTTCACTCAAGATACAACCTGCCAGATTTGTTGGCAGGAAATTCCCGTCTAAAGGGCTTAAAGACAAGTGATGGTGACACACAGGTGCAGCGAGTGGCAGTAGATAAGGGCTAAGGGCTCCTCTTCCTCTCTGTGTCTACCACTTCTCTCTTTATTACTATCCTCCTGCCAATTCCACAGACACTCCTCCTCTTGTTGCAATTTCATCCCTATCACGCTATTTTCATCAGCTAATTCTTTATTTATATTTATTTATATTTTCTCAACAGCACCCAGACTAAGCAATCATTTTCACTGCCTCTGGCACTTTGGCTGCAGTTTGTTCTCTTTGCCTAAAAATGAATATTTAAGTATTTTGAATACTCTTGAAGCTGAAGCATGAATTATTTACACATTTAGAAGTTAGATTATCTCTCACCCAGAAACAATGAAGGCTGGCACACTTGTTTGGTTTATAAGAATTGATCAAGTTGGCTCTTTTGCGGTTTAGTTTGTAGTATCATCACAAAGACAGTTTTTGCCCAGCAGGAAACATTATTTCATTTAATTTAGTCCCAAGACGTTCTGTTCTCCTCCACTCTTCACATGCCGTCGTGCCATTTAGCTCCGAAGTAAACACTGGCAGATCCAATCGCACTTCCGAGCCTCCTTCAGTCTCATCACTCACTGTTACATCTTTCAGTTTTTGCAAAAATTGTGTTGAAGTCAAACAAACAAGCACAAACCTTTCCCCCCTTAGTGACGATGTTGCTTCGAGTGAACAGGCCGTCTCTGCCAAACAGACAAACAACGTAAATGGTACAAATTTCTGCCAATTTGCACGATGAGAAAATGATATGCTGGGCAATGGCCCTGGTGTTGATGAAAAGAAATATGGAAAATGGTTTCTATATTTATATTCCCACTAGCATTCAGATGGGGGTGGCTCTGGCTCAAACTCTGTGTTGCTGTCTGTGAGCACTGGGATGAAACATTGGCAGATGCTGTTTTTAAACGGCATCATTCGACAGGCATGGTAATCGACAATTTCAAGATTCGCCTTCTCGTCCCTAAGTGACACCAAAACAAATAGCAAAGATATCTCAGGGTGTAAAATGAAAAAAAAGGAGGATGTATGAAGTACGAAATACATCAATTTGCATTTTTATGATGGATGTGGTTGGGGGGTATAACATGAGTGCGGTGGTGTAGGAGCCATGAGTCCAGGCCTGCATGGGCTCCTTCAGTACCACCATGTGGGGATTATCGCTCAGGCCTCATCCAGCACTCTCCTCCACTCACACCAGGAGGAGGACGAGTAGCCTGATTACAACCTACACAAGAACAGGTGCAGTGTCTTTGTGTGTGTGTGTGAGTGTGTGTTTAGGCAGATTATAGTGCATAGTTTGCAGGAAGCCTGCACCTCTGATTAACTCTGTGGGGGTAAAATGACTGTGAGGGCTGCATGGGGACTGAGATGAAGAGGACTTGGAAAGGAAAATAACAGTGCAGAGAAGAAGTGGGCCTGGCTGGGGGAGCGGGTGGACAATTCGATGAGATTGTCCACTTTGCGTGTGTGTCTGAGTTGGTCTATACTTTGGCTTTTACTATATCTATTTTTCTCGCAGACGGAGTCCATATGAGAAAAAACACTTGAAAGCAAAAAATAACTCAAATAGGACAAATTGGTCTTAACCGCCAGCAGATTACACACTGCTTACGGTGACAAAAGATATGTATGTGAATTCAATCAATATTATACAAACTAGATGTTTGTTTTAGTGTGAGCATTTTGGGAAAAGGTACTTTTGTTCTATTACACTTTTTTTTCTCACAGGCAGAGCATGATGGAGTGACTTGAATTTTATAAATATTTTCTGTTGCTCAGGCTGTGTAAAACCTTCATTGCAGAAGTTGGCATTTTCCATTACAGCTTGACAGCTTCTCTCTGAAGTTTGAAAACATCGCCTCATATTTTTTCTCAAGCCCTTTAGTCCTCAGCCTCATAAACGGGCTAGAAAAATCTGAGGCAACAAGTTTAGCCTAATAGGCAATTAGCTTTTCAATAAGCCCTGCTCATTGTGATTACTGGACTACATTAGTCCATGAATTTCAGTTAGAAATGGTTGCAAGCTAGATGATCATGGCCATGCTTGAAAGTAATTAAAATTTTGGTAGAGTCAAAAGTGTTTTTCATGTCAAGGTAGAGCTTATATTTACAGATTCTGCATTTCTATACAAACACTCCAAGAAGCAAATTGAATACAGTGAATTTAAGTTATTTTTGAGTTTACCACCTGACCATGAACAGAGCATTTCTCCAGGGGCCCTCAGTTCAGGTTCACTTCACACATTTCGTGTTGTCTCTACACAGCACCCGCTGACATGGCTTTCCTACACTCATTTGGAATGACTTCATAGTGCGTGCCTCTGCTCCTCAGTGTCCCTGGCCTCTCCTTGGCCCCCATCTCTTCCTGTTTCCTTGCATCAGCTCCATTTTTGGTCTCTGAGTCTCTGGGAGAGCTCCAGTCCTTCACCGGCTCTAGCCTGAGCCGAGGGATCGATGAGCGACCGGGCCTCTTACTGTAATCACTGACCTGTTCCCCAGTCACCACTTGGCCCCTGACCTTCTTTCCCTCAGCTCTGAGCACGGAGCTTTATTTCAGCAGAGCCGGGCCCAAGAGGTCGTAATGATTCCAGTTCACTTGGGTTACAGCCCCTGAGCCAGCTCAGACTCTGAAAGTCGTGACTGATTTTGCTCCTATTATTGCTCTGAACTCACACTGCTGGCATAACTCAACCAGTTTAGAGGAACAATGTGAGCTGCACAGCCCACAAAAGCCAGGATGCTGCCTTCATTTCAATTCCTTGACACCACGTGTCTCAAGAGGATAGTTCTTTAACAGTCGTCGTGCTTGTGACAGACACACAATGCGCTCCTGACCGACCGGACATTCGTTGTATCCACTTCCTCCTCTGAGAGCCTCAGGTATCCAGGCTATACACCTGAGGCTGTTTTGATAAATCATAACTTTGGTAGTCCAGATACCTGTCTCCATGGCAACTCTCAACCCTTGTGCATAGAATCTGCAGCGCTGCATACAGTTGCATGGCTCTCAGCATCAAACAGCAACAATTACAACACGTTTCCTGATCAAGTGATGATAAAAGGATGAGAATAGGATTAATAACAAGGGTCATGGGTGTGAAGACTGACTGTTTTTTTCCCCATGTTCACATTTAACATGGCTGTCATTGAAACTTCCTCTGTCTCTGGCTTGATGATTCATTAGGAGAAGACCCCTAAGGGTAATTGTGTGGTGTTTGCACAACCCAAGGATGCTCATCTGGAAAATGTTCACTGCTCAATAGCTGCTGAAATAAGATGGCAGATAAAAGATTCCAGCTAATTAAGTGTTAGACAATAAGGGCACGGCTGTCAAAGGACGCTTTACTCCTGGAAAAGCAGTGTGAACACCACTGATGTTGAATAACAACATCGGTCGTGCCGTAATGTTTGAAGAACAGGTTTTGTGCATAACACAGGAGGTTGATAGGGTCATTATTTACAATAACAGCACTCACCCTGAGATGCTGAATACTTAATCTATCAACTGTGAATCATCTACCCGCAGTGATTTACTCCTCGGTGTCTCTGCCGCCGCTGCTGCTGCAGCTCCTAGACAGTGAGAGCTGATAGCAATCATGTCAAATCCGGCTGGCTTTAGAACACACATTTGTGAAGGCGCGTTCATGCTCTCATGCTATTTCCATGTGCAGTGAATCATTAAATTACAGTGTGAAATGAAAGGAGTTCCCCAAAGACGTGCACAGTCATATGTGCATATCTCTTGCGTATCCTCATTCTCTATGAATGTAAAGTGATTAGCCAAGTCTGAGTGCTGTGTATGTGTCTTCAGCTCTACACAAATCCACTTGCTGCTTGGTGTATATAACTTAATTCAGTGAATCTTCAAACAGACTTATAAATATGTGCTGAGAGAGGGATTGATTGAGTTAAGAGACTTCCTTTTACTTACTGCAAAGTCAAAAAGGCAAAATTGGTTTTACCACGAAAGACAGCGATTGTTTAACTTATGTTAAGTTTTGAGTTTTTCTGAGGATTTTTTTGTCATAGTTATTAACCGAAGTGTTACAATGTATTGTGTTATTTATTCATTAATGCAGACATTTAAGATGGCCAGTGGAACATCTAATTAACATCAAATCTAAACACAAACACATATATCATGTTGACATCACAAAAATCACATTAAATAACCTCATTATTTGCCCACAGAAAAATAGACTAACATTTAGGTCTAGACAGAAAAACTAATCTATTCCTAAGCTGTGATGTTTTACAAAGCACGTCACACTGAATAGAGCTTTTTTATGAAGCCATACATTTTTGGGTGACACGGACTACACAGGGAGAAAAAGAAGGATTTTTTGTTTCAGCCTAGTCACCAAATGTGTGAAGGGAGCGCTTTGTTTAGCTCCCATTAGCCAATGGGCTCCTGTGTCACTCAATATTAGCATCACCCACTGTCCAAAAGACTGTCGCCCAAAGGTGAGTCAGAGTTAAAGCTGACATTTGTTACTCTGGTGCAAAGTCTCAGGCACTTGTCTCTTTAATACTTTTCCATCCACCATCTTTTCAATACCTCTCTTTCTCTCACATTCATATGAATAAGTCATATAATGCCGAGCAGCAGACAACGTCCTTCACTGTACAGCACAAACGTTTTTAACATTTGTGGTTTTTCAGAGTGCAGTGAGCAGAAAACACAATGGAAAAGAAACACAGAGCCGAGATGCAGAAATGGAAGGCTAAAACCAGCTATTGTTTACTCTCTGAGGAGCCTAGCTTAGAGGTTGCATTAGGTGCTTAAAAAAGATTTTGTTTATTCCGGTGTATAGTCAGTAAATAATAAATAATGAATTAATTGATTCCTTTCTTCAGGGGTCCTTTGCTTTGAAGCAGGGTGGGCTTTGAAAACTTTGGCATCAGAGAGAATTTTTGCCAGGTAGCTGCCTAATTACACTTCCAAGGCCTGGCTGTCTAATAGATTTTAGTTTTTAACTATCACAAAAGCTGCAGTCTGCCCTCTGAGGCACGTATGTCCTTTTAAAAACCATAACAGGCATTAATAACACTTTTGTTGCTGAAGTATTTTTCTAACTGGGCTTATTAAAATAGAAGCAGGGCAAAGTCACAGTATTTTTGCATTTTTTTGTGAAGCACACAAGGTGACATATTGTTACTTCTCGACCCAACATACAAGCAAAGTTCACACTGATCATTTACAGTGCTGATGTAGAGCATGTGGAGGGTCAGAAGCAGGTGGCAAACGCAGGATGAATCATGTTTAAACCAGGAGCCAGCACTGACTTTTATCTGATACAGACAGGAAAACATTTGATCAATATCAGCTGCTCTGAAACAAGACTGCAGTCTATTGTCTCTGCACTCTTTATTTTCTCCAGATTGTCTCTCTCTTCCCATCCACAATTTCTTCTTTCAACAAAACATCCAGTAATATTTCATCCTTCTTATTTGCCTTGGACAATCATTTTTAAAGCACATCACACAAGAATCTCCTTTTTTTTCTGACAAGACTTCTCTGGGTATACTGGAATCAGAAAATTTGCAGTAATCTCTGTGGATAATCAAGAGTAACTTGTGTGGTTTTGTAGTGTGAGGAGAGTGTGATCACTAGATAGACTAATAAACTGTGACAGCCAGCGACCGAGCATTGTTAGAGATATATATCTCAATAATAATCAAGAGACTCTTTCTTGAGGGGAGAAGGTCCTTTTAAAACAATCCCAATTATATCTGACAGTATCTAACATTATGCCAAAGCACATGACTTGAAATAACCAGAAATAAAATGCAAGGGGACAGTTGTGGGGGTTTTGTATAGATTACATATGATAACGAGGAGGCTGGCGATCAAATGCAATGACTGTAATGTGACAATAATCTGATATAATTACATGTGGATGAGTCATTATTTGTGTGTTTGCTCATCCTCTTGATAACCGTGCTTGTGAGTCAAATTTGTACGAAAAAAAAAAAAAAGAGACTGGCTCATTTAATGAGCTGGGAGGCACGGACGAACAGAGTGTTTCTGACCGAAAAGGAACGAGCTTTAGGAGGTCTGAGGGGCAGTGTAGTGCGCTGAAATGTTGCAGCTAACAAAAGGACGCATGCATAACATGAATATGCATCTGTGCACAGGCGTGCACAGGCGCGCACACGCACACACACACACACACACACACACACACACACGTGCGGCATGATGCGAGAGAGAATAAGCACAGCATGTCCACTCGCCAGTAAGTGAACCAGCAAATTTCTCAGCATGCACACATCGATGTTAAGTGCCTCTCTTCAATGAGGAAAGTTAACTTACACCCTTTGGCTGTTGTATACAGACAAGAGTGTGACTGTGCTGAGTCTGAGCGATGGCAGGGAAAAAAAAAAACATCAAACGATATGTTTCTGTGTTTCACAATGGCTCCAGACATTCCATTAACGCTAACAAGCATTCTTGACTTTCTCTTGACATTGCCCAGTTCTCTTGTCTGAGTCACGCTAATGTGAGTGATTGTGAGTATACCAGTGTGGGTGTGTTTAATGTCCCAGCAGTTAAGACTAGTAGTGTAAACAGGCAGCCTCGGACCATCTGTTTCTTTATGATCCCTGGTTTGATTGTGTCTAACTCGCTACCTCCTTTCACTTCCTGCTTAATGGCAGCTCTCCAGAGACAACTCTTAAACTGAGGCCTCACTTTTAAAGAACGGCATCCACTGAACTATAAAAAGCTTAAACTGTCCCCCATTATATCCATCCAGGCTTCTTGGTTCATCCGATACAATATAAACGATTAGCAAGAGAGCCACATGTGGTCAAGCCTTTCAGTTTTGAACATTATGAGGGTTTGCATGCCTGAACTTGCATTATTTAGAGTTTGTGTTAAACGACTTGCTGTGTTGAGACTCAACACCAGCCGACTGCATTTCCTCCTCCTGCTCGTATCTCTCCCCCTTTCTCCCTCCCGTCATGTGTCTCTAATTCTGATTTCAATCACGGATCTCTTGGATCTCCCCGGCACCCTCTGAACCACCAAGTGTCTGCTTGTTTAATCTATCATTTAAGAGCATTAGTTAGAGAGGGGCCTATTAAGAAAGAACCACCCCGCCCGATTCCTCTGCCTGGCAAGTGTGGGTTTTTTTCTAGAGGGATAAAAGTCTGCTGTAATCTCCCATCCTTTCCGGAGGTGCTGGGTTAAGTAGGTTAGCAATGATTTGGCATTTTAGAGTACAGAAACAGGAGACATTAAAAGCCTTCACAAGTATGCTACATATTAAGATTGGATTCCTTTAGAGTGAGGCTTATTGTAGACAACTAAGAAGCATGGGAAGAAAAAGTGGCAGCACTGTGGAGCAGTGAAAGAAGACCTGCGTATCAGGGTGTTGCCGATTATCCAGTCATCCTGTTTGGATTTCTCATATCAAATGGATATGCAGCTTACAAGCCCTGATAGCTCTGTTGCTCATAATACTTGCGAGTGCGCATGACTGTGTGTGTGTGAAAATGTCCTGGGGTGTATAAAGGTAATATCAGTGATTTGATCTCTAAAGGGACCTTAGCAGCTCATATGTCTCCATCATGATGGACGGGGCTCAAATGGTTTTCCCACTGCTGCTGGACCGTCACTTCAACATGAAATGTTGATAGCGCAGCAATCGGGAAGTCGAAGGCTGTTAGGTTTGCGTGCTCTTTACAGGCAGCTCTGCTCATTGATTTGTGCTTGGGTTTTTGAGGGTTTGGATTTCCTAACGATTCACCTGCGGTTCTTTTCCTCTTGACCAGAAAGAGCGTACCCTTGGGATGATACTGTATGCTATATCTGTTTGGCCCATCTTTGCTGCAGTGAGCCTGAGACACTCCCAGACACTGTAAAATACAGATTTGTCGATAGACAGTATCAGTACCCATGGGAGGGCCAGCAGGCACAATGAGCATCAGCGTTTTATATCCACCAATAAAAAGATCCCAGTGAGAGCTGCAAATGCAGATAAAATGTGATGAAACTGGTTTCCAAACATTTCTAGAAAAACCTTAGTTAGAAATCATGCTTGGCCAACATCTCAGTACTTTATAAATGTTGTGGATATAAATGTTACAAAAAATATCCAATTACCAGCTTTGTCCTTTTAGCCTTTTCCAAACTAATGTGTCTTCAGCAGTCACATGAATCTGAAAGCCTCGAGCTGAGAAAGTGAGTCTACCTTTCATTTAAGGCAGCTGTTGTGTTTTGATAATGACAGATATGACATCTGAGTTGAAAGTGAAATTAGGTATCTGGGAGACGGGAGACTGATTGACACAAACGCAAGCGTCTGATAATTGCATCTGACTCCTTCCACAAACACAAAGACGACAAGGTGTCGAGTGGGAAGATAATGGTAGAGGACATCAAAGCATTAGTGGCGGCACTGCAACTCTGTATACAGAGCGCTTTGCTATCGCTGTTATCAGCGCATCGTGTCGCTCGTACAATCCATGCCCATTAGCAGCCAATCATACTGTAAGTAATGCTCTGATTTGATGTGACTCTGTAGATCACTGACTTGAAGGTAATCATAGTGGAATACTTTTCTTATCAGAGTAATCATCCTGTAGCACACAATAGCCAAACAGCCCCATTTAGCTGACACGACCTCTGTCTGAGACCAAAAAGCTTTCTTTTTTTTTCCTTTGGGCTATTAGCTGAGCAAAAAGGAGTCTGATATAAGTCTGTCTGGTTTTGTAATGGCTTGCTGCCACGGGGACACGGGTTTGTTCATTGGAAATCTTAAACAAAGCACAAGGTCTTTTGGCCCCGTCTGATTTGGGAGTGGGGAGAATGGGATTGGCTATTATCTCGTGGGGGCTGCCGCTTGGGAGCACTGGGAGGCTGCAGCCAGACCCCAGGTGCACTGTCGTACACAGAGGAAATTGAGCAAACAGGAGATAAGTGAGATGGAGGGCTATCTGCCTCTGTAGGGCTGCGTCACGGAACCATCCCTCCCCATTATATAGGAGGGTTTCCACTCCTCTCTGCTCCTCACCTTTCCTCCCTCTCCCTCTCCTCCGCAATCTTAGACACGGTCCAGACCAAGTGTCTGATGTTGAAGGACGTTTTAAGAGACTGGTCCTTTTCAAACCTCCACTCAGTGCATAGTATCAAAGTGAATTACGGTGAGACATCAACCTAATCAAAAGCTTGCACTTGCTATTCTGTCGTGCGGTGCATACTATAAATATGACATATTGACACAGGTGGAGGTGGGAGGCAGTGACAGGAAGGTTAGGGATGGCATTTACAGTCTATGCAGCAGCTTGTGCTCCAACACCCTGAGGCGAGTGAATAAACAGACAATGTTCAGTCAATGCGTGTGTTGGTAGTACAGAAATGTAGCAGACAGGGAAGTCAGAGTGCAAGACAAGTCACATTACGGTGGCCTAACACTCTCTTGCCTGGCACATTGACAAACGAGATCATCATATGAATCAACACATACATAAATGTGCTGTGCATCCATGTCAGCTGGCGGAGGTGCAGCCCTGCCCACCCAGAGGAGACGGCGGTGACGGGGACACAGGATGAGGGGTGGCCTGTGGTGGTCATCATTGCAGCTCACGAGTCTGCTGCAACAGAGCGGTAGTGGCAGGCTCCAGATGTGGAAGGGCCCGGGGGCTTTTAGCGGCACATGTCTCCACCCATCACAACATACCCCCAGAGTGGGCGGGTAGATGAAGGGTGTGTATGTGTGTTTATAAGGGTGTGTGGTGGTAATAGGGGGGTGGGGGTCTGGGGGTTGCTGCTGGCTTGAATACATCACTTAGATGGAAAAGAATGGAGATGGTTGAGAATGCCTTGTGTCTCGTTTTAAGAGGAAAAGACGGAAAATGTGGGGGCAGTTAATGACTAGAGTGTTATCTGTGCTGCACCCTTGAGACCGCAGACGTGGTTGTGTTTTATTGTGCGGCGGTGCGGAAAAAAAAAGAAAAGAAAAGAATAGGTGTAGATAGCTGTGAGGAAGAGTGAAAGTTTAGTAAGTCTGCCTGATAAAAAAAAAAACAGCACTGTACCTACTGTATTCAGGAACAGCATACGTAAGGACAGCTGATAAAAATGTCACCATGTTGCATCATCTGGTGGCCAGCCAACCTTAGCTTTTGTCCCAGCGATAAAAAAGCTTTTCCTGCTAGCTATCAGTTTTCTCCCTTTTCCAGACTTTGTTCTGTTAGGCTCATTAAAAACAATTATGATGAAATCAAGAAAAAGACAATGCAGCGTAAATGAAGAGGATTGCTTCACTTCTACTGAACTGTGTGTAAAATGCATGAATGATGTAATGGTAAGTTTTGTGCTCAATAGTAGGTGGACATGCGAGCTTGTCTTTCCATGACAGTCACTGTACCACACTAGGCTCTTTCAGGCGTGGGTGACGTGATCATAAGGACACCAAGCAAGTGGGAGGCTTGTCGTCGGCACTGATACGTGAAGTTTGAGAGCTGATCGTACTTATTATAGAGATCATGTGAGTCATGTCAATGTTCTAATATGTTGTTCTTTTTCTTCAGCAAAATTTCTCATTTTTTCAACCCCACAGTACAACCATGGTATAACACTCCGGTTCAGGCCTCTGACCCACATAGTTCCACGTTATCTCAAGAAAAACATCAACAGCGGTAGGATGCATCAGCAACTTTGCAGATCTCCTTTCCTGCACAGCCTTCCCTTACTTCTACCTATCTCTCTGTCCCTTTGTCTCCATTTGTCTGTAAAACAGCACTAGTGGGGTTAATTAAGTCCTGGAAGTTGTTATATGCCCATAATATAGTGGATCAATCTTCATTAGTCATTGGTCAGCGGGAGTTTAGGCAGTGGAAAAAAGAGGCTCCTGTCACCAGCCAAGATATCTAAGACCGGTTGCTTCGATAGATCCTCGGAGGATCTGACCTTTGCTGCAGTCAGTAAGGCTCGGGCAGTGATTGAGGAGTCACTTGACCCTGGCTTATTGAGTGCTTCTTGCTAAATCTTTTGGCTGATAGTTCGTCTGCTCTATTTTTTTCCAAAAAACCCACAATTAGATTAGATTGCAATCTGTGTCTTCTATATATTAGAGATCAGGATGATAAGACGCACTTACACTCTAGTGTAAATGATTGATGATCAGTAATATTCAGTACATTCTCTATTCATGAGAGCCGTGTAGGAGGGAATTACAGCTGTATTGATAATTCCTGATGAATCCTTGAATGAAGGAGAGCGTGACTCAACACACACGTGTAAGACTTTATAAGCTATACATCCTTGCATATGTCTACAAGGAGCCCTGTGGGTGGGAACATCACACTCATCTGGTTTTCATGTAGAATTTATGTTTTTCATTTTTTTTTTTTTTTTATGGTGTTTGGTTTGACAAGAATGGCAAACCACCTGCAACAAAAGCCATAGCAGCTTATCCCTCATTACATGTGAATGTGTGTGTGTGTGATGAGGGAGATTACACTGAAGCTCATCTTAAGCACAAATGTATGCTCTCAGTAATTCTAGACATGTCTCAATGGAAAGCCAATCACCTCAATGAGTTACAATGAGACAGGCAAGTAAGTGGAGCTCTACGCTTTATTACTTCACCTATTATTGTAAACAGACATCCAGCTGGTTCTGCAGATGAGCCACTTATGACCGAGCATGTGTGTTTCGGTGTGTGTATGAGGGAGTTGAAGACACAGCAAGGTGGTGGGAAAGAGCATCTGAGACAGCCAATATCTTCCTGGAGATTTTCTCCTAACCTGATATTAATGTGCCCGTCTTACAAAGTGTTATTGAATCAAAAAGAGAGCGAGGTTAAGTCTGGGGTACCTAGAAAAACGGCATATAAAGAAGCCATAGAGAGAGAAGCTTATTTTCTTTTCATTTAGTCCTGAGTGGTGATTTCGTGGCTCCGATCGATGCCGGATAATAAATAAATAAAACAAACATAATGTGAATCTGTTTCTTTTAGATTAGCACACATTAGAGTGAAGCCTCGCCATATCTTAATGTGAGGGGAGAGAGAGAGAAAAAATGATTTGAACGTTCTCCTGATAATGGAGGGTTTATTACAGTAAATAAGGCATTCCCTCGTTTCCTGTCTGCTAAAGCTGATATTTTGTATGGTACCACTGTCTGCAGCAGCTTTCCCTGCCAAATACACAGCGCTGTTCAGTGTTGGTGTGAATGCTAAAAACACATTCCCTGGGTGAGCATTTGTTCATGAATACTACTTACTGACATTATGATCCCCCAGCACTTGCATGAGGCTTGCAGAAATGTATGAGGGGAGAGGAAAACCTGATTTTCATCTCATGCCCCACACTCATCTCTCTTTCTCTTTTCGTTTTTTTTTTTTAACCAAGCCAACGGTCCATTTATAAGGAGTGGAAAGTTGCGAGAAGAAGCAGAATGGCCAGTATCGGAATACAATTTATGAATCATTAAGAGAGAGGGGAAATTAATATTTCATAGCCTTCAGACCACCAACAAGTGTTGGAATGGATTCGGTAAACAGGCATGTGTGCACTCACAGACGTGTGCATGCACCGCAGCAGCAGCCTCGAGCACATTTATGCAGCACTGGATGAATTCAGCTCTGCAAACGCACTCTGCACCATAATGTAAATACACATATTCTTAACCTCTTTCACACACACACACACACTCACACACAAAATTCCCTCTGGAGGAATTCTAATTGCTGTCTGTTGAGGTGACACAGTGGGGAATCTGAAATCAACCCCCCAGCACAGTCTTCCTCACGCTCACCCTCACCCTAATCCTCCTCTTCTTATTGGCTTCGACTCCAAAATGCTCACTCCTTTCTCCCCTCAACCCCTGAGCATAATTACTTGTCTATTTACAGACAGAGTATTGGTTTCCTCTAACTAAAGAGCAGCAGGCTCCTGCTTCCTCACATCACTCCAGACCTGAGCTGGGTCGCCTCTCCTAATCACCCACTAAAAGCCTGGAACTATATCAAAGGGAATGTGTGTGTGTGTGTGTGTGGGTGTGTGTGTGTGTGTGTGTGTGTGTGTGTGCGTGCATCTTCAGAGGAGTATGTGTATGCACCAGCATTGGTGGGTGAGCAGCATGCTCATTTGCGTACCGTGTGTGTGCAAGTATGCACACTTTTTTCGCCCAACACACTGGGTATTGTGCGCTAGATCAAAGCCATAAACCCCTCTGGGCTTGACACACTCTTGCAAGGCTGCTGCAGCGTCAAAGCCAAGCCGCGGTAATTCTGCTGATACTGTATGCTGCTATTTAAAAAAAAAACAAAAAAAAACTTGAGTTGGGAAGTGAGCTTTTTCGCACAACAGGGGATCACAGAATTCTCTCATTGTTCTGTGGAGGTGGAGTGCGTGTGTCTGTGTGTGTTGATGGGTTGGGAGTGATTGCTGGGGTGGATGGGGAGAAGAAAGTGATACGTGTTTAGTTATAGATCTCACCTCTCGTACTCTCTTCCCGAAACATTCCCCTGGGTAGCGAGAACGTCAGGATTTCTAGAGAGGCTGTATGGCGGAGGTCACTGTTTAGAAAGAGCTTTGCTGACGGCCAATGCTAAGCCCATGCTGCCGTGTAAGAATAAATAAATAAACCGAGCTAGAACAGCTACGGCATATATTCTCAGCGGGGAATACAATGGCTGAACAGAATGTACAACAAGGGCCCCAGACAAATTTAGTTTTTTGCTGTGAAAGTGTGAATGTATTTCCTTTTTTTTTCTTTTGTTTGCACCCCATGTCAGCTCTGTGTTTTCCAGCTCCTTTCTATCCTTTATAGAGAAAAACAGATACACACTTTACTGAAAGGGCTGTGATGACACATGGTCGCTGGATGCTGAGCTGTGGCTGGTGCTGATGGTGCTGCTGGTGATGGGGGAGGCTCGAGCATTTCAGGGAAGTCTGTAAAATGAATATTCTCTCTGTTCTGGGTAGCTCCACTCATCTTGGCCGGTGGTCGAGGGGTCTTGGAGGGAAGTGGGGCAGGGAGCTGCTGACATCAAGGTGCCATTGTAGGTGTCATACTTGGGGAGATGAAGGGCATCTCTCTGTTTTGGTCTCCTCTCTCAGAGGGGTTGTATTGGTGAGAGACAGGAGAGATGACTAAATCAAGAGAAAAGGTCTCAGCCACAAGAGAGGGAGGCGCTCTCCGTCCTTTGCTGCTCCCTCATTCATTTTGCCTTCATTCTTTGTTGCTTATCCACAGGAGAACTGGGGCTTTTGGAAGGTCTCTGGCAGGGGTCTCTGTGTGGGGACAGTTACAGAAAGGGGGGACGCCTCTTTAACTCTCTCTCTCTCTCTCTCCCTCTCATTTCTTTCTTAGCACTCCATGGGCTTTAGCATGGGAATCTGATGAATAATGGAGTGAACCGTGACCTCTGCAGGGAGAGTTCAGGCCTGCTCCGGCATCCTTCTGATCTGATGGGCGCTTTTGATCCAACCCACACCAAAGCGCGAAGAGACCCAGAGAGGTAAAAAGCCTCTGATAGACTCTACTGTACACCATTTGCCACTCTGATCCCTAAAATGACAATATTTACCTCAAAGTGAATCCATAAAAGGCAAAATCTAAGCTGCTTCTACTACAGGAAATGGGGAGAAACAAAAATCTACAAAGAAGTTTTAGCTCGAGCTGTCACCGTGACACCGTGCCTTATAATATGATTTGGAACAAAGTTTACTTGTTTTTAATGCCACTGAACTGTTGGCGCTGAGCAAATATGACAGACTTGCACTTCTAAGTGAGGTGTAATAGCAGCTTAGTGTGAACATAAACTAAAATCTTACACTTTTTTCTTTTATTTTAGCATCCTGAACCGCATGTGTTTGTTCACAGGTGTCAAGTTCTTCTTTCAGTTGTGCAAATCCACAAGGTTAAAACAAAACAGAAGTTGTGATCTGGCAATGGTTTATATTTTCAGAAAGGATTTGCTTTGCACAATCAGTGTCCTTTGCCCTGACCGAACTCTCCATCACCTGACTGACCTCTGAGTCAAAGCTCCCCTTATTTTCACACCACACACCATCTCTCTGCCTTCACCCGGGGGGGGGGGGGGGGGGGCCACTTAAATAACATGCTCACACCGCAGGGAAAGGAGGAGGTGGAGGAAAAAAATACAAGACAAAAAGTGACAGGGGAAAAGAGAAAAAAAAAAGGCCAACCATCTTGCCAGACCACAGCGGGAAGATGATACTCTGATTAAAACAAGATGTAGAGGCCAGGAAACATTGATCATACAAAAAACTCTCCACCTCGACCACAGAATCCTAAGATGTGGGAGATATTAAAGAATTATGAGGAGTCTATCCCCTTCTGTTTTGTCAGAGCTGGGAAGAGCGGAGGTGTATGAGAGGGAGGGAGAGAGAGTATATGGATGGAGAGAAGTGTTCCTGCCAAGCGGAGCGTGAAGTAAGGTCAGGAGAGCCGCATGCAAGAGTGCAGAAACAGGAGATCCTTAGTCAGAGGAGGGAGGGAAAGAAAAGCTCTGTCACTTTAGGAGACAAACTCACTAACCCTAGGCTGACTTTCATAATACATTAGCCACTTAGAACAAGTCAAAATTATAATTATGTCTAATTACATGGTCAAATTAAGAGATTATCCAAGGGTATCACTTCACATTTTCCATTCTAAACTCAGATGCTTCCTTATGAAAAGAAGAGCTTCTTTGTGTTGACAGGTGGCCAAGTCTGGATTTGCTGCTTGCTGCCTGACAACAGGTGAAGTTGCAGCAGTCGTAGCTGTGGGACTGTTGGTGCTCGCAGATTGTTAGGGGTGTTATCAACCATGGAAAAGGGCTGATGAATCATTTTGGTGCAGATGGTTCTCTCTTTCCTGTTCTCCTCTCCATTTAAAGCAAAGAAAAGAGATAAAGTGAGACAGCGTACCACCTGTGTTACTCTCCCTTCCAAATTGTACTTAAGTAATCCATTGTAGTGAAACAAGTCAGAGGGGTGTTCGTGAGACAGCTGGAGGAAGTGCAGACAAACCAAGCTGAGACGCAAAAAAGAAAAACTGAGGGGGCGGAGGAGTAAAAGGTGTGTTTGCTGGGAAAACCTGCAGTAAATGCTCCTATTTAAATGTTTAAATGCCCTGATATTGTTTGCTTTTCTGGAGAAACCTGGATTCTTACAATGATACGTGTGTGCGTGTGTGCGAGTGTGCGTGTGTGCGTGTGTGCGTGTGCGTGGGAAGGGTTGGGGTGGGAGGATACCCATACACACATACATGATTAAACACCATTCATAAATGGGATCTGAGAGCCCAGTAAATGTTGCTGCCCCTGAGTAAATGACTGACAATTTGCTGGTGTTGCTGCTGCTGTTGAGCCTTGTCAGCTGTGTGATCATGTTCAAATGCAGGGAAATGGAGGGAGCAAATGGGTTTTAGAAAGGATAGCTCTCACATCTCCACCATACCGCTCGCATCTGAATCAATGAGACAATGAATACTGCTCTGTGACAGAATGCTTACTACTACTGAAGCATGACTTGGGTAATTTCAGTTGCAGGTGCATGAGCTGGAAATGTCTGCTCCTCAAACTGTGGCTGTAGTAGAAAGTGTGACGAGTGCAAAACAGCTAAATGACTTTCTTGAAACTTTTGGCGCTTTAAAAAATTTTGAAAACAAAAAGTTCCTGATTTTAACTGATTTTGGTAGATTTAGCTTTGTTGATCAGTGTGAATTCAGAATCCAGAGTGATTTTTTTATTTCAAAGCCAATAAATTTTCTCAAATGCCTGGAAAAAACTGTACATTTTAAAATGATTTACAAAAATGATGCTTGATGTTTTTACATGTTAATGACTAATTCTGTAGCCATATTCTTTTGTGCTGTGCTCAACACAATGAGCCATATGCTCCCACTCTATATCTCCTTAGTCTATCCACGCCTTGAGTTAAGATCCTAGAGAGACAATTTGTGCAGTCCATTAAAGGCTGATGAATTGGATTTAGACCGACCGACTGGTGCGAATGGAGGATCTATGCATGCAAACTGACAGCCCCCACTCCGCACACGCCTTTGCAACTCTGTGAATAGGTTTGGCTCAGTGTTCATGTCTCAGACACCCATACAGTAACTCATTACTGTGGTCCGGAGCTCACGGCTGTATTTACAACAGACGCACAATAGGAAAATTGGATGTCTATCAACTGGCATCGATTCTATGCTGTATACAGAGCTGTGCAGGCATTGTGCTGTTCTTTAAAAGAGATGAAAGACACTATAATCTCATCAGAGTAGTGCTGAATGACAGGGTCTAAAAGAAAAATGACCACAGACGTCAGAACTTTTGTCTCTTGTCGCTAATTTGATCTTGTATATCAACTAATAGCTATTAATCTGTGCTCATGAATGAGAAAGAGCTTAGTACTCTGCTGGTTTAGGTACCCAAGTTACACACAATAGAGATAAAAGGTGCATGCCTGGACTTCGGTCTGTTTTGAGGTTAGAGTCATGTCAACAGGTCTCATTTACTTTCAAGTCAAACTAAAATCAAAACAAAACAAAACAAAACCTAAATGATTAAACATCACACCATGCTGGTTGCTTTACCACCAAACCCCCTTATCTATAAGTAGTGTTACGCAAGAGCTCATGTCCTGAGCTAATGTAAAGAAGTGCTATGTTTTAACTCCCTACACTGACTTTTAAAAACCAAAGAAATTTTGTTTCGGGGCTTTACAAATTGTGTGGTGGTAATTTATTAATAAAGCTAAATTCTTAATATGAAAATTCAGATCTGAAATATGATACTCTTATAAAGTGCAAGATGCTAATGAACTGAGTATGCATGATGCATGCTGAGTAAATTCCCCCCTGGCTCATAAAACTGCAGTCCAGTCTGTCTTTCACTGAAACAGAGTGAACTGGAGTTACTCATATTCAGAAGCTGAGGGTGTATGTGATACTGCCGCCACTAATAGTGTTGTGAAATATGCAGGCCGAGGGAAAAAAGCCAATAAGTATTAATTACAAACAAAGAGAATTAAATCCTGTTTTAAACTGTATTCCTATATATTCTCTGGTTTTCTTAAACTTAGTATTGCTAAATATAATGCTATTAAGAGCAGGCTCTTCAATGATTTTTTCCAGAATTTAGTGGCTAAATTACAACATTTCTTACTATTTCATGTCCTAAAAGTGTGCATGCAAGAGTGAATACTGTATGTGCAATACTATAATGTATGTAAATACATAGGATCATGTGTGCAAACTTATAACAAGCATGAAAACTATTATTTATATGGTAGTAAAACTAAAGAAATGTTGGTTATAAACATATCTCAGTTTTAGATAAGCCAAACTGCTGTAAAAGACAAGTCAAAAGGTGAGTTTGATGCTGTCAAAACTACTATGAGTTTGATGCAATCACCCAGGAAGTGTCCATGGCACTCTACCAGAGGCATTAATTATTAATTTCTCCACTTAGGATCCAGTGATTCAGAAAGAAAGAGAAACCCATAGGGCACTTAATGGGACACTTATCACACTCACACTGATAGGCCCAGTGCTTATCTTGCTATTAAGCATTTGCTGCACACAAATCATGCTGCACAGTTTTTAATCAACACTAGGATGAAACATCTGCTGTGTTTGTGAAAATTCAAGCATGTGTTTGCACATTTTTTGCACATGTGTGTTTAAGTGTTTGTGCATCTGTGTGTGTGGTTTAGTGCCTAACTGAAGCTGGGTTTTTACAGTGGCCTGTTAAATGCCTAATATCAAAACTTGGCCCTGCAGAGCTGTCAACCACACGGCGAGCATAGGCCTAATATTTCACAGGGACAGCGGATTAGTTTCTGTCTGTTGCTCATGGTGAAATGTGTAATCTCATATCTGAGAAGTGGGAGGGTGAGGATGAGGAAAGAGGAGGGGATTCTTGCCATTAATGTCTAACCTTTTAAAAATGGATTTGCAAGTGTGACCAGATAAGGGCCGAATGTGATCCTGAAAATGTCTCCGCCCTGTGACAAGTAATTGAGAGTGAAAAAGGGGAGGCATATGCAGTGCTAATAGTAAAATAAAAGACACTACGAGCTTTTGATGTCAACTTTTATCTAATATCAAACGTGTACAAAGAAAATTAGCACTCTGTGTACTTAGCATATGTTCTGTGTTGGACTGACGTAGAAAGAAAATATACATGTTCACAATATGGCACAAAGCTATTCCTATTAAAATCTAACACCTCTGAAAGCATCTTAACACAATATGTAAAAGTGGTAGTTCTGGAGACAGTGAAGACAAGCTTGTTAGGGTGACATTACTGTACACCGCCTCTGATTCTGTATCTCGCTCTCACAGAGAAGCAATTGTTCTAATTTTCTTTATCAGTCATTTAAATAGGTTGCAGCTTATCATTTAACTCCTTTTAATATAACATAAAGTAGTATTTTTCACACATTTAAAGCAAAGCGTGATGTTTATGTAATGTTTTTATTTTAGATATAAAGAAAGTCCAAGACAGTATACACTGTCTGTACTGCCAGGCTGAAATAGCCTTCCACACCATAACAGCTGACTCTATTAACATGACAGACCTATTCAGGGAACAATGAAAATGTTATGCAAAAACCTATTTCTATATAACAACAAGAACTCCCTGGATAGTTTATTCTTTTATGCATTCACAAATCTACGTCAGTGCGTGCTCAGTGACGTCTGACGGGTATGAAGTTATAACAGATGCAGTAAAAGAGGTTTAAAAAAAAAACTGACAATGTTCCTTTTAAAGCTCACTGAATCTAAGACCACTTCAATTATATTATCTTCAAATACCTTTTGGCCATGGCAATGTTATGTAGTCTACTATATTAGTTTACACTGAAGTATCTCTAAAAGTAATTGATGAATGGCATAAAATTTTGTACAGACATATATGGTTTTTGGCGTATTAAATTAACAATCCTCTTTACATGAGGCTGACATTTTCCTTTTTGAAAAACAATGTTTGGGACAAGCATTGGACACATTTTAAATTGTTCAATGAATTACATTTGGTATGAATAAACATGCTAAATCTTGATGTAATAAAACCTAATGACTTTGGTGATTTCCTGACTTTTCTTTAAGCATAAGTAAGGTTAACGTTTTGGTTTCCATAATCAAATAACTCAAGAATTTCATCTAGCCCAATCATAATGACATAATTTGTATTTTTTACAATGCCTTCATTGATGAACAACCACTAGGTTTATCGTTGTGTACACAGTACTACAAAATATACCCTCAAAATGGTCACAGCTGGTTAAGTTCAGGCACCAAAAATTCTCAGTTTGGTTTGGGAAAAGATAACACAGAATGTACTGTGAATGAAGTGACTATGCTGCATCTTCTGTCAAATTGTAAATTAACCTTTCTGGCAAGACATATGACATTCCCATCAGCCTCAGTTGCATATTGTGGAAAGTACAAATTAGCAAATACTAGCATGCTAACAGGTTAGACTATATTGATTATTTAAATGGCTGCATTTCATAGTAAACAAGTTTGTGTCAACATTAAGCTCAAACACCACTGTGCCTGTGCGTAGACTCAGAAATACCATTGCTGTAGCCAAAGTTACAATCATGTGGCTCCAGTTTGAAAAGCACAAGTCCAGCTAGCTTGGACTCTATATGTATACACTCCTTCCTAGCACACTGGCAATTATCAACTGAAATTAAAAAAAAACATAGCTGGCCAATTAAGCCGTGCCTGCTGTGTGTCCCACTTAAAAAAAAAAAAAAAGGCAGGGGAACCACTTCCGGCCATCCTCAACCCTCTAGCTGCCACTCTTAGCTGCCATCCTACAAAATGGTGTGGAAAGGGTTCATAAGCAGAGGTCTTTAGTGTGGTTACAGAACAAGGGTTACAATATGTAACCTTTGTTAAGCACACAGGAAACATCCCTTTACTGGACTCTATGGATGCATAGGTAGAGATGATAATTTACATACTGTGTTTAAATGTCCTCAGCTAAACAACACTGATCCTGACCAGCTAAAGATTGGTAAGCAATTTCTTTGTTAATAAAGCTGCTACAACTCACCTAGATATAAGGAGCATTATGGCCTGTCCTTGCAGGGGGCATGAAATATGGAGGAGACACAATCTGCACAGCTGAATATTGCTCATGGGGGGTTCATGTGCAACACTGCTAACTCTGCAAGAGCCACTGACGCTTCCATGCTATGTGTGTGCACGGACTTCTGTGGAAAAGTGTCTCTCTGTCAACCTTTAACTACAGGAGATGGACTCGGAAAGCCAACCAGTAAGGTGCTTCCTACATTCTCAACAAAAAAAAAAAACACCTAAAAAGCTTTTGGGTGTATCCGATAGGATCCATGCATCCCTCATAACATGCCAACGCATACACATGGGCAGAGCAGATGCAGCTTTGGCTCTTGTACCATGTGGTGGAAGACAAACAGCGTCCAACTTTATCACTCTCCATCTAAAGCGCTCCTTGTGTTATTGAGAGCACAGGAGGGATTTGGACTGAGAGTGGCAACGCTGCAGTCCTTTTGAAGCAGCATGCAGCTTGGGCAGGTCAGCAGGGCACATAGTTAACTCACCCTCTTAGATGAGGTCAGAGCAGGTAGGTTGTTTGAATGACAACATCTTGGAAAAGAAGTGCTCCAGGTGCTAATAGGGGTCACAACAACCTGGAGCACCAATGGCATTTCCCATTGAGGGGAAGAGGCATGTAAAACCAGATGTTGCCTTCTTACCCTCTGCAAGAGATATTTTACAAGGGGGTGGGCAATGACAGGGCAATATAGTGGGCAAAACAAACTATGAAAGAGAAAGCAGTAATACTCATATACCAACAAATACTCTTAAAAGGACAGAGTAGATTATGGACAAACCAAGAGGTCCAAATTCTTTCACCTGCACCAATATTCAATTCCAATCATTTGGCCTTAGAACAGATCATATAAATTCCACTCTCACAGCTTATATTCATTCAACTTGTACACACAGTACTGCCCATATCAGCCTGGGCATCTAGCCTATCACCCACACCTCCCATGACAGACCCCACCCCAGCAGGCTGGGCTGCTAATTTTTACACCATCTGTGGAGGTACTGGGGAGAGTAGCCCAAACCACAGAGTGGCCGGGCTACTCTCCAGCCTCTCCTGGCTAATGGGGGATGTTACAAGACTTTGAATAAGTGCTACTGGGTGGATTTTTAGGCAGAATGTCAAGCAGCCAAGCTTTCTGTGTGATTTCTTTATATGATTTGTAGTCTATTGATGTATCAGTATTTCCATTCACAATAGAAAAAGTAAACGTTTCCAAGTCACCACAGCAAATGCAATAGGACATTTAAGCAGCAGAACAAAAAAATTTGGTCATAAACTCTTAAAGGTCACAGGAAACTTTCCACAGGAAACAAAGTTTAACATTTGGACTGTGAATAATAAAACCGTTTTCTTTGCATTAAGTCATTCTGTTAGGCTATGTCAATTACTTTGTGGATTTACCTCAACGGCTAACACAAAGATAATGCACAGATTGACCATATCCATGTCTGCATGCACATGTAAAACTCTTCTGTCTGAATGGGAATAAGAAACACCACCTGTTTTTGTAACTGGTCTTTGATTTGTGTTTAGGTGTCTAAAGGCCCATAAACACATCGCCATCCACTAAGCTTTCACAACAGCTGGCATAGTGTCATTGTAAATGCTTCTCCATATATTTCGTACATGAACTGCCAAAGGACAATAAGACAAACACAAATTCCTCGTCTCTCAGTTTACTACATTCAGCCACAAAAAAGGACTGTGCCAGGCTGCAGAGAAAAAGCTCCTGTTGCTATACCCAGCAATGTGTTCTCTGACAGCTTCAGGCCAAGCGCAGTGCTCATGAATGGAAATAGCACTTTTCATTTTATCACACACAGTTGGACAAATATCCTGGCCCTATGCCTTCACCATCAGAGGAGAAGCCAAGATATCAAGAGTTTGGAAATGCTTGGCGTGACAAACCTCTGCCTCTACAATGTCAAAAGGCTCAGGCAAATTTCACCAAAGTGACACAGGAGGCAGAATTTGGGGTGTAAGTGTTGGTTTGCTGTATAAAAATTGATGTTTTTTTATTTTAAATGCTTTCTATAGCAGAACAACATACACAGCACACAACATCACATGCATAATAGTCTGTGTAATTTACATGATCAGAGGGGGCAGTAGTCGTTGCTGTCATCACCAATCAGCTGTAGACAGGAAGCCTCTGCTGTAAGAATGCCCCTTACTTTCTGTTTAATTTCCTCCAAGCACATGCCAACCAGAGGACTCTGTCACACAGGAGCAGAGGGCCCAGCATGTATTAAACCAAGCCAGTCATGCAGGGGTCTGGGGTTGCTGTGTTTCTGTCAGAGTGTTACTTGGGACAATGAGGCAGCTGGAACAGGAGCTCTCCCACACTGACGCTCTCTCTCTCTCTGTGGCTGCAACGCTGCAATTCATTTCCTTCCAGCATGGAAACAGAGACTAGTGGCCCATCTGCGTTTTGTCCATTTGAAGCACTGGGTCATGGACAAGATGAATCCAAAAGTCCCTCAGCTGTGATGAGAGCACCCAGGAGGTCATCTTGGCCCATTTTTCCTAAAGAACAATGAATCTTAGCTAGATGTAAGGAGAACCAACAGAAGCCATGGACATTACTTACCCTGCAGCAGTCACACCACCTTGAAAGGAATGGAGTGACCCAAGAAATCAATAGGATTCAAAGAGAGGGAGGCATTTGGTGGAATTACAGCAGCAGCCAAAACACTTATGCTTATGTTGTTGGCTGGGACAGACACCTGCACTCCCAGCTTGAACATTTGTGTGTATAATCAACCGTTACCATATCCTGCAAGTGTTGCTGTCAGCAGCTTCCAACTTGCTGACTATTCAGTTGACTGAAAAATCAAGTAGGCAGCAAAGCTTTGGTCAAGGCAAGATACCACAGAATAAGTTACCTCCCTGTGGCCCTGCACCCATAGAAAATCCACCAAAGCAGGTACTGCAGCTTGCATTTCCAGCAGCTCCTTCAACACAATGCAAAAAGTATGTTGACTCCTCGGGAAGAGGAAGTAAGGGCAGGTTACACTATGCAAGCTGACCCATAAATGCTTTTATGGAGATGGATCAATGATTTGGGTAGAAGTTGAGGGGGTAGAGAGTTGCTCCACTGTCATGGACATCACTTTCAGAAAGTCACAGCAGTTATCATCTTCTCCTGCGACAAGCACTGCTGCGGTCATCTCAGTAGCAGATGGCACAAAATAATCAGCTGAAGCACATTCAACAGTCAGCTCCCACTAACTTTCCTTACATCTGAGCAACCAGGCTGCACCAGTAGTCCCATCGTGGCTTTTGTCAAAGTAGAGGAGGCTCTCAGCAGCTAGAACAGGCCAGCGGCTATTCAATACCACTGTTTTGTTAGCACCAAAGCACTCAAAGCAGCAGGAATGCTGGTAAGCAGAGTCATGGCACCATGGGCATGGACAAACTTCTGACACAGTGACTACTTCTTTAGATGAAGCATGTCAGTGAGCAAACTCCCCAATACTAAAAAAGATAATAATTATATGGTGTGGCAGTTTCATTTCTTTTTTACTGTGCAGGACACACATATTGGTAGATACCTAATGTCTACCACTTCAGCAATGCATATACAGATTTTAGTAGGGTAATGCATGCATGCTATTGAGGAGTGTGAATTTTAAGCACAGGGCAGAACTTGTGTGAGATGGAACTTATGGCTTGAAAGAGAAATGTCAGGTTAAATTCCTCATTGATTTTGGTCTCATAGAATATACCACCAAGGATAATGCTGGCATGAAAGAGTTTATTTAAACTGTGCTATGACAGGCAGTGAAGGCTCTGAGAAGGTCCTGATAACTATCTGGCACATCAGTGGAGCAGAAGGGGAAAAAGGATAAACCTTTAAAAAGGTTAGCAAGTTTTCACTGCTTGGCACAGTGGTAGTATGACCTGCCCATTAAGACCCAATAACAGCCCCTTGTGGATGCTTCTGGCCCAATATTACAGCATCCTCCTGATCAAATGGATGCCATCTGTCTGACCGGGCTTCACTGACAGCACAGCAGCAAGCTTGTTGGCTAGCTCAGAGAGACACATCCTCTCTCATTCTTTTGCATACACATTAGCTCATCTTGTTTTCCCATTCTCTCCCAAAAACACACAGGTGTACACATACAGGGGAATTCAGCTAGACATGTGAATGAATGGAGGAAGCTGTTAGGAGATGACACCTAGCATCTTGCCAGGACTGAGACTGAGATACAACGGGTTCAGGATGATCGATAGAAGTCTAGTTGCTGGGCAGGGGGAGTGAGATTGGCTGGCCAAATTTTGCTCACTGTTTAAACACATTGCTGTTACCTCAAACTGGCAGCTATGTGTTTGAACAGAATCCACACATCCACAGAAAAAATAAATCCAATTGTCTTCACTCTCACACTCAGCTACAAAACACAAGCATCGGTCTGGCTCACAATAAGAGATTGGCAAGATCAACAAGTAATTACCTTATGGTGCCTGTACATTATCATTATTACGTTTAACCAACAATTTATTTAGTGTGTATGTATACTTAATATGCAAGGTGCAAGAGTCATGTCCCTTTTTTTTACAGCTATATAATCCCCTTTTCCTTGTGAAAAGGAGTATGAGGCTGTTTTACTACTGCTGTCCTATGTATTAGACACCTATTACAAGCGCCCTTGCAGAGAGAGCCGTTACTCCCAGCGGGGACTTACGAGATCTGTACTGGATCCACATCCAATTCACCTCAGGATGAGATGGCATGTTCACGAGAGCCTATAAGACCTTACGAGGGGCTCATATTCACCTTCCAATATCACCAATACCACTAACATTAGCACAGCGCACTGCTGGCTAGAGAGTGAGAAAGAGGGCCCCCCGTCTCCAGTGCTGGTGTTGGATAACATCTTTTACTCACAGCTGAGGGGCTTTTTATCTCCCCAGGCTGCACAAAATCCCCCCTCCTTGATTCAAGACTGAAGTGGTACTCAAGTTAATTCCAGGTGTCTTCCCGCTATTCTGGCAGTGGGAGGTGAAACATTTATCACAAAAGCTGTTGACTTTTTGATACCAAAAGGAGTGTTTCTAATGTTAAAAAACACTGATACAACCAAATGTCTTTCTCAGTGAATAAATGTGTCTTACACTTAGATGTTGTGTTTTGTTTTAGGTGATTTTTTAAACTTGAAAAGACTCAAGCAGTGATACAAAAGGGTAAAAGAGCATGTAATAGAGCTGAACGTTTATTGTTTTATCATTATTGTTTAATCATATAATTATTGCTGCATCTTAAGATTAAATTTATCAGTAAATCTGCTGATTATTTTTCAATTAACTAATTAATTGCTTTGGATCTAAAATATCAAATATAGTGAACAATATTCTAAGAAATTTTCCATAGCAAAACACATCATCACAAGTCTCTTGATTAATCCAAACAACAGTCTAAGACCAAAAGATAGATTTTCACACTTTAGAAAAAAGAACCGTTACATGCAATTTTTTTAAAAGCCAATATAGATTTAGACCAAGTTCTGACCAGACCTGGGCCCCTCCACAGCAACATTTTAGGACCAGAAATTTAATTGAAACTATGTTACACTTTTACAGCAATTAAAAAACGGTTCCACAGTATTTCTCTTGCTGCAGTGCTCTACTTAATTCATTGAGGGCAAATTAGAAAAACAAAACAAAACAGTAAAACTCATATTTAAGAGACAGAATCTGGGTTCAGAGCTAGTCAAATTAAATCAATAAACGATGAAATGTTTGTTGAGCATTACACATCAGTCTCCATAAAGGGTCATGGTCATTACATGAATTCTCCCTTCTCATACATGCTACCATAAATGTTATTCCAATATTACTTATCTTTATTTAAGGCCTCTTTGAGGGCCAGCATAGCAGTCAGTTTCAAAATGAATTTGACATTGGAAAGTTTGTCATGTAAAAGCAATTTAAGACTGGCAAAAAAAAAAAGAGAGAGACAGCATTGGATAGGAATGTGACATGCATTGTAATATAATCGAGACACAAACAGAAGTAAATGGTATGTTACTGATAAAGCTCATAGTGTTCTGCTGCAAGAAAAGCCAACCAAAGTAAGGACATCCGACAGTAGTTTTTGGCCCAAAGCTGCGTGACATCTCACACCATGTTATCAAAGGCTGAGGTTCAATCTAACAGAAGGTTCAAGGTTGTAAATGTAGTAACACTAAAACTCAGAAGGCGCTTGAGCGAAACTTTTTCAATTTGCACATCTCAACCCAAGGCACGATGCTTTGATACATAAAAGGTTACATGCACATAAACCACACACACACACACACTTTCTAATTTTGCTAGACTGAATGTCCCAGTGTCAGAGCAACCTATCAAAAACAGATATTCTCTGAGTCAAAATCATATTTCCAGCCTTGACTGAGCCTTGTTCAAGGGTTTACATCAACACTCTGTAGCCCCTTTTCCTCTTTACTAGCCAAGTATTCCTCTTACCACCAACCCTCTTACACATTGCTTTACTCTCTGGTGTATATCTCCTACTGCATTACACCAGGGGAACAAACAGTCATATAGCTCCTCGAATATAAACCTCTTCAAGCTTGCCCCAGCTGCAACTCTGGATGACATTTCTCATTTGCTGAAGAGCTGAGGAAAAAAAAACAAAACAAAACAAACGACAGTGCTGTCCGCCTGCCTGCTCTCTCATGTGTATCATCCAAAACTGCATAGCGTCACTACAGTAACATGCTGCTGCACTGAGACCGGTGTGGTGTGACTGCCCTGACAGGATGCACAACTCCTCTGTGTCCAAACAGCTTCCCACCAAAACCAAGTTTCATGTTAAAGTGACGCTTCATCATATAAAGGGACTTGTAATCATGCTAACAGCATGTGGGCTTACTCATCCCACAATCAGACAGAGGATAAAGGTGTGGAAGTACAGGCGACTAAAATAGTGAATGAATAATCCTGGTGGCTGTGACTAATGAGAGCGCTGAGACAGAGCCAGTTTCTTCACTTTCTGCCAACTCCCTGTCTGACATACAATCTGAATAAAAAACGAGAGAAAAAGTGAGCTAGACTCCACTGAATGTATCACAAAACATTTCTGTATTTTATTCATGGTTAAATCAAAGACCGGCACTTTGATTGCACCTGAGAGAAGGGGGGAGGGGGGGCCGTGTTGAGATGTGAGTGCAGCTCAATGCGAGGCCTGCACTCAGCAAAACAGGGGAAGAGGTGGATTGTAATACTGAGAGCTAATATACAGTAAGTGAGCCAGAGGTACTTCTCTTTTCAGCGAAACATCACACTGTTGCTGTGCTCCTTTACATCTGAGAGCGAAACTAAAGCCCTTGATCCTGACGAGAGCAGAGCACATTGATTCAGCTTTGAGTAGACTTTTCATTACACCAAGTCACACACATTTACAGGAACACAGTCATCAATGGAAAAAAAATGGCTTGTAAAAAGAGAGGAAAATGCAGCATTTAGCTATGTGACTAAATTCTTTTTACTGCATGAAAAAGGTATGATATTAAACTGTATTTAAGGATTTAACATGAATGCCCATTAGATATGTTCTGCTTTCATGCACGCTGTGTTTTTGGCAGCATACGTTAACCTGCACAGTTTTGCTTTCGACTCTAATGTTGTGCACAGACGCCGTTGCAGCTCCCTCATGCATCCCTTTTGTGAATGCGAGGGATGAAATAATTTGGCATCCTGACTTAGCCTGAATCTTGCTCGGCGGCAAGATTATAAAAACTGATGTTTTTGTTTGTCTTTCATGAAGGAGCTTAAGCTCACAGGCCTTGATGCAGATTCAACTCCACAAGGACAGAGAGAGAAAAATATTATGATAAAAGATGAGGTGAGGGATGCAGTTATACATCAGTACAGTTCCAACACTCTTTATTTAGCATGCATGTGCGCCTCGCAGTTTATGCCTCGGAGACAACTAAAAATCCACAAGGACAAGGAAGAAATGCTATGATCAAAGATGGCATGCGGAAAGGTATTCAGTTCTATCAGCTCACTTCCAATAACACTCTTATTTTGTACACATGTATGCCATCTTCATACTTTGGGTGATGCCTTCAGGGAGAAGGTTAAACAAGTTCCTTGGAGCAGGCATTCATCATCATTTAAACTCAACTCACAAAACTTGCAGAAAGCAGGTCAAAAGGTCTTTTCATGGGAAAAACACAGTATCTTCTACCACTTCAACTTCTGGGATGCAAGATGAGAAAAAGAAAATCTTACACAGCCTGTCTGGATGCCTGAGGTTCTAAATAATATTTCCTTGCAAATACACACTGCCAGCTTTGCTCAGTTTCCCAAGATAATTGAAGTTAAACATGTCTTATTTTGGCAAGTACACAGAGGAAACTGACATATAGAGGAGTTTATGAGTAAAAGAATAGGACTGGGATAAGACCCGCGGCAGATGAGCTGTGCGGCTAATAGGCAGACGAGTTGTCCAGAAAACGAGTGAGATAAGGAGCATAAAAGTGAGGAGAGAGACAGTGTGCAGAAGAGAAAACTCCTCTGGGTCATTAGGCTACAGACAGACACAAGCAGGTGCCACCTCATCCTTCATTCTCTCGCTCTCCTGGCCAAAAGGCGCAGAGCAGGAAGGTGCGAGGGCATTGAGCCATGCTCAGTGAACCTGACATGTGCTGGAGATACTGTGGCAAATGAAGACACATTGCAGGGCCAGTGGAGACTAATTGTCCCCCTACATTTTCAACAGTCTGTCAGCGTTCTCACGGTGTACAGTACAAGTGACTGACACATTTAATACAGGATACACAATAGTGCGAAAAACCACAACAAGATATTCTGTTTATTTATTCAGATATTTGTGTCTTTCCTCATACATTGTATACTGTACAGCAGTGATGAAGTTAACTGTGACATCTCAACCTAAGTTCCATTATTAGACGTCTGCTGTCAGATAAAGCTGTGATAAGACAATACGGCCCTGCCTCGGCACAGCAAGCCACATGGATTCATCCAGACACATCAGACAAGACAAATAGACCTCGGCTAACGCTGACAGAGCACCTCGGGTGGATAATTTAGACAGACTTTCAATCATTCCTTTGACAAGTGGGGACATATTCAAGCAAGAGGATTTCGGTTTCCATAATTCCTAACCCCGTAATCAATTTTTGCCCCCCCTGTCAGGGCTCAAATGAATGATTCACTAGCCAGAACTGAGGAAGCAAGTCACCTTGGCAACAAATTGAATATGCATCCCAAAGTTAAAGCTATTAGGAGTGAGAAAACAATTCTGAAACACTGGTGCAGAGATGAAGTGGTTTTTACACATTTTGCATTGTATTGTATGGAAGTGAGGTGTGTACACTTAGGAGTGGGCACTATGGCCAAAATCTTAGCATGCAGAATATGTGTGTGTGTATATATATATATATATATATATACACACACACACACACACACACACATCAGGGTACTGTATATATAAATGCAGTAACCGTTCTGTAAATATAAGTAGGAAATGTTTTAGAATAACCAAAGTGCCACATTTTCTTCTAAATCCAATTTATATCCAGCAGCAATGGCAGTAGCACTTTTTATTTACAAGTTTCTCTCTTTATTTTCAATTTCACTCTCTTTCTCAATATTTGCTTGTCACTGTCTACCTTTGTGACAGTTGGCAAAACAGCTTAGGGGTTCATTACTACCAGCAACTTTCATACAGACATCACCTGAGATGTCATAATCAGTCCAACCACACGAACTGTGGCACCAACTGAGATCACAGGATCACAGGAGACTCCAGCCCTGATTTGCTACATTGCCTGCCCCAAATTTATTGCAGAAATACTGAGGGGCAGCTCCAGGTAAGCATAAACTGTTATATCACTAAGCCCTTTTCAGAGGATTAGGTGGCTGGCAAATAAGAAATATGAACTTAAACCTGCATTTAGAGACTTTTTGGCCATTTGAAGTGTAAATTAGATGTAAATACAAACCTGACATTTTATAGCCTGTTCACATCCATCAAATATGGAGAAACCTTGAAGTCGTGTCTGTGAGCAGCTAATTAATGTACGTCCAATAATGTTCTGGGTCTTCACAAACTCCTGAAGAAAATATTGACTTTGATATTACACTTCGCTATGTGCATCAGCTTGTAGCCAAATGTTTGGTGATGGGTGTACAGCAGCTTCATCAGAGCTTTTACTGAAAACAGCTGTTCAGTGAAAGTTTTGTAGCCAAAAAAACATTAGCATGAGAGCCCTGATGCTGAACAAAAGCAGTGGTTTGCAATGAGAAAACTAGGTAATTATTGCCTGTGTCTGTGTTTCCACCATGAGCAACCCTTTTCACATCCATCACTTTATCCATCTGTAATATATAAATATATTGAGGCACTTAAAAGCAGAAATATAGATTTTTAACAGTTTTTTAAGGGGCTAAAATGTCAGTGAACGTGCAATTGATCAATCCCCAGGCAAAAGCTGAAATTCAAGATCACTGATTCCATCTGTGAGAAGGAAAACATGGCTGAGTATATTGAAAATATTCGCTTGCTCTTATTCATTTACTATGAGCAGTCAAGAACCAGCTGTGTGTGTCAAAATATTGGAACTTTTGATTATGTTGACTATTCCAATGTCCTGAAATGTTACCAAAGATCAATGCTAAACAATTTCTATTATGTGTCGCGAAAATGTGTTTCACAAAAAATGACTGAAAAAAAGATGGCAGCAAAATGACACAATTTCTAAAAAGTAAATTAGTAGTATGGTTAAGACAAACTAATTTGACTGCACCGGGTTGCTGGAGCAAAGTGAGTCCTCTGCAAACAAAACATTCAAAGAGTAACATTTGTCCCCTGCAGCGGTTCTAAATGATGCCACGAAGTAGCAATGCTGCATCGCAATTACCTGGCAGTGTGTGTCTTTGCTCCATTAACATAAGCAAGCTATTTCGCTTAAGCAAGATGCAACTGAAGGGCTCAGGGGCCTGGAGGTGATAGAGAATAAATGAACAAATTTGGTAAAGATCTATGCCACAGTAACTTTCTGCTGTCTTGTTTTGTTTAAAAATGAAGGCGCTTAAAGTGGATGAAGGGAAAAAAACTGAAAACCTGACAGAAAAGAGTACACATAGAGGACTATTAAAATAGACAGCTGAAAATAGACTTCTTGTGAAACACAGACATGTTTCCCAAGGTGTTGCAACACAGACTGATTGTTTGAACACACTTTGCACTGTGTGACTGGGTTGTCTATCTTCATATTCTTCTATCTATTGGAAATAATTGGAGGATGAGTCCCTTGTGTTAACTAGCACCTGCACACTCTTAGACAATCATCTGACGTCAAAGAGGAATAGGATTTATTCTACTACCATCTAATTTCACTCAAGACGAGAGAGAAAGCACCAGAATACAGGCTGTTTAAGGCTTAAAGTAGAAAGACAGCTGAGCACATGGCAGAGCAATATTGCCACAGGTGAATCAGAACATGTTTGCAGACACACAATATGAACCAGTGGAAACACAGATTATTCCTCATTGACTCATTCAAATCTATATACTGTATGTGGCACTCAAAAACAGACTGCTCACATTTAGCTACAAATATATCACTAATATGACCAGAAATACCTGTACCTGTACCTTAATACTAATACTTAAACACTTGTACCTTAAAAATAATGAATAAGTGAATAAAATCATTCTTTGTTGTTTGTATAATGTTGTTTACCATCAATCACATCTTAGCAACCACACAAGCTTTCAATTTCTCCACATAGAGAAGCCATTGGCACAAGGCTCTGCTAAAAGCTATGCTCTGGATCTAAAACATTTTTCTTTGCACAACCAAAACACAAGAGCTAAAATGTAAAGAATACATTTCAGTCCACAGAACTTCATGATTGCTTGCTCTAACATATGCTGCAAAAGTCTGCAAACGAGCTTACCACCTAAAGCAGTACACTTGCATTATATCCAAAGGCAAGCGGTGTGTCAATAGCTAATCACTTGGAGATTCAGGTAACAGTAAAATACCTGCTCATGGTGCTCTTGTTTTAAAAAAATCATCTAGAACATTTAAAAAGTCTTAATTTTAACAAACTATGGCTTTTTGTCACTTTGCTCTTGTTTAAGTTAGCTAGAAATAGTCACTTCAGACTACAAATGCCACATTATTCTGCTTAAAAAATCCTGAACAATCCTGATCTTTTTAAACGTTTTGTAAAAGACCTATTACTTCAAAAATTACTGCAGATTTTTAAAGGTATCTGTCAACATTAACATTGAAGGGTGCCCTAGAGATGCACAAGAACGAAACCTGATGATGGTAATAGTAAAGTCACTGGGCTTAGTGAATGGGTAGTTAAATGGCAACACACTGTTAGGCTGAAGTGGCAGGAAGTGGTATTCTCTAAAAAGAATATATAACATCTGGTCACTTTAACCTCTAAGTAAATATCTGGAGCTTACCTCTGAGTAAATATCTGATTATGTGTGAAGGAAAAAGTCAAGAAATGGCACACAGGCCAACGAAAGTGCCAATTCAACCTCCACCCCCCCACCCCACCCCCACCCCACCCCCACCCCTCTCTCTCGCTGGCCATAAAACGCAGTGTAATAGGATTCCTAAGCTTTTCCAGTGACTGCTTCCACTATCACACAGGCATTTAAGTGCACTAATCCATGACAAATTGTCTCATCTGATCCATGACAAATCGTCTGAGGGGCCGATAGAGACGGGGAGATGGAGGGGCGGTGGGTGCTGCGTGGTGGGAGAGGACAAGAGGATGAAGGGCTGGGGGTGGGGAGGTGGGGGGAGGGGGGGCCAGGCGTAGAGAGGGAGAGTGATGCTCGGTACCTGAATTATCAGGCAGTTATTGCCTAGTTTTTAAAAAGGTTGCTTTCATTACCTCGGAGGGCATGCTGCGTGATAGAAAGTGGGATCACATAGCAGTGATGAGCTCTCTACCTAAGCCCACAGTTTTCAAAGCAATTATAATCCCATGTGGAGGTACATTGAAGGATTTTAGTTCCTCTGTTGGCAAAAGGCAGGATTTGTAGATGCCATGTTCAAAAAAAAAAGAATGCCTGTAATTTAATTTGTCATAAATAATTTATGATTTTCATCACCCTATAGTGTAATTTGGCTCTTAAGGAGGTGGCTGTAGGCAACAGAATACACACACAAGTGAAATCTTCAGTCGAACAATATGGCGATGATGAAAACATGCCTGCTGCTGACACTTAAAAGGCTATTCCACATCCTCTGACAGTAATGACTGGAATGTGTTTGTGTTCATGTGTGTGGGAGTCTGACTTAAGCTACTTCCTGTGACACATTTCAGACTGAAGACCAGTTAACGAGATAAATCTGGTGCAAATGGGGACAAATCCCCCATCCCTAAATTTGATACTGCTTTTCTTCTTGATTATTGGTTAAATATGTCGGTGGTTACCTAATTTCCCTAAAAAGTTACTTGAGAAAGTTTGTGTGTATGGGTGTGTGTGTGTGTGTCTGTGTGTGCATGGAGATACACACACATGTTTACATGGTTTAGGCAGTGCGCCCGAGCTGCCAACCAGATCAAACAAACCTGAATCCACTTATATCCACTTACTCTTTTATGACTCAGGCTTCATCCATTCAAGAGACTGTAATTTAATTGAATTTTCTTTCACCATCACTTATCACTCTAATTAGTCCCCACAGTTTAATGAGGAGGTAAATAAAGCCGATTTAATGGCAAAACAAAAACACAGAGAGTTAACGTATACGGAAAGCTGTCTCTGTGGGTAGTATAGATGGATTTGTTCATAAAAGCTCTTTCAGCTCCGCAGAAAGGAAGCTGTAAGATTACCATTTTGAAGATGAATATGTAAAAAAGGAAAAAAATAAATGCATGTTCATTTCTTCGTTCCCACGGCTAACACTGAAGAGTCTATGGAAATTTGTTCTGTGCAGAAATCTGTGTGTGCATTCAGTTTGTGACCCAGTAAAGTTCATTTCTTCACATTCCCGAAAACTGCAAGAAAAATCACCAATCTTGTGAAGCAGCCATCCATTCAGAAATTGGAAGAAAGTGACGAAAAATCAATTCATAGTCTGTGTATGTATAGCTTCCAGACTTTACCCCTTCCTCATTTACCAAAAGACAGCTATCCCAAGTCAAGTTCAAGGTTTATTTCAAAACCCTGTATCTTGTCAGATTTTCCTTTCCCCAGAAAACCCAAATCCTTAGATCTCAAGTTAAAAAAGGGGGCTTCAGTAGACACATAAAGCTGAAGTCGAGCACTACAGTATTTTGACAGCTTGGGTTTTTTAAGCCCGAAGATGCATTTCTTAATTACAAAAGTACGTTGTTGCTCTTGTTTGGCCATATGATGCATCTTGGCTTATCAAAGTAATTGCATGTTTTCTCCACTGAGGGAGCGGTATGGCCCATTGAACAATGAGCTCATTAAAGTGCCTTCAAATCATCTGTGATTAGACTTTACAAGACATTTCAAATCAATGGGAAAAGACATAACATCAGCATCACTGCATGAGTTATCAGCCTTTTCAGCTATAGCATACCCCGTTTTGTGTAGTCAAGTATAAAAAAATTGAAATCAGCATTCCTATGGCTGCCAAACACATTTTAATTCAGCCTCTGATTGTGATTTTGCTCCTAATGAAAAGCAAATAACTTTCAAAAGGGGTTAATTACATACGGAGCTCTGTAATAGTGCTATAGACACTCTACTGTATTGTTGTTTGGTTGACAAATAAAAATGGTCAAACAAAACGTCAGCAACATATTTTAATAAAAGCATATGTGACTGGTGGAGTTAGTTTTTTATAGCTGCACCTGGGACAAGACTCATGTTGTTCCTTTAGATCTGAGACTCTCTTTAACTGCCCTGTCAGAGTCATAATAAAACAAAGCAGCAGCTAAAGTGTTGTTAGATTCAGACTGCCCCTCTGGGCATTGATACATTACATGAACATGACTACTGTATGCATACTTCAGCTGAACAAGGGTGAGTAAAAAACAAGCGTGACTCAATGACAACACGCTGAGCAGATGACACATTACAGAACACTTTCATTTTTACTTTAAAACGTGACCAAATCTACAGAAGCTCCTGCCAGCAACACACCAACGATGTAAATTGGTTACAGTTTTACTGACTCGTGATGGAGTCCAATACTATGTGCTGTCAAGAATGGCCTGGTTTGTGCTGCAGCAGTCTTGGCAGTGAGCACTTGTGCTCGCTGCGTTGGCAGGTGGGGAGAGCGCAGAGCCGGCCTCGTGTGTGTCATGTCACATTCAGCTCATCTGTCAGTGTAGTGGATTATTTCTTGAGAGACCAGAATTGGCTGCCTAAAATCAGGCCGCCATCAATCTTCAGCCCCACGAGCAGGACGCAGAGGGGGAAGCTGTGTGGAGCGGAGGCTCATGGGGGGAAAAGGGTGGCGTTCGCTTCCTGTGCTGGTGGCGAAGGAGGCGGACGACTCATATCTTAATCTCCGTCATCAATGTGTCACTGAAACATTGGAGGAAAAATAAATAAATGCAATCTTAAAAACTTTATCTCAGAAGCCACATTTTGTTTTTGGGATGTGCTGTCAGCTGTGCAGACGGCAGATAAACTGATTTCTCAAATACTATTAGATGCTTCAACAGGCTGGGGGAGGGGGGGGCTGCACATGACCTTCACTCCCCCTCCTCATACCTGCACGGCTCCTTGTCTGTGGATCTTTGTCAATGTGGGCTGATTAGTGAGCTTTTGTCCCACTCAGTGACTCAGCCAGGCTGCGTGCCAAGATCTACAAAAATTAATCTCTGGATACATCTTCTAACAAAACACAGACCTCCAATTTCACCTAGTTAATGACTGTCCCGAAGACAATACAGTAGCAATGCACACCACACTGTGAGGTCTGTCTTATCATCAAGCAATTTTAAAGATAATTTATCAATAATCTCAGCAAATTGATAGCACATGCTCTTCTAAGATAAAACACTGTTTCTATTAATCTGTTTATCTCAAATCCTGTATGCCATTCTCATGCCTCATTAAAAAACAAAAAAAAACTAGATTTTTCTGAATGGCAGAAAGTATATCACATCTTTTCATCATCCTTTAGAAACACGGAATGATTATTTGATTACAGAAAAAACAGCAAAGCATGAAAGCCAATGGATTTTTCAAGGCAAGACATCTCTTTTCTTGCTTCGTCCTACATAGCGATATCTATTTATATCTGAGGGTTCTGGCCTCAATGAAACCAGAGAGCTCCTCAAATTATAAAATCAATTCTAATTCAAATATTCATCATGGCATTTCAATTCTGAGAGAGCAGCTCTGGTTAGATCGGTTAACGCCACTCCACGGCTGAGTAAGATTGATGTCAGCTTAATCCTCTTAAAAAATACATGATATACAGTAAATTGTACACTTGCGGGGCAGCAGAAAATAAAACTCATACGCATAGAGAGATGTTTTTTTTTTTTTTCTTTGCGTGCCCAGTTGTGATAGACCATTATCCCCGGGAAGCCGGCTGATTAGGATAGCAAAATATCAGAACATATCCTCACATTATGATTGTCAGCACCAATTATGGCTGTGATCCATCACAGTTTGTTTGATTTGAAAAGTTTTCTGGGGAGCACTTGTGCTAAAATAACTCTGTAGGAGGCCTCAGTGTGAACGCTGATGTGTTCTATAAAATATTTCCTTTTTTTAATCACCTCTTGCTGTTGTTATTTAAAAATCGACTTTCTTAGCCCAGATCTGTACAAATAACTCAACTGTGATTTTAAAACACTGAGTCGACGGTGCACATTCATCATACATCTTCACAGTGTGAGCCTGCATCCTCTCAGACATGCTGTGTCCAGGACACACGGCTCCAGTATCCCCACAGGACCCATGAAAATGCCACACCGTAATGGCCTCAGTGAGAAAATGGTGTGCAAATGTGCGAGCGTGTACATAAGCATGTCAGTACCCCCCTCCCCACCTCCCCCTCAGTGTTGTGTATGCAGTATGTGTGTGAGTTGATCCATATGACAGGAAGCCTTCAAGAGAACTCTCAGCCATAACTATCCTTTGCCTGGATGACTCCTCCAGATCTGTGCCACAGGGTGGTTGGGGGGTTAGAGGGTGAGGGGGGTGGGGCAGGGGCTCTTATTTTTCACTTTTTCCCCCTCTGGGATCACTGCATTATTCAGGAGACACTTACTGAGCCTTGCACTTCCTTGTACATCTTTGGCACCAAGCTCGACTTGCCAAACAGTCAAAAAGAGAGAAAAAAAAGAAAAAGAAAAAGAAAAAAAAAAAACAGAACTGGAAGCCAGCCTTTAAAAATTCATTCAGAGCTCTCTGTCGCTCATCCCTCACCCCTCTTGTTCCAATTAATGGGACCGGGGATACTTTGAGAACTTTCTATCCATCATAGCTTGGATTTTCATGTGTCAGCCGATCCACTGTAAAAGTAAGCCAATTCTTCGACACGCCGCTTAAAGTCACCGATGTTCAACACAGGCATGGAGAGTTCGACGCTGGATTTTTTTTTTTTTATTATTCCTTTCTTTCTGTTGCTGTGCTTCAATTACTTCCTCTTTTTTGCCTGGCAATGCAACACGCACTAAAGAGAACCAAGCAAGAGATAGCATCAGTGTCTGACAGCTGCTTGGTTTCTGGAGAGAGTCGCTCTCTGTATGAGGGTTCAGCATGGGAGTCACACTCATTGTTAGAAGCTTAAAGAAAGCCTTTGCTCTAGAAAAACCTTCGCCTTTCTTGTAACACTCCCACATACACCATAAGCAACGCTGGTAAGCTTTTCCATAATCAGAGAATTAGATCCGCCTCGCCGTCTACCCTCCCCTTTCGCCCCTACGGTGCAGACGGCAGCGGGCTTAATTGCCAAATGTTTCCAGAGCAAAAGAGGGAAACAAAAGTGTCATTTCCATCTAAGCCACAGTGATCAAAGCTCCCTCGGCTAGCTGCACAGTAATAAGGATTTTTGCCTAAAGCTTGTCCCACTCCTAACCGTCTGATGGCAAGATTCAGGATGTAGTAGTCAAGATTCCTTACAGCACACACACACACACACACACACACAAGTCATCTCCCACAAGCTAACTGTGTGTTTGAAGATGCTCTTTGTGTAACAGGGTTTCAAAGGCAGCGTGCAGCTCTGCCAGTACACACGTTTCTTACATAATTAGCACAAAATGGACATAGAGTGATAGATTTGATTACAACTAAATATAAGCACATAACCTGCAATTTGAAGCACAATTAGTCGTCTTCCTCTTTTGCTTCTCCTGTATGACTGCGAGCATGGTGAATCATCATGTTACAGTTCAGTGCTGTGGCAAATCATTCTGACATACTGCAGCAGTCTC
>JAPZDY010000012.1:21250662-21304744 GCA_029783645.1 Ctenochaetus hawaiiensis | reverse complement strand
CTTCTGCTCTTTAAGCAGCCAAAGCTGAGAGCTTCTGCTCCATAGCCAGGGCAACATCTCACAAGGTAGTGCTGCTCTGGGAAGCCATATAGGCTGACAAAAAAAAAAAAAAAAAAGAAAAGAAAAGGTAAACGTACCCAAGGTGAGTATGTCGGTGCGGCCGGGCCGGGCCACATGGTGCTGCTGGATGGTCTGGTACAGTGTGGCCTGGCACAACAGCAGGAAGCCGAGGCTAATCCACATGGCCAACAACCAGGACATGGTAAGGCCGAGTCTGCAGGACGGCACACAGCAGGGGGAGAAGCAACAGGGAAACATTGACAGAGGTGGATTACAGAATGTCTCCATGCATATTTACACACACACACATTGTGTTCATTTCAATGTACCAAGCAAAAGAATGTTGTCATACTGATAAAACTTCTGAGTGACTTAAACCATTTTGTCTACTAGTATGATTCATTCTGATAATATGTTCATGGGTATTTTCTTATGCTGTAAATATACTGAGAAGAAAAAGTGGAGATCAAGGTTTCTGAGGGAAAAAAAACCCAGCAGACAAAAAATTCAAAAATGATCAAACACAGTCTATCTTGCCAGTTATTTTGCCAATGTTTTGTCCAAACTGTAGTCTGAGAAGGAGTTATGCCACACAAAATAATGAAATGCAGAAAAAGGAAAATAACCTGCTGCGATCTCTTTGTCAGACTGCATAATTGTATGTTGAAATATGTCATCTCTTTACAGCGGCAACATTGAAGCCCTAAATATTTGAAAAGTTTTTTTTTTTTTCGAACAGACAGCATTTCTGAGCACAAACAGCCTCCTTGCAGATTTGTTCAGCGACTGCCTAATGGCTGCTGAGGGCCAGCATATGGAGACACGCCTTAGCCCTCATTGAATAATTAGGCTCTCCTCCTTTCCAGGTGTTATTAGCACTCCACTTCCATTCATTCAGGAGCCTGCAGTGGAAAATTTAAAGCATCACCCACCTTCTCTAAACCAAACTATGGCTTGATGTGGGTTTGGAAATATGAATAATTCTTGGTCAGATTAATTTGAAAAGAATATATTTCATCCAAATCATTCACTGCATTGACTGAAATAGTCTCCAATTTTAATCTTTATCTGTGCTGTGGGCTCTCTAAGTGACTCTAACGCAATAGTGTGAATCTAATTGTATTTCAGCGTCTGATTCGAACATATCTAAATACATAAGCAGATATAAAGCAGACTATGGGTTTAAGGGAAACTGGAATAAACTTCTTTTTTTAAAGAATGTCTGTAGCCTTCAGACATAAATGTTTGTCTGAAGAAAGTGCCTTGAAAAGGAGGCCCAATCCAGAGAGTCGTGGTCAGGAAAAGCAACAAAAGCCACTGCTTGCTTGCTTGCTTGTTTGTTTGTTTGCTCCAACTAGCCCACTTTGTGTGTTGATGTGCATCTGAGATTAAAGCCATTAGGCAGCTAAATGATGTCCGTGTGTCCTGCGCCCTCGGTGACATTGAGCCTGCTTAATATTCAGCGAAAATTAAGCATATAATTATGAACAGCACATTGTAAATCCCCACTCTTGCACTAAATCCAACCTAATCCGCGGTTTTTGTGGAAATGTGAACTGGTCCCTTGGGTATGTTTTCCTCTTCTTTCTATAACCACACAGTGTTTCTGTTCGCCAAGCTGGCTGCATATTCACAAGGACCGTTGCGCTCGCGTGGTTTAGCTGCATATTACATTGAGACTCTGAGCTCTTCCCGGTTATCGAGAGTCATTCTAGCCGAAAATGAAATGTGGTTCTTACCAGCAGCGTTTTTTTTACCGGAGGTGAAGACGCACGGCAGACTTGTGAGTAAGACGAAAAAGCATGGACATCATTTTAAAAGAACTTCCGAGGAAAAGGAAGCAGCTCTCAAGAAAACAAAGCCAAACTCTTGTCAGTCGGCTGGGAGCCTCATTTTCTTTGCGCAAAAAAAGCTTCTTTTTTTTAAATTAATACTAATATCCACCTTGTTTTCCACGCGAAAAAGAAAGCACTTCACCCGCAGTTTTTATGGTGGGATATTGCTTAAAATGAAAGACGACAGCTTCTTTATGCGTAATTGGTGAGTCCAGCGTGAGTGTGAATGCGGACGAGCAACAGAAACAGCAGACACACCTGCAGGCGCATAACCTACCGATGCACCTGCGCGCGACGCCGGTTTAAGAAAATCACACACGTTTGGTTTCTTGCAGCCACAACTTCAGCAATGACACATCAAGACATACGAGTCTGACTGTCCTAAATACGACAGGAGTAAACAATTTAGGTTGATCGAGATGATAACATTTAATAATAATATACATCTTAAGTAGAATTTTATTAAATATCCTACACTTCAAATGTGAATTTTAACCTGCAAACTGACTCCTGTTTGTGTTTTTTTTTCAAGATAAAAGCAACAATTATGCCCCCTTTAAACATGTGTGGACCTTGTGACATATTTGTCAAAAAGAATACTTGATTTTATCTTAGTACCGTCAGTTTTTCATATGTCACTCCTCTCTCACGCTGTGAGCTCAGACCTGTCATCTTCACTCAACATTTTTCAACAAGCTGTATTTTGTGGGTATTTTTAGATGCAGTTGTCCTAGTAAATCAACCCCCACCACCCCACCCATCCCGTCCCCAAACACCAGAGGTATTCCTCGAAAGTCCCACACCCTTACCTGAGCAGAGTGTGTTCAGGAGGAAAGGAGCTCAGTCAGGATCTCTGCCTGCACAGCAGACTCACTCCTCTGTCTTAAATCCATCCATACTTTGAAGCCAGGGATTCCCGCCTGAAATTCCAGTGCCAGATAAAGCCGAACACAGCACAAAAAAAGGGTCTCAAGTGCTCTTCTTCTCCTCGCTATTCTCTCCTCTGGACCTCCCAGCGGCTCACAAAGTCACCAAAAGCAAAACACCCAGGGGTCTAAGTCACAAACTGGCCGGGATTTGAGGGATGGGAGGTTGATCATGTCACTGCTGTATCGGCCACATACGTGTAGATCTCTTCTCCTCTCCTTCCTTCAGTCTGTGTCTCTTCTCCGTCAGTAGAACTCCTATGTTGTGATGACAGGGAGCTAATTTACCCCCCTCACTTGTCGTCTCCTTCTCACGCGTGCAGCGGAAGGCTCCAGTGGAATGACTGCTCTGTCTGCTCTTGGCTGCGTCCCCCCATTGAGAAGCTGTGCTGATAGTGTGAGCCTCAGTCCTCTCTCCAGCGCACTAAGTAGAGTCTGTGTCAGAGAGGCAGAGCGAGTGTGTGAGTGTGCGTGTGTGTGCGTGTGTGTATTACAATGTAGCCCAGCTGGAAAGAGAGAGAGAGAGAGAGAGAGAGAGCTTAGAGAGAGTCAGATCACATGTCTTAAAGCAAGACTGCCCACTTCTTCATCAAGACTTCATCAGCAAATGAAGCATGTTTTATTAACCCACATCTCTATACATGTCAGCCTTCACAACATGGGGAGACATCCATGATTATAGCCCTCAGCTTACTTTCAATGTGTCTGAGTGTGTCTGTGAGCACAAGTGTGTGTGAGTTGGAGAGGGTGTAGAGGGAGGATGACTGAATGTGCCTCTTTTAGTCATCGCCTTCCAGCATTTGAGGGGTGAAAGCGAAATATGCTTCAAGCGCGGCACTTTTAATAGAAGGCAGAGTGCCTCATCAGAGCCCTGCAATCACCACATTATCCATTACAAGCCGGCTGTGCTCTTCCTACCTGTTTTGGTGGTGATGAGTGGGGATTTGTTTTTGCAGCCCGCCCCTTTTGGATGCTTCCCACCACTGAAACAAACTTGCATCTGCAGCAGCAGCCTGAAAGACCCTGTGAGCATCCTTCTGTCATTTGCTTCTGTGCTGGCTCTGATGGAAAGACATCCATTGTCTTTTGTATGTCCTAGTGTGTGTGTGTGTGTGTTTTTGTGTGGGTGTAACATGTGTGTTTTGCCATTGTGCCTGAGCCATGCGGGCAGGTGAAAGCAGCCAGTCTTGTCTGTGTGAAGCGTGTTTTCCTTCAGCACATTTCCTTCCATATGGATCAGCTCTCCGTTAACTCATACTGTTAACCAGAGATTTACAGTATATGCCAATCCCACGCACCTGCCACGGCTGACTCACTCACAGTCTGACATTTCACAGAAAACCAACCCTATGCTACTCACAACAATACACAGCTGAGGGGCTAAATAAGCTGGCAGTGAGGATGGTGTTGGTACTGCGGGGGAGTGCAGACAGATGATGATGAATATCCGGACAAACTTTGTCTCAGAGCAGTAGCTGCACCCTGTTTTCTCTGCATGCCATGATTTGCTTGAATACAGTCCAAAAACGTGCGTGTCAGAGAGCTACGGGGCAAAATCCTGCCTCCTGATTGGCTCTCGTTATCCAGTTATCGAGAAGGTGAAATTTTCAAGCCCTCCAGTTGCTGGTGACTGTGCCGCTCAACAGGGCATCCTGGACTATCACCGCTGCTACTCTGCATGCTCTTTTCACCCAATAGAGTGATTTGACAGCCAGGTGTGGCACAACCCCACCAAGCTGATATTTGCAGTGAAGAGAGGGGCTAAACGTAGGAAAACACAGTGCAACAAAATGAAGGGAGAGATGCAGGGGGGCTTGTTATTGCCTCTGTTGGATTATTCAAAGTGTGCTGTGAGCATCTAAGTGGGTAAAATAATAGCTGTAATCAGAGATCTCCTCTTTGGGCTGAAAACTGAGACAAAAAAAAGGAAGGAGTGTCGTGGCTGTTATTCCTGGATGTGTTTTGAGCCCTGTGAGGATTTTTTTTTTTTTTTTTGCCATTGGACTGTGTCCTTTGAATTCACATAGTTCTGTAATAATCTAATGGAGAATCAGTTATAAATAGTGAAGCTGCCATCTGGATCTCTGTTGCGTAAAGCACACCACATGTTAGGTGACCAGATTCACATTAAACAGGAACTGCGGAGTAATTACTGCATTGATTAGTGTTTCTACACTGTCAAGCTATATTTGCACCAAACGGCTTGATTACCACTAAATAGGCTTATTTGTATTTGAGCTTAGTTGTTGTGATATTTTCTTTTGTGAAGAGCATTAATAGCATGCACGCTTGAATTTCATTTTGTCTTCAGCTCTTAATGTTTTTATGATCTGTCCCATTGGACTGAAATGAAGGCGTGAAATGAAACAGGCCCACAAACAAGCCTCAGAGGAGAACTTAAGATTGAAGGCATCCAATTACTACACGTTCCTTTCAGCAATGTGCAGTACCAACACAAGTCCCCCGTTTGTATCTTAATTTGTTTCCTTTTGTTGATTTGCTGCGGCCTCCTATTTCTCGTTCTACGTCAGTCTGGGCTGTGTTGGGAGAAAGGACTGGGACAACAGAATTTCACAGTAATTCTGGATTGTTGTCGTGTTCCCGCTCTTTCCTGTCTCCCTTCTCAGGGGCTTCCATCATTTCCAAACAGCTGTCGCTGCAGTCCGTGCCAAGACCTAACCACAACCGACCAATCACTGGCCAACTCTGTGTTTGGATCTGGGCAGCCCTGTTAAACAGCAGCGTTTGCCAATATCGCTCTCCTTTTTCTTTCTCATTCTGTCGTTTTCATACTTTCTGTTCCTCCCTCTGGCTAATAAGATTCTTCCTTCCAGAGCAGCCAACAAGCTTTAATATGCACCGCTAGCAGCACCAAAATACCATTTTAACCCACCGCCTAGCAGCTCCTTTTTATAAAAAGAGCCCTTGTCACCCCTTATTACTAAATACTTCTCAACATCTTACAAACCGAGCATTTCTTCATCTGATGTGGGGAGTTTAAACTCACTCTCCACAGACACTCGCTCCATAAAACATTCCATCAGACACAGAGGTAGAATGACACAGGAAGGCAGAGACTGAAGGAGAGGAAGAAAAATAACATGAGAGGACTAAAGATTAAGGCAGGGTGAGAAAATTCATGCAGCGGCAACTCTTGCTCTGTGGCGGATGGTGAAGGGGAGAAGATGATTAATGAAATGAAGGAACCTGATCTGTAGAAATAATTCATTTCACATTTATCAGACGTCCCTTTTTTCTGCTCTTGCTCACTGGTGTTCATTACTGAGGGAACTTGGCTGTAAGGATATTGTCGATTTGCAATGGTGGAATTCAAATGTGAAAGGTAAGGTAAGTGGATACACAGCTCTGCACACATAAGCCTCTGAGGCTTTTCCTTCAGCCTTTCTCCTTCCATCAGCAGATCCTGTGAGAATAAACACTAACATGTCTGCATGAACTCTAAGAAGAAGTGACACACCGTTCCACGAGAGCAAATTGTTATTTCATAGCCATAAACAAATAATTTATGTTACCGTGCCTCAAATTAGTTTTTAATTTTCATCAAGAGGCAAACTCAAATCACTTAACACACTTCATGCAGTTGACCCACTTCACTCTTCTGTAATTGGCCTATTTTTTGGGTGCTTTCACATATAACCTGTTTGGTTCAGTTAAAACAGAGTAACAGGTACAAACACTCCCTCACTCCCACAACCATCTCTTCTACATGAACGGAAAGCAAGTGAGTCTCAAGTCTTTTGGTTCCTCATAAAGCTGAATGTGTGGTGTGGGGCTAGGTGACGATGATGATGATGATGTCAGCTCAGTGATGGCAGTTGTGCTTTGATGACAGAGATGTTGATTACATCTCTGATGTCTAATCTTTCTGCACTTTATTTCTACACTTCCTGTTCCTCTATATGAACATATTCACTGCTACTAATTCAATTAAGTTGCTTTGTAATTTTTGGATGCAACTGCTGCCTAGACTTGAAATTAAGAACCTGCGAGGACCACTTATATGAGACTTCTATCCTACTGTATTCAGCCCCGCTTACTATTCTGTATGTTAACTATATAGGTCGTATTTAATAATATGTGCTCTTATTCTGTGCACAAAATAAGTTTGCACTGTTAGATCCGTGACTTGACCTCACCATACAATATAGCTTTTTCTTACTGCCTTGTGTATTTTAATGAATCAGAATCATCCTAAATTGACAAGCATGTGCTGAAATCTGCAATCAGCACACTGACACAACCCCATTTCTCTATAAAAGGACATCCGTGCATCATTAAGACAGCAGTGAAGTGAGGTGAAGAGAGAAGTTATAAAAGAGAAGTTGTAAAGTTGTAAGAGATTGCCCCCAAAGGTAGAAAATAAAAGAATTTCACAACACAGAAAACTGAAACAATTGTGTCCAAGTTGGAAGCCAGAAAGGCACTTTTCCAAAGTGTGTCACAAGGAGTGATAGTGGTAAAAAAAAAAAAAAAAAAAAAAAAAATAAGCTTAGGCTGCAGTATTTTACAGCAAGGCTAGTTCTTCCATCTTAACACTAGCTTGGAGGTACACTAGAATATTTTAGCCTGCATGTCCTTTAATAGGCTACCAATTAACACAGCAAATAAGAATATGGTGCTGTTTGTTTGGAGTTTGAAGGCAAAAAACATCAGTAATTTCCCCTTAAAAAGTAATTTACGGATACATTTGTAAAGACCTCTCAGTCATGTGCTGTTTGGGCAGCGTGAGTCATGTTCTGTGCCTTTGTGAGATGCAAGATTCAGATGTAGGTCATATTATATACTTGGAAAATAGATTTGGATTAGGGTTTTGTATGGCAAATGATACACTGCAGAATTATTGAAGTAATATAACTGGAGCATCCCCTGTTGAAGATAGTCTGACATCCTTTTTAAATGCATGCACAGCAGAAACATAGCAGGGACAATAACTCAACGTAACTTTACACTGTTAGATATGCAAACACATGTTGCATATAAAAGTGCTCTATAAGACTGTTCAGATACGAATTTAACATTTAAATCCAACATTTATTATTTTGTAAGTCTTCTTTTGCAACCTATATATAATTTTAAACTGTTTAAAATAAAAGGTTCACCCATAGACCTGCCATTAGCTTCTGGGTTGATAAAACGTTTGTGTAATTGGCATTTGTATATTTATTTCAAAACTATAAAGTCATGCCCCACTACATTATGAATTTTACAGACTGCTTAAAAACACAGTACAGCTTTTCCCTCACAAAAGCCCAGCTCTAGAGGCATTAGGTGAGCGGGAATTATTTATCCACTTGAAGACCCTCTTTAAACACTTGTTCTTTCCCTGTGTGCTTTCGTTCTCTGTCATTAGTCAATAGCAGCCATGTTTTTCATTGTTTGAGAGAACTACACACGATAGCCCGAGGAACACCAAGTTTTACTGCTGCATCTGGTTGACTCATTATTAGCAGTTTGTCATAAGCTTCAAAGAGACCACAATTTTCATTAATAGAGAATGACTTTTTTTCCTTTATGGTTTCAGTGTGCAGCTCAAGCTTCAGGTAGCCAGAAAGCAGACAGGTTATTGTGCAGGTAAGCAAAAAAGGAGAAAAAAGAATTTTTTCTCTATGCTTTCCCAGTTATCCCAAGGAATGACTACATTAAGATAACTACTTCATAAAAATTAGTAAGCAAATGTTTAAAATTTAAAAAAATAATTTTGTTAGGATATAATGCAGGACCATAAAAATGCAGTTCTAAAAATGCAGGATTCTAACCCCAACTCTAATTACAGGAGAGAAAGTGCCCTTAATTCACCGGCGTTTATGTGTATATTCAACAGCAGTGGTAGAGGTATAGTATTACATGGGGATATCTCATTATATTCTTGTGAAGGTGGTTAGGTTGGATGGTTTAGCAAACTATGTTTTTATCATGGTTGTAAATCACGGTTTGCTGACACCAGAACCAGTTATCTATCTGTATAGCCAACCCTCATCATCACACTAGTGCAGGGTGTGAACACTGTTACCTGCAGTTATTCTCTGCCAGGTCCTAAATGTTCCCTTGGCATTCGAGTCTTACTTGTGCTTTTCCTGTACTTGTTGTTTTGACCTGTTTCCTTACGATAGCCCTTTCAGTGTGTTTGCCAGTCTTGAGCGCTTTCACAATACTGACTGTAAGCCTGTCTCTCGACAAGTTAAGGATTGTTTCTATTACACCTGTGTATTGAGGCTACTTTTTGCTTCCAACTCTGTGATTAGCTGTGGTAACTTGCCATTTGCTGCAGTATGTACCTCACTTATTAAATCACTATCTTAAAAATCAGGACTTCGACTGTATGCCTCCAACAGTTATCCTGTGTCTCCTCTGACATTGCTGTACCAGCTCCTGATATTTGGTCCTCTTTTTTAAAATTTGGGTCTCCACAATCCACTTTTTTCCAGGGCACTATCAGCTCAAACAGGAACACCTTTTTGAGAATTCTGACAGTATGACAACATCAGGCCTTGGTGACATGGATGTGATGGTGTCAGTCAGCTTGAGCTGCCTCTTAGGTCCATGCACAGCTGCCAGCTGGCTGATGACATGTGGGCTCCTCAAGCTGGATTATCTTGAGGGTTTCTAGATTGAGTCAGAGAGGTTTTGTCTACCAGATATCAAACCTGAGAAGCTTCTCTCCTAGTACATTCCCCAACCTACACTTCCTGCTGCCCCAAAGTTAGCATGTTGGTGCATGTCTCATAGATGCCTCCTCTCAACTCCTCATGAACTAAATCATCATCCCTCTGCCATGTACCTTATTGTAACAAATTGTAGTGAAACTGTGTAGTCCTGCTCAACCTATCAAATGAAATAATTAGAAACAAGAGACACTATCAGATTAGCAAAACAAATGTACCTCATTTGGCCTCCTTTTTATATGTAGAAATTGACTCACACTGCTGATGCTGATAAGGGGTCTTTTATTTCCACTTCACGTGAGTTCTGCTTTTAAGGCTGAACACAGTATTTGAGACTTGGCAGGAGTCTCAGACGCCACTCTCAAGTTACTCAATATCTTTGTATCTCAATCTGTAGCCTCAACTGACACTTTGAATCATGGAGTTCCTCTTGGTTCTGACTTAGTTCCTCTGTAATTTGAGATTTCTTATGCTACCACCTGGCCAAATACATTGTCAAGTTTCCTTTGAGTGGTAAAATACTGAAAGTGATAAGAAACTGCTCTGTAGGGAGGAATTATGGCCATTTATCTGCACACAAAAAGGTTCAGTCTGAATGGATTCATTCATTTGTTTGACTATAAAGCACTTTTGTAATCTAATTTGAGGCACTATACTACCAATTATAGTTATTAATATTGTTATTAAATTGTCTCTCACTTGCATATTAATGTGCATCTTTGAGATCATTTATTACTTTAAACTGAAGTTGGTTGGATTTGCTTGCTTTTAATGCTTTTGTCATGTGTTGAATGGAAAAGTATGTTGGTGAAGAGTCTGTGCACTGGTGCCTCTCTGCCAAACTCCAAGGGAATATTTCTCGCTACATATTCAATCATATACTGTGGTTGGAGTGAAAATAAGTTGTGGGGTTTTTGTGTTTGAAGTAGGTCAGAAATTCTGTGCTGGTAATGCGCTGGGACTCACCAGATCTCAGCAGGGGACGTTTTCTCTCCCTTGCCACGTCAGAATGGAGGAGTAATTGAGCGCTAGATGACTGTACTCCTGGAGACGATGGCAGCCATGGAAATGTCCCCTCACAGACCAATAAAAATGTCCTCTCCTCCGTACTGTAATTGGACCAGGGACAGTGGGGTTGGGTTCTTGCCCGAGGAGACCACCTGTGGAAATACTTTGCTCAATACACCACTATTAAACTGATGAGACGAGGGACTCGCTGAGAGAAAAAAGTGTGATAAAGAGAGTGATGCTGTTGAGAACAAAAAGACACAAAAAAATTGCACCCACTGCTTTTCACTTTTTCAAATTGAGAAAGGAGCAGATATGTAATTGCTCAAGGCTTCCTCAGAATGACAGATGTCAGTGTCCCTTAGTACAAGTTAACTGTTATCAGAAATGAATCGAGGAGTCAGTGAGGAATTAATTTGACTGATATTATAGATTGGTCCTGTGTAGTGTCAAGATACTGATTTCAAGCTGCCTTGCAACCAAATCCAATTTCAAATCTTAACAATAAATGTCATGAACAGTCAAAGGCTGCAAACAAAAAAGGAGTTGGTGAGCCTTGTGGGCGAATTCTCTGAACATTGCAAACATCTATAATAAGTTACCCAAACACAAAATGCATTTTACATGATTTTCACATCCAATTACAAGTGTTGATTTCTCAACCTGCATTAATTGATTTTTTTGCCACCTGGGTGGCTCACAAGAAGCTGTAAACAAGACATCCGCATATTAACACCTCATAGTGCTGATATGTTAGCAAACAGTTGCTTATTTACACACCCAGCGGACATAAAGGAAAATATCAGGCTCTTTAGCAGCTAGTCACTAACTTTGCCTGATGTTTGGTGCTGGGAAGGTAGTGTACAGTAGGTTTTCCAGGGAGTTTTTTGACTGAAAACAGCTGCCTGCTGTGGCTGTAAATATGATGAGAGCAGTGGGAGGGATTCAAAACAGAAAAGCTGTGGTAAAAAGCTGTGAAAAGCAAAAGAAATGTATCTCACCAAAAAACGATTTCATAGGAGAAATGGCTATACTTGAATTGACAGTTTCTGAGCACTGCTCAACGCTGCACAACACATTTTTCAAACTAACATAAGTTTTCAGTTTTTACCTTCAAGCTTTCTTGCACAGCCTAAACCAAAACCTGATCTCCTTTTTTTTAACAATGTAACTTTAATTTTAAAAGCCAAACTCTAAAGTTAACCAGTGCCGAGTTTAATTAAATGAACTCAACCGTTCAATAACTTTTTTGCATTATAATCAATAAAAAAAATGTTTTTTTAAAAAAGTTTATAGGAAAAAAATACACATTAATCAATTTTGACAGTGTAAGTTCTCTAGCTGGTGAAAACTCAGCCCAATCTCATTCACAGATGCTTTGTCATGCTCTCTGCATCACAGACTGGGGCTAAATGTACCCTTTAGAGTCTCTATGTGCATACTGGACTCTCAGAAACCTTTAATATAAACCTATTTGTGACAAGAATCATAACAAGTGCAACACCTGACATAGTAGAAAGAGGAACAAAGTTTCTCCAGAGGTGGATATCAAGGTAGAGTGGTGGGGCAACACACAGCACTTTTGCCCAGGAGACGGGGGTTCAAGTCCTGTACGCAATCAAAAGTGTGTAAGATGTTGTGAGTCGCACACAGGCTTTAAAGGGTTCCTTTTGTGCCTGTAGTAGACGCCAAGGGGTGTGACAAAAATGTCTGCATTTGACAACCTGGGAATGAAAACGGGTTGAAATACTCAAAAAACTCCACCATGTCCACCAGCTAGTCATTAACTTTGTCTGCCTTCCGTTTGGTGTTGGGCAGGTAGAGTACAGCGGATTTATCAGAGCTTTTTTGTTGAAAGCTGCTGCCCGCTTCTGGAAACAGGGTTGATGACAGCACAGAGAGGAACACATAATAGTAAAATTGGTAGGCACTGCAACCAAAAAATTTTAGCTTAAAGATTCTAAAACTCTTGCAGTACACAGTCATTTATTCCTTTGTTAATATAAAAACATTTATCTATGCAGCTTTAAAGCCACACAATTTACCACAGTGTCTTTAAAAAACGGACAGGAAACTTAGACAAGCTTCAGAGTCACTGGAATGTTTTCTAATCAGATTTTTACTGTATTCTTCTGAACACAGTGTAGAAGCAGAATAGACTTTATCCTAAGCTGAACTATACAAAAGGGCATGATCTCTTTCAGTGAGTCTCACTCTTCACTCGGGTCATTTTAGAAACACACAGATTACAGACACGAGACGGATTCAATTCCCTGCACACACACTCACATTCTTCTGACTGTGCGAAAAGAATAGATTGAGATAAAACTAAGAGAGAGGGGAAAAAAGAAATAGTGGATGGAGAGAAGCTGGCGGCAGATGGAGTGAAACAGGTAAGGCATTCACACTCGAGCCCCATTCAAACATTCATCTGGCTTCTCTCGTCTGCTGCATTCATGCTGCACAGCCAATTCCAGGGCGATAAGCCAGCTGTGTGCTTCTCAAGGTAAGAGAGTGAATAAAGCGGTACAATCTTTGGCTGATGCTGAGGAGGGACAGAGCCTACATACTGACCTTCCTTACGCCAGCTTTACTTCAGTGGGGGAGGAGAGTTTCATAAAGGGATTATTCCGCTTAGTCACCTTTGACCTGTCTGGCTGCCTTCCATAACGGCTCAAGCTGCCTGTCCATCACTCAAAGAGCAGCAGAAAGAGAAGGGGATAAGAGAGGAGATGTTTTCAACCTGTGGGAAGGGATTAAACCCTCTGTTTCTTTGCTGTGGAGAGGTGGGGAGAAAAATGGGGAAAGGACAACTGAGTTTTCAACTCATGCTGAATGCACCAGTGATGCAGCAGGTCAGTGAAAAAAAAAGGAACTGAAGTGACCTTTTTCATCAGCCATGAGACAAGGGTGTTCAACATTTTCCCTCTACGGGCAATTATGATCTGTCAAAAGTGGCAGTGAAGCCCAGAGGAAAAATTCAGCTGCCGCTGAATGCCAAACATCCGGTCTTCCGATCACGAAGGAGTGCATTTTCCAATGAAATTCATTGCTGTTGGAGAGAGACTTCCAACCTCGCATTGAGAGGTGCAAGGGATGACTCAGCCGTACTTGAAAGCAGCATTATGGAGCACACATCTGTTTGAGAGAGTCACCAAATCTGGATAATAATAGCTGCAATTTAGCCCAGGACCTGAGCACAGCCCTGAGGAGTCTGCAAAGCCAGACACATGTTATCTCATTCCTCCAATAGGAAGAGAAGAGGACCAATGAAAAACACCCAAAATATGTCACAGATGAATCATATGTGTTACGTCTCAAGTGTATGTGCTGAATGGAGTGATAGAAGCATGTTTGTTGTCCTGAACGCTTTGAACTCTCATGAGGGCCACGGCTGACCGTCACAGACAGACAGACAGTTGATGTTTTGGATGACGATGAGCCAGTGAGCTGTAACACCTCGCTCCGACAAAAACAAAATCTCCTACAAGTCTCAAAGGAGAGCTGTGCGAGGGCGGCATCCAATTCCACCTTCCTTTCAGCAAATCGTCCGCCAGGCACACAGGAATGAAAGAAGCAGGATTGAGAGGGCAAGAAAGCAAAGGAGATTGAGACATACAGAGGAGGGATGCGGAGGGTGTGGGGGGTGGAGCAGGTGGAAATGAATGCATGAACTAGCATAGGCAGGAAGCAGAGAGAGGGAAAGAAAGGTGGTGAGAGTACAGGGGATTTTCTCCTCTCCACTCTCTCCCTTTTTTCCCCCTCCGGCACTGTAGTGGTTATTTACTGCGGCCTCTCCTCTCCCGGTGGAATGGGAGGGAAATGGGCTCTTAACTGGGTTTCCATACATCACCCACACTGACACTGATGCTTGTAGTTTTGGAATGCCTACATCTGATGTTTCTTTTTCAATCAATTATTTACAGCATGTCTAAAGAGCCTTGTAATTCATCACAGCTAATTGCAGCGCATCAACCCTGTCGGTGGTCATGTCAGTGCAGTCTTCTTTTATTTCAACTTTGTTTTCAGTGACAGTGTGAGCTGTGAGATGGGTTGAGCTGAGATGAGAAATTTACCTTTCATCAGCCCGAACTCAACATTTGCTATAAAACAAAAAAGATCTGACAGTTATCATTATCTTGGATGACAAACTGAGTTGGTTTTACTGTAACTGATTCAGCGTTGGTAATACAACTGAATGCACCTGAAACAAATCACACAGCACTGAATACAGTTGTACTTACTCAGCGTTTGAAGAAATATTTTATTTCACACGATACAAGAAGAAATCACAGAGAAAAAAACTTGAATTCTTAAAATTCAGTTCACAAGGCCATTAGGATACAACAAGACTTCAGGAGTTAATGTCCTCCTGTCTTGTGGTGTTTTTCGTGTGAAGAGTCAATTATGAGTAACTTCTTTCAAAATCGGCTTGAATCTGGGTGCACCTGAAACCCACTGAGTCACCATGTTATCCTCAACAAAAAGAGAAAATGTCAGTTAGATGAAGCAAGCAAGCAACATGTTCTCATCCAATCAGTTTAAAATCAGAGGTTTTGTCATGCCTCTTGGCTTCTAGTCGGAGCTGGAATCCACCTTTGTTTTTGTCACTTTGTACTCACTTTGGTCCACAGGGCCACAAGGACACTGCAGCATGTTTATTCCTTGTGTCTTTATTAGTGTGGCACAAATTAGTGAAACACATGAAGAGGTCTCTCCATGTCAAAGGGAAGCTGGGGGCACCTGTAGCCTGCAGGGTGGATTAAGTTGTCATCCGGTGTGGAAATGTGTTTATCTCCTTATTGTGCCTCCTCACCAGCGAGAACCTCCACAGTCTGAGTGTTTTACCTGGAGCTAATGAAATTTGATTGCATTATGAGGGAGTCCAATAAATACATTAACCTTTTCTAATCGAAACATGTCATCTCTTCCTAACTGAAAAAAAATGGTTGGATTAAACCAAAACATATTAATCCCCTTCCCCTTTTCTCTAGTCAACCAGTGTGTATTGAGTCAGTGAATTTGTTCTGCTGAAATGTTCATGAACCTCCCTGGACCCCTTATATCATTCTTCCTGGATACAGTTCATGTCAATATCTTTAAGGTAGATCAAGATAGACCAAACACAAAAGCAGGAGGTTGGTCTAATATGAGAAAGGCTACGAGAGGAGAAAAAAGGAAAGTAAGAACAAGGTGAATGATGGCAAAATGATCACAGGGAACAAGGTGAAGACAGCAGCGAGAGATGGGGAAGCATGAAGGGAGGGGAGAGAGAGAGAGAGAGAGGTCTGATTGACAATTTGCATCCTCTTCAGAGGGTATCAGGGGACATGATTGAATCCAGTCAGGCCGAACCCATTAGGGGAGCATTGCTGTCGGAGGCCGAGCAGAAAGCCATTCACTGGCACCCGGTCCCTGCTCTTCGCTGGTCTCCATTTATATTCATGCCAAGGCTAAGTTATTGAGGAAGAGGAGTGAGTCTGAGAGAGAGAGAGAGAGAGAGAAAGGGAGAGAGAGGGAGAAAAAGAGGGACTCGTCCAGCTATCATTTGCTATTTGTGAGCCGTAAAGTTCTTACCGGGTGCCAAGATCGCTCACTTAACCTGGGCACTACTGATCCCATTTGCATGTGATTTTCATGGGTCAATATGTCTATAAATTGAATTCAAACTGTGGACCTGTAATGTCTCAAACCACTTAAAAGCTCAAAGAAAAAACAGTCAAAGCTCTGGAGTAAATGCAAAGGAAATTTGCATTTTAAGTAGTTTAACATGCCTCTCCTCAATTGCCCGCCCAGACAATGTTGCCATAACTGAAACTTGGTGCATTTTCTTGGGAGACGGCCATGTGACACATCATGGTTGAACGGAGGTAATCACTTTGTTCAAGGTTTTTCTTTGTATTTCTCAGTAGATCCCTGGGTGTGATGTGAGCAGTGAAGATATAACACACTTGAGGGTGTGATAAGCCGCAGTGGCCGAGGGCTGCTGGGAACGCTTCCTGACAGCCGTCCCACCCCTCATGTCTCCATTCACCTCAGCCAGACAGCTGATCCAGAGCAGCCCGAGAGTTTGACTAGGTGACAAAGGAGGTGGAGTGTTGTGGAGAGTCTTCCACATGTCACCATTTATCTCACAAACACAGCACACACGCCCAAAGCTACAATATTGCAGCAGCCTTGGTTGTTACCAGCCAGCTGTCAAAAGTGGAGAAGGTGGAACGACGCCGACAGACTTCTCTTTCTTCTTCTCAGAAGTGAAAAACCAGGAGATTCATCCTTTGTTTGTGAATGTTTGGATTGGACCTTTTGTTGTATTCAGCAGTTGTTTGTGAAGTTGCAGAAATGGAACAATGTACCTTAGGAGTGCACTCAGTAGGATGCCAAATTGCCTATTAGGCTGCTTTCATAGATGCTGCTATGGCGCCACTAATCCAGTTTTTATACATTTGCTCTTTGCTTTGATGAAATTATCAAATTTGATAAGTCCATTCAGAGCATTTTCTGAATCCAGCTCTAGCTCAAGTTATATTTAAAGTAATAAATCTCAAGGTCATCTAAAAGAGAAGTAATTAGATGGTTACTCATACTCTTGGGAATACTGTGAATTGGACTTGCCTCAGAAGCACAGTCACTTTTTCTTTCATTGCACACACACAATGCATCTGTTACTAATGTGACTGTCTGTTTCTTCATCCCTCGCTCTCTCTCTCTGGCTCTCCTCCCCCTCTCCTGCCTCTTCCCTCGTGTCCCTGAGGTTTAAAATAGTCACAGAGGGATCATGTTCAAGTTATGAATGTCCAAATTAGCAGCAGGTGAAGGGGGAGGGTCTCCAAAGTGGTACTCAAGTGACTGGTGCAAAAACATTGCCAGGCAATAGTTTTTATTTAGGCAGGCTTAATGCAGGCTATTGACTTCTCAATGAGGACCAGGATTAGGTCAAATATACTTCACTCACTAATGCATGCCTAATGGTTCTACTATAGATTAGCCATAAAAGTGGATGATCATAAATATCGCTGGATTTTAAAACATTTATGAGTGAAATCCAATTCCCTGCTTCCAAAATTGCGAGTCACTAAGCGGCTGCACTGGATCCAGATATATGCCTGGTGTGAAAAAAATAGTGGAAAATGTTTGGACTCAGCTGCAGCTGCTTCGACTCCAGCATCCTGCAGTATTGCTCCACGCGATGTGTTATTGTTTTAGTTGTTTTGCAGTCGACTGTATGGCTCTTTGTCTGGCTGGCATATCCATAGCAGAATAATGAAAGAGGAGGAACAGTGCGTGCTCAGGCTCCCTCAGCTGACATGTTTATACCTTATTGCCATGGTTACTGCTGCTTCTGCACCGCAGCTGCTGACAAGTTCCTGCTTCACCTGCCACAAACTCATCTGTCACCTTTGACCCCTGACAGAAATTTAAGCAAAGGGGCTGCTTTGCTCAGTCTCTGAAACAGAGCGCTGGCAATGCTGAGTGATGTGCCTCTAGACTGAAAGTAAGAGTGAAAACCAGAGTGCACGGTTTAGATGCAGTCAGCAAGAATTTCCCACCAGTTTTAAAAGCGTCACTGCTGGTGGGATGAAACTTAAGTCAGAGTTGGGGGAGCAGAGAGGAAGTCTCTATCAGTAAAGATGTTACACCAAATGCTGTGTGACACTCATGATTTTTGTAATGTATGAATGCCTTGAATCATTTGACAACATTTTACACTAATGTTGACACGCAACAACAAACAGCAACAGACTTGGACAAGAGCACTGAGCTAATGAATGTGACTTGCAAGGAGAGGAGGAGGGTGTGAAGCAGTGTGTTGATGTATGAGAGATTGGACCAATAATGAGGTAATAGGTATCATAGTTTATTATAAAGCAGGACAGCAAGGACATGACCTTTTCAGATGGACACACACATGCATCTACCGAAGCAATTTCAGCCAACAGTTTCTGACTGTTTGTCACTGTTAGCAGGGACAAACAGTCAGCAGTGTAGAGCATGCATCTCACCAGAAAACATGAAAATTAATCAGAACTATATTGTTATATTTATGATGAATGACAAGGGTTTGTTTTGAATCCGCACTTCTGTACTTAAGATTGCTCTCAACATTAATAAATAGATGCCAAACGTTACATTTTAGAGCAGCTTCTACAGCTGTTACAAGATATGTTTTATGATCAAGGGCTGTAACAGAATCAAACATCCAATTGTGTCCTTTTGTGTCACCATTCAGTCTGTTTGCATGTGATAGAAAAGCGCTGACCTTCTGCCAGCTGCATCACTTTGCAGGTAATATTATAGATTATACATACTGATAGAAAAACAAGGTAAATCCTCTTTCATTGCCTGAGGAAATGGAGATTCTACACATGTATATTCAAGTTTAAATCATTAAAAATCTAAAAGTTTAAACTTTCATATTTTTTTATGCCAGATTTTAGAGGGCGGTGAAACTGTCTTACAAGTCCATCTGTTGAAGGAAAAAGAGCATGTAACCAGTCTAATGAAGCCTCTGGGTGCTTTTACATCCAGCCTGTTTGGTTGTCTCATTTATTACCGTTTATTTAGCTTGTAAAGATGTTCAGAACATATGTGCATACATAGAGCGAAACAAACCTTCAACATCAAATCTTCAAAGTCTTTAAACTGATCTGACCATAAAGAATCATCACTGCCATGAAGCAAACTAGTAGCTTTTAGCAATGAAACTTCACTCACTGGTGAACAATCAGCAAGTATACCTATTTCCTAATTAAAAGCTTAATAAAAGACCACGAAAGCCACAAAAACAATTAGAAGGTGATCACTCTGTTTTTGAAAATAGGCTGCTGAGCAGTTGACCTCACGTGAGGTGCCTGTGTTGGCTTTCGAACTGAAAGGAAAATTCCAGCTTAAACTAGCAACAGTCTAAATATATACTAAACTGAATGTCAGGCTGTGAGAACGTTAATGCCTTCCCTTGTTTGTATACATACTGAAGTGCTTTTGAACAGTGATGCAACCCCTTAGCTTGGGGTAAAATTGAACAAACTATTGAGTTAGCAGAAAAGATCTTTCGACTTGATTTGAATCATGTGAAGCTCTTTGTGATTCCCTCCTCTCCTCCGGTGTGAAAATCAGACTCTGGTGCAGTATAACAAATGGACCAAGACTATCTGAAAACAGGTAGCTTGGCCCCCTCCTGAGCAGACTTTGATGTGGTTAAAGCAGAGGATCTTTTGATAGTAGATGTGAGGTTCTAGCATAAATTCCAAAGCCAAGCTACTGTTAAATTGATTTGCTTTCGAATAGACTAAAGTTAAACATGATCGTTCTGTAAGCAGGGAAACATACGTGTGTCAGCACGTGAATGCAGGGATTTTCTTTGTTGCATCAGTAAATGAAAAGGGTTTGAACAGCTGTGTGTGAGCATCGTGTCCAGCTTCAGATTTTAGCAGGTATGCAAATAAAAACAGTAAAACAAAGAGTGAAACTTTGAAAGTTTCTGTCTGTTCATTACCTTTCATTATTTAAAAGTTGTTTGTCTGCTGCCTTGACTAAAATTGCTCATACTCGCAGTCATTTCTTGCAAGCGCTCTCAGACTAAATGAGAGGATAAATTTACTCGTAAGTGCACTAGCGTGCTGCATGACTTGCTGTTTGGAATTTGATTTCCCCATGTGGGTCCATGATGACGCAGGATGACAGTTACCAAAACTGTCCAAATGGATGAATCAGCTGACAGCCCAAATTACCTCATGTGTACCACTCCTGGTTAGTTTTTAAAAAGCATGTGTGTTTGTGAGATAAGATGTCCCAGCTGTCTATGTATCATCAAAGAATTAGCCATGTTCATACCTTCTTTCTATGTAGGGCTATGAATCGATTATAGATTTATTAAGCATATTTTGCCATCTCTGCCATCAATCTTACCTCCCTTTTTTTCTGCCGCTTGTCCTTATCTTCCTGTTACCCATCCTGCACTTTATCTCTGCAAAAAAGATCAAATCTACGTCCTTCTTTCTCCCTATCTTTGTTTTACACACACAAACAAGTACCTGTTCACATGCTCAAAAAATAAATAAATAAATAAACGGTCTGTTTAGAAAAAGTGCTGCTCTTTTGTTCCCTGCAGTGAGTGGGGTCAGGAAGAGGCTGGCAGCAGATAGTGTGTGTCCAATGGATCGCTGCTCAGGAGTCAATTAACTGGGGTCTGTGCAAATGAACTGAACAAGGGCGCAATCAGCTCCAATCTCCCGCTAAGTCCTGCCTCCTGACTCATTTATTAAAGCATGCTGGTAAATTGACTGCTCTGGACTTTAATGGGATGAATCTTAAGTGGTGAGAGGTTGGAGACTGTTAAGAAACGTGGTGCAGCATTTTCAGAAGAGGCAGATAATAACAGTAACAGAGATGTGGAGAAAAAGATACGAAGGCCTAATGAAATGATTTCTTGGCGTGGTCCGCTCAGATAACCTCCTGGCTCACTACATCGCATCAGCATTTGCATTATGAGGCAGAGCAGGGTGCGTTACAAGCGTTTTTAATTAATTACCTTCCCGTAGCCACAAACACAGCTTCAGTCACTCCGCACCACTGCCCCCAGACACTAATCCAGGAAATCCATGCTGACAATCCTCTCAAGGCTGTCCTCTTCTCTTAACATTCATTTCCCCTGCCCATTTTACGCGTGGAAATCCACCGGTGACATTTTAGGTCAAAGCTGATTTCCCAAGTGTGATTTAGCCGCCCCTCCTCTACATGAGAGCGGATCAATGAGTTCTCTGCAACGCTACAATGAGAGGCTGTTGCACTTGTTACTGCTCAGGACCTGCAGTTTACCAACCAGTTTACACTTCCCTATACAATATAAATGCACTACTTACCTACAGTACTGTTTATAGTGTAGTGCATCATAGCAGGGCTAGATATCGTCTGCTGTTTTTAAAATCATGTTGACACATCATGAGGTCTGCATGTAGCATACCATTAAAGGGAACTCCCAAACCCTTTTTCCCCATCTCTTCCCCGCTCACTATAGTTATTGAATGTATCATTACTGTGTTAGTGGCATCTTGTCTCAAATTAATCTATATCAGGCCTCTCTCTGTTTCTGCTTAGAGATTTTTCTTTTATCTAATTAATCAGGAGAAGGGAGCTCAGTGAGAGAAAGAGAGAGCAAAGGAGTATGAACACTTCTTCATTCAAAACTTTTCACAACCACGTAGTATATATATAAATACCAGTGTCCTTTTAAAAATCTGACAGCTCATTTCCCCTGTATCAATAGTAAAATATATTCTAACAGCCTTATAAAAACTGGGGCTTAAAAAACTAAAACAATGAAAGTCTGACCCAATACTGTGTACCAACTGTGACATTATCGGTGGGTAAAACTTTCAAATAAAATATGTCTGTCTTGTCCCACCTATATTTCATTTCATTGGTGTTCTGTTCAGTGAGCAGTGCAATAAAAGTTGGAATCACTTTTAAAGGCCTGTAAATCGAATCTGTGGATTGGACACAATGGGGAAAAGGGGAAGAAAGGGCACAGTCATCAGCAGGCTGAGGGATATTAGAAGCTCCTCTTATAGGAAGGCTCAGGGCTTCCGTCAATGTCAGCTGGCACAATGGAGCTGGATCCGTGCTGGAGAACTCACATTGTTATTTGGTTCAGCTTATGTTCTTATTCTTCTCGTCCCTGCTGTGTTGTCACTGGCCTGTCTGTCACAGTGTGACCTGCATAAAAAGACAGTATGTTCCTATACAGCCGGCCCACATATTTACAGGTTGCTATGCTTCTGCTTGACCGATACGCTTGCAGTCAAGCAGAAGCAGTTAGTGAGTGGCTCTTTTCTTTGTCTGTGACTGAGGTTATAGGAGCTGAAAAGATCATAAAATTTTTAAACCTCAGAAATGAATTTATTACAGACAAGATGAATGTTTTTACATTAGCTGCTATGCTAATGAGGATAGCTGAGTGGAATTATTTACAGAGCTCATGCTAATGTTTGTCAAAAAGAAATAATGTTATCATAAATAAATCAAAGTTTAGAGATGACAGCACATGTGGTCAGAATTTTATTTTGGGGAAATCTGAGACAGACTCTGATAATAGATTTTCTTGCTAGCTTTCTTGCTAGCTCTGACAGTGCTAACTTTTCTGAAACTCTTTGCTAGGTTTTTTTGGTATTGATGTTGGTTTTGCTTGTAACTTCAGCGTCTCTGTAGACATGAACTGATGACAGGGATTCATTCAGACTTTGTCGGTGGTAAGTCTGGCTTGTCTTAGCCAAAAAGAGGAGGCCAATTTTGGAACAGAGAGGAGGCCACAGAAGGGAAACAGCAGACAAAAGGAACAGAAAAAGACCATAAAATAGAAAGAGAAAGCATTTAAGCAATGCAAGAGGTCTGACAGGAGGGAGAAAAAAAGGTCGTTGTGTTTTCATCACTTTTTTAACGCTGCAAACCACAAGTAAAGCAACACCACAGAAACATCATGAACTATTGAGCTTCTTTGCGTCTGACCAGTGTACATGAACCCCATAGGATGCATCTATTCGTTACCCAAGCTCCCCGATGAGCTATGCATCTCCGACCCAATAAAAAAGTCACAGAGCTCCGCTGACAGCTCTGTGCTGCAGAGGGCTCTGATCAAAAAGAGCTACAGCCATTCTAATAGCCACATCTCATTGCATTATATTTCACACAGTAAATATGGCATCAACCTGTCAAGGCCCAGTGAAATTTAGGACGCTGAGCGGGCAGCCCATTTTTTAACCTAGCCAGAGTTTTTCCACATAAAAACAGGACTGGATTATAGATCTATGCTCACTTTGTGGAGGATGTTGAGGAGCTGGGACAGGTTCATTGTGTTGACATACTTTACATGTAAATATGCCACTGACACGCTCAGAACATGTAATCACTTTGTGGCAAAGTGAAGACATAGACATACAATCATCTTGTCTACACTTGGAACAAATGAAGGCTTTTGTCACTCTGAGATGACATGTGGCCCTGAAGACAACATATACTTTTGTACTGCTGGTGACATTAAACAGTTCAGACAAGCTGTTGTGTTTTATTTCCAGGAGAAGGGTTTAAAGAAATTCATCTTCACACACAACAAAGCGGCCTCTGCTTAGCTTCACTTAAGTGGCAGTCGAAGAATCTTTCAGCAGTATTTTTCTGTGCCGTCATCAGTTTGGATTCAGAGTCAGTTACAGCAGATATCAAGGACATAAGCAGATAACCAGATAATCCCACCTCAAGCTTCATGCCAGTGAGGTAGCACACAAAATGTTCAATTGTCTTCAAGAGAGTGGGCTCAGAAAGAATCCTGGTGCTCCTCTGACAGCTTGGCTGACACAGCCCTCTGCTCTGAGGATGCTGTTGTTACTTTAATGGTTGGGACTTAACACAAAAGACAAGACTCCTTTTAGAAACCTTATGCAGGTCTGTGTGGGATCAAATTTAATAATATGATGCATCTGACTTTTCCTACTTAGGGACACCAACCGTGTGTGTTTTAGGCATTTTAGAACTGTACTTATGAAAATTTCTTCACTGTAAATATTAAAACCCTGGCAGAGAGGTCTAATGATTTCTAAATTGAGCTGAAATCAGGCGATGTTATACTGTAATGGAAGCCAAGAGGAAAGCATTTCTCTAATGAGACAGTCGGGCAGGAAAAGAGAGTGATGAAAAGCTGAGTCAGATATGCTGCACTTTGCGGGAGTTGGGGTTGCATGATATTTTTCATTCTATTTTAGTTTTTATTTAATTTTTGTTTTAATTTTAAGATTTCAATTAAGTTCTCAAAGTGTTTCCTGGTTTTAAATTAGGTTGTAGTTTTTTAGGAATGCTTAGTTTTATTTATTAAATGTTAAGTTTTAGTTTTCTGTGTTTTTGTTAAAGCCAGGTATAAAGTTTTGATAGAAAACAAAACACATTTACATGTACAAAATGTGCCACTACAGGCTCAAAATTCAAATATTTGTTTATGCTTTATGAATGTTTACCATTAAAGGGCTACAACTTTACAATTCAACCTTCTGTTGCAAAATGAAAATAAACAAATGGGATACCTTATTGCTAAAAAACTAAAATCATAAAGCATGTATGATCGGTATTCTTTTGTTTTAGTAGTTTAGTCACAAGGAAATACTGATTTTATTTAGCTTAAGTCAAAAACAATATCTTTTTCTGAGTCTGAGTTTCTGGTAATAGTCCGGTAGGAGTGTAGATAGATGTACTGCTTTGAATAGAACCTTAATCGAAACCTGTTGAAATAAACAAAGTGGTAAAGTATGAGACAGATAGATTTCTTTGGCGGTAACACTTCAGTCATCAAGCCATTGCTGATCATAGGTCAGTCAGACAACTCATGAATTGAATTGTTCAGCAAACCATAGTCACAGTTTGGTGTCCAGGCTTGAACTTTATACTTCCACTGTGACATTGACAGAACAAAGGGAGGGAGGGAGGGTGTGTTTCTTAAAGGAGGCATGTCAAGCAAGTACAGCACTGCAGCACAAGTTGACTACCTGAACTAGCACTCAGGCATCCTTCCATTCTCTATCATTTCAGTGATGGGTTTTTAATTAAAAAAAAACAGCAATGTAAATCAAAACTTTTTTCGTCCTCATCACTCAGCCTGCTGCATTATTTTTTTTCCACTAAAACTCTACAGATGTTGCTGAGCTAGGAGTGAAGGAGCCAAACTGAATTCATTACTCACAGAGAGGATATGACAGGCCGAGGAAATGCCACTTTAGGAATCCCGTGGGTGCCTCGTGTGCTGCCGCCACGCACCCTGCACACTTAATGGAATCAGTGCACTTCTGGTTTCCATATCAGTGGAGCCGAAATGTCAGAGGAGTATTATGGACATCCCCCCCTGACACTGCAGACTTAATTAAAGATCCTGAACACATCTCAGAGATTCCAAGAGAAAAATCCCAATGATGGTGGGGATGTTTAGTTTCTGTCATGGTGGCACACTCCTCTGTCACATGGTGAGGGATTTGAGCCCAGTCTATCCTCAAAAAAGTTTCTATGTGTGAGCTAAATCCTGCGTGTTCTTTAATGAAGCAATAGGAGAAGATATTCGGTCTCAGTTTATCTGTTTATTTAACAGTAAATGAATAAAGCATACAGAGCTGCTCTGGGTCCGATCTTCCTTTCCCTGACAACCACCAGCGTGCGGGTCAGTTCATGAAGTCTGACAACCTGTCTCTCCCTGACCCAGTCTTTTGTTCAATACAGAATTTGGAATGTTGAAGGTAGTCTCTCTCCTGATTGGCTCGCAGCTCTGTCTCCACTGCCTCGATGATATCTGGCTCCACGTAATCTTCGTCTGCAGTCGTAAGATGGTTCTTATATCTGCAACAATAAAGCATAACATATCCTGCATCTTTGCCCTTTCGGGCGCGGTCTCCTTCTGCGGTCAGTACATGCTGTCCATCTCACCATAGATTGGGATAGAGGCACAGGCGTCATCCTCGAACCTCCTATCCTTGTTCTTATCACTCCCTGGCCTTCTTAAACTGCTTTGGCTCTCTCTGTCTGTCACACTATCTCTGTATTTCTCCACTGTCTCATGTATGCTTATTGTTAGTTAATAAGGCACCTTATATTTGGATATGAATTCACACTCTGCACTGTTATTATTAAGCGTTAAATCATTGCATCTTATTAAGTGTTAAATCATTGCATATCTTTAAGCATTAAATCATTGCATATATCTACACCTTGTACAAGAATGATGAGCCAGGGTTTCGTTCGTTATGTTACCAATAATGTCTGAGAGAGTTATTTCAATTTATGTTACTGATCTTCTTCTCATGTGAATGAAATAAAAACTTTGGGACACACTTTTCTTCATCAGATAACCTAGCTTGATGCAAAGACTGGAAACAGGGAGAAAGTGTTAGCCTGACTCTGTCCAAAGGTAACAAAATCGACCTATCAGCACCTCCAGTGTTGAAGATTCACATGTCATATCTTCTTTCTCTAATTTGTGCAAATTTGCCACTTGACAGTCGACTGTGTCTCACTGTTTCTTGGTTGGGTTGGCCATGCAGAGCTGCAGTTCTGTCCATGTTAGCTACTTCTGCCTGTTTCCAGTCTTTGTGCTTAGCTAAGTAAATGTGGCAAGTGGCTGTTTAATATTTAGAGCATTATCGTCTTCTAAGTGTCTTCTAATAGATGACAAATCCTTCCTTTCCTTCAAAAGTGACACACGGTACATTTTATTCTGCTTTTCAGCACCCACAAATATCTAATAGTAGAAAACCACAATGTATTCATAAGATGTACCTACACAGTTGCAACACGTTGTCAAAAGATGCTGGCTGGTATTAAAAAGAAAAAAATAAATGCATGAGCCGCCTCCTCATGCCTTTTCTACACAACCTGGTTGTGGTTCACATTGTGGCCCTATGCTCAAGAATATCATTTATAGACTCATCCAATCTCATCTGATCCAACCATTTCTTGTGTGTCAGTGTGTGTATGTATGTGTGTGTTTCAAAGCTGAAGACTGGGAGGGATGGATCAGCAGAAGCGGTTTTAGGTTAATGTCAGGTTTAGACATGAATCAAGTACAGAGATAAAGAAAAAAAATCATATTTTTTTAGATTTCAGAGATTTTCCAACATGTTTCTGATGGTTTGGGATAAGCTCTGACTCAGTTAGTATCTTGTTGTTAAATACCAGCTTCAAAGAACAGAAAAAAAATCTCTGGTAAATGGATGCTGACAATCTCTCTCTCTTCTGGTGGAAATGGGCTGCAGCCAGGCTCTGTATGAGAGAGCTGGACTGATGACCATCTCCTGGCACTGGATGCACTGCAGTTAACACCCTGAGGTTTGTATACCCAAAGCACCAGCTGATGAATTTGCAGCTGCATTGATATTCATCCACTCACGCTCGCCAGTGTACTGGAGCACCTTTTAGCATATGGTGGGAGACCAGGAATAGTTCTGACCTAGTTGGAGCTTCACTGTACTTCACCATCAAACTTCTATCTCCCTTTAGATTCTGGGTTGCCATGCACTGGATACCAGAGACAAATATCTCCACTAACTTTACACTGTAACTTTGTACACAGTAAGCACTCAGTTTTGACTGGCTAGATTTCAAATCAACACAGGACATTTAAAAGGATTTTAAGTGTAGGCTGTGAGACAACCTCATATACTGAGACATATTAGTGTCTTGAATTTGAAGGATAATTTAAAACATGTTCAAATAATATCCACCATACAATGAGTTAGTGAATGGCTAATAATATAATACAACTTTTGACTACTATTGTCGCTGTCAATGAGAAAACGCTACAAATTCAAATAATGACTTGATATATAAAACACATGGGAAAACAGAGTGGCTTTCTTTGTGCACGCAACAATATGTCTGAACCCAATGCACATAATAATGTTTTTCATTACTTTCTGATGTGGATCGAAAGATCCCCATGCAGTTCTGACTATTGATCACCAAGCCTGGGGTTCTAAGAGCTTTGACAAACAGATATAAGTGGAAATAATCCATGTCGGCCACATTGAGGATAGTGTCCATTTATATACATGAAGGTCAGTCAATCAATAGTCGGTATTAAAACAAGAAACACAAGGTGATGCTTTGTCAGATCAATGTGTGAGCAATCCATGGCTGTTACTCCACAAAGTTTTGACCTTTTCAGTTAAATTTTAACCATCCTCGGATCCCTTGGTGCCTTTCCCCCGCCCCTGTGTTTTTGGGTTTAAACACATTCTCTGTAAGCATCAATTTAAAAATTGAACTGAATGCATAAAATATTTGCCAGAAGCATATTTAACCTGCTTAGACATTCACATTGTAACACACAGATAACAACCCAGTTGAACCTAGGTTACAACAAAGGAGCTCAATTATTTATGAATCTTCCATGAAGCTGTTAGAAAGCTGATTTATGAATATGCTATAAAGCAAAGTTCATGCTGGATGTCACAGAAATGGGTTATCATTTCAGCAGTCTCTCTTTTTTGTTGCCAGTGTGAGGGCTTGTATGTGTGATCGTACAGTCCCACAGACAGCTCTCCACCCGAGCTGTTTCATGTTGTCTGAGTTCAGCACCACGGACAGCTCCCACAGCTCAGAATGTGGCTTCAATAAAAAGTAGCCTGAGCTGTCTGTTGTCTGTGCTGCTCTCATGGACTGTTACATGATCACATACCACCACAGACCTTGTGGCTAACCTTTACATTACTGCTTGTGTCCTGGCCAAACTGGAACATGATGGCCTTGTGCGCAGACTTTGCAGTCTTTTTTCGATCTCCACTGTCTGATAGGCTGCACCTGAACCCTTTTGAGATGTTCAATGGACATTATTCCAGTGTCAGCATTCAGTTTATCTACCTGAGATACTCAGACAGGCAAACTCTGTAACCTCTTTTGAATCTTTTGTGAAAACTCACTCTCATCTAATGGCCTTTTCATGCTCGATGTTATTTATTATAGTTGTTTGAATCATTTCTTCTTGTTAAGAGATTCAACACTTTAGGGTTTTTAAAATTGTTATTATTATTCTTTGCTTCTTCTGTAAAGTGCCTTGTAACTTTGCTTTGAAAACATATTTGAGAGCAACCTGAACATCATGTTTATCATTGTGTGTGCTGTGAATGCCAGTCTCCTTCACAGCACCGCAGCCTTGTCTGATTTTGATTCACACTCATAGACAAAACAGTCCCACTGCAGGTGTCTGTACACATGAGTGGTTCAGTCTTTCAGTGAAATTCTTTAAATTCTTGTTATGATATATATTCACTTTGCTGGACTTTGTTAACTTTTGCTGTGTAGCAATACGTCCACTGAAGTCACTTTACATAAAGCTGATAGAGGTCTTGGCTTCTAAATGCTGCTACATACTTTTCCAGATAGATATTCAAATTTGGTAGTGGAGTTCTCAATCAAATGCTAATTAAGTTGTTCTAGGGACCCTGAGGCTAGTGGTTGATAGAAGTGTTACGTCGAGATACCTCATGTAAATGGCCGGTAAGTAACCTAGAAAGGTTAAAGGGGTCTTGAAGTTGATGTAAAACCCAGGTGTAATGCCTGCCGAAGAGATAAAGCCCTGTTTGTTTTTCCCCTCGACTGCAGCAAGCTAAAAATTGACTGGCACTATCTATGCCTCTGGCGATTATCTGACGTGCCAGAGGGTTCATGCCGCAAAGACTAATTAGTTTCATTAACTTGCACTCAAGATAAAAAACAATTGCTTTCATGTAATTGAAATGCTGATTTTCCTCTCCCCCAGCTCTCCCCACTCACTGCTGCCTCATCTCATTCTTCTATGGATGCTATATCTGTTCCATAGACCCGCCTCATCGTCTATGTAGGTTAGGTTCATTTCCCCATCTGCCCTCTTTTAGGTTTTAAGCTAATTAATTGTGTTATACACCAACACCTCAATAGTTCTGTTAGCTCCTGAAAAAAAAAAGCTTTGATGTGTGAGTGCCTATTTTAAAGGTGTCACATATTGTTTGGTTATCTTTGCAGCTGTGTTCTGGAAATTCACAATATAAAGTAAAGAAATCATGAAATAGCTAAGCACTGCGAAGAAGCCCTGGTCATGGTCAGGACTGTGCAATTCAACAAAAAAGGTGCTTTGCTTTCTGCTGATGAAAGAAAGTCTAAGGTGAAAATAGAATCCAAGGTGGTCATCTGGTAAATCTGATTTAGTTTTTCTTTTTTTATGTTGAGATAAACTTTTGCTTTGTCGCATAAACAGTTTGAGTTTCTGCAAATGATCTTATTCTCTTTTTCTATGACTGTTCCATTACCATAGATGTCCAATTACTATTGTTTATTATCAGTAATAAAGAAGCAAACAAACATTTCCTGAGATGAAATTTTGCAGATTAATTACATCAACAACCATGGTATTGTCATGTTATTAGATCATGTATGATTAAATGTGATTATTGCCACTTTTATCATCAATCAGCACCACCATAACTCCAACTCCATCACTAATCAGCATCATCATTATCATATCCATGACACATAACAACAGAAATAAAAGTTGTGGTACTCACAGCAACAGTAACTGCAACAGAAACCACATGAGAGCTGATGTCAACAGCTGGCATCTTCATAATGAAATGTCACTTTTCATTCAACAGGAAATTAAGATGATCCAGCAAAACAGAGATCCAATAGGAAAGCATGAATAGTATCTTAAGGACGTGAAGCACACATGAAACGCATGAGGAAGTGCTTCTCAACTCAGCTGTAAAACTAAAGAAGTTCTGCTCAAGGAAACTGAAAACGACACCCACTTCTCTTTTCTATGTTGAGAACATTTCCCTGACTTCACATTACTGCACTTTCATTATCACACGGCTCATACGTAGCTCTCTTCTCACCTTTATTCTTTGCGGTGCCTTTTGTTTTCTCACTCTTCTAGTTACTATCGTCTGGCTTCTGCAGGGGTTTTAAACATTTTTAGAGACTATTCACATTTAACCACACTAATAAAAACATTCAAATGACTGTATTTTGTTTATTTGTAAGAGTCAACTGTGACTTATTATTTCAACTCAAATCATGATCTTTTACAAACTTAACAATTTGTTTTGATGCCTAAATCTAATATGCACTTCACAACTCTGATTAAGTGTGAGAAAGACTTCTTCTGGCAGTCTTGTGCAGATGATCAGAAAACTTTGTGCATGAGCTGCATGATTAAACAGGTTTTTGACTGCCTGGGAATGAGACTGGATTGGGCACAGACCTTAATGGTTCCTCTTGGATGAATCCTAAAGAACATCCTGATCCTTTTACTTACTCTATACGTGAGTCTTAAAAATTCTTTTCTTATGTCTCTCTCCCTGGTTTCTTGTTAATTCTCTCCTAGCACCAAATTATAAGGAAATAAATACCCCCAGAAATATCATAAAAAATTATGATTTAATTTGATAATTTGCCGCAGTTTATGACCAAATAGCTGTAAAACGAATGAATTCCCATCAGCCTCAGCTATACTTTGTGTTTAGTGCTAATTAACAAATGCTGGCATGTCAATAAACAAAACTAACCTGGTGAACAAACTTAACAGTGTACCTGCTAAGCATTGGCATGTCAGCATCCCGACATTTGCATTTAGCTCAAAGCACACTGAGCCTGTGTACAGTCATACAGAGGCATTAGCATGGCGAGCTCTTGCTTCACCTTTAAATTACCAAAACTGCACTCACTGAATGGCACCGACCCACCGCCACCGCCCCATCTCCTCACTCCATCCCCCCACCCCCGCTCCGTCCACTGCCTCTCTTCAAACAGGGAGGCATATTGTTCACAGTGGAAACAAGGTTGCTGTGTGCCGAAGCGAACGCCCCCCTACTCCACTCACTTTGCATATAATTTACCCTTTTCCTCTCTTCTTTAGTGCTCGCAGCCTTCTGATCTTTTTATAACAAAATAATGAGGGATGACGTGGGGGATTTTTTTGTTTTGTATTGTTTAGAGAGTGACACACAGGGGTTTGACAGGGAGGCACAGCGGGGGCTGACTCAGGCCTGTTTGCTCTATAAAGAGATATCGGCATTTTGACCGGAGGGGTCTGTGCCCATCATTAATGACCTTTTCAAACACACAGACTGAATATATTGTACTGAGGGTGCACTGTCAAACCTCTTGCTAGCCTAGGGCTGCTTTGTTCTCTGAAGTGTTCGGGCTGCATAAATCAAAGGTTTAAAGATTTTCATATCTTGCCTTTTAACAACAACAACACAAAAATGACAGAAGTAGACATGAATAGGAAAAGAGCTGTAGTGCTGTGTCTGATATTTAACACGCCAGTAGCCATAAACAAACAAACCCAAGATAAACAGGTTTTTTTTTCTTAAGTAGCTTGAGAGGACAATCATTGTTTATTAGCTACTTTATTCACCTTACACCATGTTTAGAAGTTTACAGTCTTCAATAAATGACTTAATAGTATGTTGTAAACATTTATAGGCTTTCTATGAGGCTGGCAAGAGGATTATTATAGTTGTTACTTCAATCAATATGAAATCCTTCAAAATGTATTCTAACTGCATTCAAATAAAATGAATTCATTCAATTAATGGGTGCCATTATGACAACTGTTTCGGTATTCTGTTGGAGTTTGACAATAAAACAAAAAACTGCAGCTTCTTTTGATTGAAAAATCTGTTAAAGATTCTCTGCAGCCCTCAAACTTTGGAGCTTGCTTGTGGATTTCGGAGCAGAACATACTGAAAATGATTATGTGCCATGAATGATTATGGGTTAATGCAAAGAGAAAGTGACAGTAATAAAGCACCGCGGGATAATCAGACAGACTGACTGGCAGGGGGAGCAAGACACTTCCTCCCTCTGAAGCATTACTTCCTGCATTTCCATTTCAATCACCAGCAGCCTCCTGGGAGGCACCCACCCTGAAGCCTGGGTGGGAGGAGTCAAGCCCCCTCATTGCCAACAGTGGTTAGCATCGTGCGGCGCAGCCTGATGTCTCTCAGCTGCTATTCTTTTTCACACCTGTGAGGAACTATACAGAATTTGCATGCAGCACAATCTCCTTCCTCCCCATCCTCCATCTCCCAATCTCACTATCTCTGCAGCGCTCCCGCCCATCTCCCTTTGCAAACATTTCACTATCTTTAAGCACAAGGCGATAAAACCAAACTTTTCTTCTTAACTACACATAAATGCTGGAGGTCTTGCTAAACTTTGCTTCCACTTTCCTATAGTCATCACTATACGTAAGTATAGTAGAGAGTAATCAAATGCCTAAAACTGTAAGAACTACTTAGCTGTTTCTTGTCTCCCCTGAAGGCTTGTTTTCTCCTTGCTCAGTCATGGGTCATTTAAGTTGGTCATTACACATTAGTGTGTTCTGGCCTTGAGAAAGCAGATCTTATTTAGGGGTGTAATCTAGCCATATAATCTGGGTTAAAAGGTGGCTGCAGCTTCCTGAACAATACGGCTGTCTCCTCTGTGTATGTGACATGCGTTGTTGTATGCCTGGCTGTGCTGAGGAGTCGAAGCAGCACTTTCTGTCTGTAAGTGGGATGCACTGATGCTTACTGACATAAATAGGTCCTGCATATTTGGAAACACATCGCCCGGATATATTTGGATGTGTTGCAATAAAACCTTTATTTGCTCTCTCTCTCCTTCTCCTTCTCCTTCTCTCTCTGCGCTTTATCACAACTAAAATGTTTTATCTCCTTGTGCAAATGAATTGTAGTGCCACAGTTTTTTAATATCCCCATTGTTTGTGCGGGGCACAACCTCACATCATATCCTCTTGAACACAGGCATGCTTAAGGAGGGTGTGGATCAAGTGATCAGGAAAAAAATAAGCTGGAGTAAGTGGCTCTCTGTCCTCCTCTTTCTATGTCTCATTCTCTCTTCACATGTGCTGTCAATACTGTAAGTAAGATGAAAAGGCTGTTTAGGTGAAATACAATAAAGGCATTTCTGCCTCCGGACCCACCGGCTCTGGATCAATAGCTGCCAGGCATGTTTTCCTGTAACCAACATACATGAATACCATTAGAAGATGGATTTGTAGTTAGTCACAATGATTTTTTTTTCCCATGATTTGAGGCCACTCATGCATGAGGAGAACATTATCTCCCTGGGCTTTGTTGTGCGCCTTACGGTTAAGGCCAGAGGTTAGCGGCATCTGCTAAATGTCAGAGAGAGATGACTCTTTAGGCTGACACACACGTTACGCTAGATTATTCTTGTTTGCCGTATGAGCCCATGCAATAAAATCCACATCTCAGCTCCATGAAAACTGTATTGATCTCTTTATAATAGACTCAGTATCAGCAATGAATGACAGCACTTATTCCCTCAGTGCAAATCAGTTACTCTGGTTCTTAGACGTGTTTACTTTTGTCAACTTTGGATCCCATATGGTTTAAATGTACATACAGGCCTGTTGCATATACAGTGATTTTAACACTTCCCTGTCATGAATGTAAATAGCAGCATTTTAACCGCAGTGCACTGTCAAATATGAACCTTTTTAGTAAAAAAAAAAACAAAATAAACAACAGCATGCTCTGAAACAAGCTTTCACACTTCTTTGCTCTAGTTCGTGGCTGAACAATGCTGTGCCAAAACAATTTTACCCCAGAGGGGAAATCGATATAACAGAGAGTAGAGCACCGACACATGGCTGAAGATACAAAAAACTTTGAAACACACTGCCCTCAAAATGTACAGTACAGAGAAAAATGTGAGGTTTAACAAATCCTAGTTATAAAACCAATTCACCAAATGAGATCATTTGTAACAATCTGCCCCACTGTATGATTATTTTTTTATTTGCTTAAACTCATAAAATGGTTTGTTAGAAACATTTCGAATGTTTGTATCAATTAGAAGAACATAATGCATTAATGAAAAAATGTGGTCACCATAAATGTACAAATGTCTTCATGCTAATTTTTAACAACTCCAACCCTTTTATAACACAATGAAATGAAGTCATACTTTCCATATGCTACTGAAAAACCAAAAAGATTACATGAATGTATAAACACTAAAAAAACTAAATAAAACAAAAATAAGACTACTTTTTAGATTGAATTGCATAGTACAGGTGGACTCATGTCACAGTCTGAGGATAAAAGTTGACTTGGAGTCTGGTGGCGCAGCAGTGCACACTGGCTGTAGTTTAGGTGGGTTTTGCTGCCGCCAGCTGCCAGGAATGCTTGTTTGACATGATCCAAGTTTTTTTTTTTTTTTATGGAAACGTGGACATTTGACCATATTTGAGCATGAAGTGTTTGTGATGTACATGGAGTCTACCTCCCCTTTTCTTACCATAGGGTTGTGTTGAAGTCTGCCCATCAAATGCAGTAGCTTGATGTTGTGGTGGGTTCAGGTCTGTTTAAAGATGTAGACACAACAATCTCTGGTTTCCTGTTGCTAAGTAAACCAGAATCTTATGTCTTTCATTTTATTTTCTTGAAACCTGACATTAGCCTGAAGTTGGCTTGGTAAAGGTATACAGCCTCAGGTTAGAGGTAAGATAGCTTAGCACCAATCCTGATCTCTTCTTCAGCGTAACTTTGGTCCAGCTGCTCTAACTGAGGCTTCAGGAGACGCTGTTAGCAGTGATCATCTCAAGATCCACTGCGCTTAAGAGCTGCATGTCTTTTTTTTCAACTTGATTGGTGCATTTCTGTCATAAGTGGAAGTGCAAAACTCAACAATATAATAAACAAGTCAATTGCTTTCACAATTTTTATATGTGCAAATGCCAGATCATATGCACTGAAATTTTAGATTGATTAGAAATTGATTTTGAATTTCAACATAAATGTTTAAGAAGGAAACAAGAAACTCAGGTTCATTAATAGAAGATTAAGTGACACGTTAGATTTAAAGACTTACTAACCACAGAACATAAAATCTGTGACAAGCATGAACATGCTACTCATCTGCCATTTGCTCATCCGCAGTTAGGACTAAAAATTAAATATGCATTTGTTTTATTTTGTTTTATGTTAGACGTGTTCACATCTGTTCAAGTAAATAACCACCAGCTTTTTACAACATATTCATTAAAAATTAAAAAAGGAAACAATGAATTCTGCTGAAAAACTTTGTGGTTTGGTTCTTTATCCAACACCAAGTACTAAGTAACATACAGCAGGTGCTTATATTTGTGCTGTGCAGCTAAAGCTTCAGTGTATCACCACAAGTCTTCAAGCAAACAGCAGTTGGTGGAGACGAAGCAATGAGATGGAGGGACTTTGGCTCAGTGTTGGTGTGAATATCTGGTATCAGAGTCTGTTGTCTGCTGTTGTCAGGTCTAGCTCCTCGTGTTTATGTGCATATCTCTCAGTGCATATTGTGGGGAACATTTTGCTCCTGTTCATGTAGATTCTCCATTGTGTTTTTGTGTGCACATTCTGTGTGCAATATGCTTACAAGACACAATTCCTCTTTTTATTTCCTTCACAGCTGGCAACAGAGGACATCTTAGGAAAGCGCATGGCTTTCAAATAAACCAAGTGAGTGTTTGATGTGTAAATGTGTATTCCAGACATGTAAATAGAATGCTATCAGCCTCTCAGCATCTGTCTGTCAGAGTTTTGACTTGTCACCAATGTTCTTCTTCTTCATCTGTGCACACTTTTCTCTTATGTATGTTTCCTTTCTGCCTTGACAAGAAAGCAAACTGGCAAGTGTAGCCTGAGGCAGAGCAAGTGAGCCTTTGTTTAAAAGGTTATACATTTGTGCTCATGCTGATAGTGAGTTTACAAGCCTGGTGGCTTAGCGGCTGTTTGAAATTGTTTTATGTAGGACAAAATGATCACATGTGCACCTTCTTGGTGCACAAAGAAAGCGGTAAAATTAAAGACTTGAGATGTTCAGTCTTGTAGGAGATGGAACAACTTAATCACTAAGATTATATGAAAAGGCAGTGGTGAAAAATAATATGAGAAGTCACTCAGGTAAAGGTACAAAATACTAAACATATTGTGAAAATACTAAATTACAGGTTAAAGTCATGCACTCAAAACCATGTGTCAAACTCCAGAAATATAATCAACTGATTTATATACTGTTGGTTACTTGATTCTACAGCACTGTATAATATTCTATGAGAACAGAAACACATGTATTTGAAGCATTGCTTTAAGCAATCGTATCCAGTGAGAAATGTCCCTCTAAAAAGATACCTTCTCCTAATAAAAACAGCCAGTTTTCAGCTCTGTGAAAAAACATTTTCCAGCTAATCCAGGATGATTATGAATTAGTTTAATTTCTGTTATGAAGTAGGAAAATTTTTTTGGCCTATCTTAAAAACTAAGTCGCCAGATTTTAACAGGGCTACAGCTACACATGGCTTCCAGTGGAAAGAAGAATGTTGCAGATGAACTCTGAAAGATACCTAGTATCCAAAGATGTAAGATAATATTTTGCAGTTTGAAAATACTCTTTATATCTACTCTACAAAATCTGAGATGCAATTAAACCAAAAGTATACAGTTTCATAAAATGGGAATAGTCAGGTAAAGGGTAAGTATTTCAAAAATGTACTTGAGTAAATGTAGTATGTTACTTTCCAAAATTATATATTCAATGCTTTTCATGAAAAAAAAAATCTCACAATGTGTGCATGTGCATGTGTGCAATCATAAACACACATATAACTGTACTGCACACACCTGTAGCAAATCCATGACCAGCACACAAACAGGAACAGTAACAAATGCCTTCATACTGCACATTAATGTATCAGTTATCAGTTATGTGGCTTAACATAAAGTCTTTGTTTTATGATCAAAATTATTCAAACATGCCGTCAGATTCTTCTTAAACGATGGAAACAGTCACAGAAACCTCGTTGTAATGCACTTCCACTCTCCATCAGTGCATTCAATATGTGCCAAACAAAATACCACGACAGAGCAGTTCCCCTGACCAGTGAATGAGTTTGAGCTTGCTCTCAAATGCACAAACCAAGATACACACCTTCTCATTGACTCCACTGGGAAGAGGAGGATGGACAGAGGAGAGCTGAGTTATGCTGCAGAAGCAATGAGAGAATGTTCTGTGGATATTTTGATACTGTTTTGATACTGTTTGCAATGAAAACTTGTTGTCGAATTCAGCGGAACAGACATGACCTCAAGTTGACAGCCTGTTTCCTCTGAAGGCAAAAAACTTAAAAAAAAAAAAAGAAAAAAAAGTTTTAGAATCTTGTGTCAAATTCATGTTTTTAAACTCACAAGGTTTGCTGAGTTTTTGCACACTCAAACGGTACATTTAAGGTGAAATATCATGATGTGATGTAGCCATGGTTTCTATGTACTTTATAGCTTCGGCATTCTTACATTCATAGGACTGAGAGTGACTGCAGTTATTCAACTTATAAAGAAAATGTTTAAGGTAGAGAGCACGTTATATCATCTACATTTTATTGTCCAAGGCAGCCAGGCTAAGCATTCAATATCTTAAGTATCAAACAAAGCCATTTTTCACATCTAATATAAAGGACGCTGTTTCTTGGTCTCACACACACACACACACACACACACACAGCTGACATTTAAAAGAACATGAGTGCAAAGAAATTGTTGTGCTGTTCAATACGGAATTTCTCCGTGTTCATGGGCATCTGTCTGTACACGTAACCTCCCAGTGACAGAACCACAGAATAGCGTGTAAAGCTTTGTGCAACCTCAATACATTTCCTCACTTCCCTCGGTTCTCTGAATACCTTTCTAGTTCAAATAATATTTATACTGAAAACAGAACGAATGCCAAACAGAATGAATCCCCTCAAGACTCGGATTGTATGATATGTATTTTGTTTGTAGCGCTTTAAGAACAAGATTAAAAAACACACACGTGTATCTATTCTTCTTGACTGCTTTTAAATACCTTTTGTAATAAAAACACAACCTTTGGAAAATAGCTCTGCATGAGTAGAGCCCCTGTTGTGTGATATCAAAAAAAAAAGAAAAGAAAAAATCTAAAGGTCACAGCAAGCCAAAGCCCCCTCCACCCCCCAGAGTCGCCTCTGCACACGGATATTTCTCCCACCACTGTTTACTTCATAACCCAAAACATTTGTTCATTTCATTTGTGGCTTTTAGTGGAAATAAATATCCCAGAGATGTTTGGCCCTTTTTTACGTCTGATCTTACCATGAGCTCATTAAAAATACACAATCTGCATTCCAGCTCTGGCTGTTGGATAACCGCTTCTCTATCTCTCTCCGTCTACCCTCTGATGGAATTAAAAAGTTGTTATTAAAGTGATTAATTTCACCCTCAAGGGGATTTACATGGCCACAGTAACATTCATCAGTAGCCACTGAATGTACTGTATGTGTATGGTGATGTATCTCCAGCAGCGTGGTGTCATGATAAATGCACCGTGAACTTAAATCAGGACATTTAAAAATGTTATTTTGTTAATGCTCTGCATATAAATAGTACAAAATGAGCAGGGCTCTCAGGATAAATCCACTGTGGCCAATAATTGCAAAGCTGCCCTGAACAGTCAAGTCATTTTATTTAGCTGTGGAGCACATTGGAATAAAACAAGAGTTGATTCAAGTGTTTCATGGATAAAATTAGATCTACATTTTGATAATTAAAATCAAATTATGCAAATAAACATAGCTTAGTAAGTGTAATGAGTAAGTGTAATTTCAAAAATTGAGCAGTTATTTAGTTCTGTTAGTTTTAGATTCAAAGTGTACAGAAGTATCTGTGAAAAGATTGTGCTAATATTAGATTTTTCAGTGTCAATAAGGAAGATCTCACAGTGAAAGGTAAACTGGAGGGCATCAATAAACAACTCAAGTCTACAGTCATGTTGTGTGAGGTTTTGTTTAGGTATAGAAAAGCTTTAAGCCTAATGCAGATAGTTACTTAACAACATGCTCATAATGAAAATGCTGATGACATGCTGACTTTTAGCAGGTTTTACTGTGTTTACTTTCTTAGTTTTGGCTGTTAGTATGCTAATATTTGCGAACTGGCACTTAACTCAAAACACAGCTTGGACTGCTGAGAAAGTCTTCAGAGCAGTTATTAGATCATGACTATATATAAACTACATATAAATATGATTACGTATGATGGCATATAGAATGTTAAAGGATGAGGAAATAACTCCATTTCATGATGAGAGGGACAAAGAAGCCTGTCCCACTTGGAATGATAACCACTCCAGCCACTGTGTAGAATAATCAGTTTATTCATTAGGATCATGTGGGGAAAAAAAATTTCCACACAAAATTTTGTACTACACCGTTTTGTAGATATTTCTATATTTCACTGAACAAGTAAGAAGGCTGACCTGTAGGTCATGCTGCAAGTAGATATGGAGTCACAAGGTTACCAAACTCATGAGGATTCATCATCTGGGCACCAGAAGCTGTGTTGTCTGTAACAACTGTAACAAGAATCCATTCTGTTGTAATTGATGAGCTATTTTGGTCCAGTCCAAAGTAGGGACAGACCCGTTGAACAACTAGCACACCCACATTGCCATCCTTGAAGCCATCTCGTCAGGCTTGGCTCACCTTAAAATGATCAAAAACCTTAATAACTTGGAAATATATTCCCTCTGTATTTTAGAGTAACAACAATTAAATTCGGCAGACAAAGCGATAAGACTGATGAGCAAACAATTCAAGTTAAAGTATAGAACTTGGTTTGTCTACATCTGTCAGTGTGTGTGAGTGTGAGTCTGTGTGTGTGTGTGTGTGAGTGAGTGAAAAGAAACAGAGAGAGAGTGAGACTCCAATTTCAGTATTGATATCACAGATTTCACACACCAGGCACCGAACTGTCTGAACACTTTAAAAGAAGCCCCTCGCTGCAATAAGGCTCCGTCTTATGCCAACAGAGACTCATAGGCGTCAAATCAATGACCGACTAATTGTATAAAAAGCTTCTGCTGCACCACCGCGAGGGGCAGAACCTTTGCTCCTGACATCAATCCAAAGCAAGGAACTGCTCCTTTTTTATTGTCATATCGTTTAGGTTGTTTATACATCGTCTCCTGAAGTGTCTCACAAAAAGATCCCAGGTCAGAAGTCTGAGATCAAATGTTGAAGAATTAATAAAACAGTGGAGGGCAGGGAACTCTTCTCACGTCCTTGTGCTGTTGCATCTATAATACATGACCCACTATCAAGGACCATCACAGCTGAGAGCAACAGACTTGGTGCGGCATTTCGGTCATTCCAGGTCGTAAATCCAGTAATCTATATTTCAGGAGTTCTCTTGTGAAGGCGAAGCCCCTCTGTTGTTTATGATGAGTTATAAAAGATTCCTTTTTGTTTTCCTCTATACTTTTTTAATCTTAGTTTTAAGTGCCTTATCAATCTTTAATGCGGCTGGTCTTCCTGTCTTTTGTGTGATGGCTTTGATGTTAGCCTGCACTTTCCCTACCTCAATCCCATGTATTTTTCATACCCTCTCTGACAGGGAGCTACTCCTGCACAATGCATCCCACATTGCATTGTTCAAAGTTTTAGTTTATGATAATAAAAGATTTTTGATTCCAAAAAAATATAAACATCAAAGAAACTGAACCATTACAAAAAGACACTGAATCAAATAAATCATAGACATCTGCGGTCAAACGCCCCAATTTCACAGCACTTGCCTTGTAAAATAAAAAGCAATTTTCCCAGCAGGTTAAAGCTTCTACACTTAAAGTTTTGATAACTTATTACAACTAAAGGGGTGATCGTGCTGAGACTAATAGGCAAATATTGCAGTCATAAATTGTGGTTCATTTGTTTAGTTCAAGCATGGATGCACCAAGCCCATGCAGAGCCAGAGCAGCTCTGTGCTAGAGACTCATAGTACTCTGGCTGCTGGATGTACAGCGCAAAGTAGCGCAGGGTCAGGTGGGGGTGCCATTAATTAAAGGCATGTGCTCTATTGAAGCGCCTCTCCGCAATGCACTAAAACAAGTTTATAGGCCTCCACTGCCCACATTCTTTTACCCCACTTTTCATCTCTTTGACAAAATGCCCTCTCCCTCGTCAGAGCATAACTCTCTGCCTGCTGACAGCTTCAGGATTACAACTGCGTGGAAGAGGGTGAGGTGGGAGAGTATGGGAGGTAAAAACTGGGCTCCTCAAAGTCATCATGGCAGCTGTAGATTACAAAGTATCCTCTCCCTCACTCTTCTTGGCAGGCGGACAGCATGCAGCAGCGTGCATGCTGATCAGATGTGGGAGAGATGAGGGAGAAAGGACAGTGGGACAGGATCGTATAGCCTGGGCCCTGGGAAGAAAAGCCACCTGATCCCACAGCTGCTGGTGGAGCCCAGGCGCCTTTCGCTCTCCCACTCAATAGGTGGAGACAGGAAGGGCCGGCATTAGCTGAGTGATGGGACTGGAGCGTTAGCTGTGTTTCCATCGGCTCTTTGTGTCTGGGTTCACACCTTGGTGACTGACGTCCAGTTGTTTCTGAAACAAAGCTCCTAGCATCAGATGATTATGGCTGTCATAAGTTATAGCATCTATTGTACAAATCCTGTTTTATTTTATAATTAATTAAGGCTGCAGGTAAGCTATATGACTTTCATTCCTTTTTTTTCTAGCTTATTTGTTAAAGCAAAGCCTGAGCTGGATGTAACTGGAGTCCTGCTTTTGATAACTCATGTATAGATTTGATCTGTGGTTCAGTGTTAGATTTCAACCCTCGAAAACACAACAGAAGCACTAAATATGTGTGTTGTATTTCACTAAATATGTGAAAGGAAATATAAAAAAAGGGAAAATGCTTAAGCAAAAACATCACTTAGGCACACCATTGAAATGACTGTAAATTCTAGGAAATTTCCCAAAGGCCTGGCCATGAATCAAAGTCCTGTCTAAAGTTGTAAAACTCAGAGCTATCGGTACATAAGGCAAAGACACTGAGATTAGTGGATCACAGAATGTGGTTTTCATGTCCTTCAGGCTCACATGTCCTGCTACTTCGATATCTCTCTTTACTCTGTGTGTGTGTTAGACTTTGCCCAGGAACTATTCTGAGCTCCCACACAAGCATATATGCACACACATATACACACACACACAAAGGCAGTGGGAAGGATAAGTGAATGATAAAATTTTACTCTAAATTAACAACAGCTACACTTGCGAAATGTGTGGAATAAAACCTTCACTTATAAAAAGTCAGTAGGAGTTATTAAGGAAAACCACCAAATATCCAAGCGGCAATAAAACACACTCTTCAGACTGACAGCAAATCCGTCTAAACAAGCTAAGTAAGATTTAATTGCGTGTTGTCATTAACTGTTTTGCCTTATTTGCAATATACTTTAAAAAAATGCACAAATATGTGTAGACTCATTATCCGAGACAGCAGTGCTTCACACACTGATCTAAATATTGCAGTTGCTGTGATAGAAATATGTATTTTTATTTTAAAATGAGAATAAATAATGACAGATTTGGCATATATTCTGTTTTTTTTTCAGTCAGAGCTATAAAACTATATATTTTCATTAGTGAATAGAGTCAATAAGGGTATCAATAACATAAAGGGCAAAAATTTGACTGACAAGTTTAAATTAAAGTATTCTAGTAGTGTCAAATAAATCATTCCCTGGTACTCTTATAAGCGAAGCTCAGTTCACCAAATATTCTGTTTGAAGCTTCTGATGTTTTCACTGGATGGATGAACACTTTAACCTGATAAAATAAAAAACATAGCAAATAATTTGGCGATGCTGATGTCAGGTTAGTGTAATCTCTGCAAAACAGGTCCTCCGTCTGTTCTTGCCTCCAGGAGTGTTCCTCCAATTTTTAACATATTTTATTTCCCAAATTAAGACGTGCTAAAGTCTATATGCTATTGATTATCAATGTGTAAATAAATGTTTAAAATTTAATATCACTGGATGCTATGTGTAGAAGTTACTTTTATTGAAGCTTTATCTTGTTTCTTTTTCAGATTATGCCCACAGATTTTGAAGATTAATTGGACTTCTCAACCTATACAGACCAAAAAAATCCATAAAACTAAAAGCCTAAAAATTTGATTCCACTGTATGTGCTGTTTGAAAAGGGACACATTATTGACACACTTTCCTGGCTTATAGTTGAGGATTTCTAACCTGAATGTTAAATGTGTTTTAAAAAGAGATTTTTTGTGGTATTTTTCCTATTAACAAACCAGTTCCTCTTAAAATAGCTGTAGGCATAGAGGGCTGACTAGATCATCGGTGCCACATAACATATCTTCTATTTTGCTCGTTGTCTCATTCTTAAAGAAACAACTGCAGTGCTATTACTATTTTTACACTCTTTTGTTTACTCTCATAGAGTCACCAAGAGCCATAGTTCTCTAACTTCTGCCAACAATCTCAACTAGTCCTGACAAGGAGAAAACACAAGCGATCCAAGGTGAACAATCACAGATCCTGTTCTCCTAACACGGTATGTCTGTAGAAACCAAAGGCTTTATTTTTTCAGGAGGCATATATATGATGCCTATGTGTGTAGCTTCCATATGACATGTAGTGCTGCAGGGATGAGTCCTAAAACCCAGATATATGTTAGCGTTGTCTTCCTTCCTCCTTCTCTCATCTCAAGGTAGGTTTTTTTGTTAGATGCATGAAAATATGTCAGTGGTTATAACAGTCTTAAGAGAATTTCATGTTTTGTACCACGATATAAAATACACAACCTATCTCATGATTTTTTAAGCTTTTATGTGGTGTGACTGTTGCTCACAAGTGGCTTGGGAATTAGAATACGGAGGTTGTTAAAATTCATTATGCCACACACAGGAAGTAGGCTACACACTAGTCCCCCTTAATAGACCTGTTGTGTTTATACTTGCATTCTTTATAACTGCTCTAACTGAAACATTTCAACATGTTCAAGCTGTTTTGTATATAGTATAATGTAGTTGGACATTTAGTGGTGGTGATGATAAATTCATTCAACATGAGTGATATTTTTTCAGATGATAGATTTTTACTTCTGGCAATTACATTCACTCTTCAAAAACCATTAAAATCATGTCTTCTATTTATATTTTTGTACTGAATAAAACATGTGAGTATCCTTGAAAATTTGTATGCCCCAAATCTATTTTCTACAATAATCTGGAATTCATGAAAATGTCCCATTGGCAGTTTAGCTAAGGGCAATGCTAACCTCCTGGTTTGCCTACAAAAATACATAATCTCAGCAGCACTCTATAACTCATTCATGTATGCCTCTAAATCTTTATCTTTAAAATGCATAATCATAAAAAACAGAGCCAGAGCCAGCTACCATTTCATGTTTCGTATGAGACTCTCTGGCCCTCTGTTCCCTCAAAGGTCAAAACTACCGAGACAGCTTGAAATGAGTCAATTGCACAAATGAGTATGTCACAGTTCCCTGCCACTGATAGTTTAATGTGATTGACTGTAGCACCAACACTTCTCTGTGTTCTGGTTTCACGAATTTGGCATTATACTGATAATGAATTCAATGTTTTTCAGGTATGAATTTGGCATTTTTTCTTACACAAGGTACATATTGTGCAAATCTACCTCAGCCAGACAATTATGGCATGTCAGCTGTCTCAGCTGAATTATGTACTGTACTTAGCATCATGGCAATGCTGTCAAGTCCCATGCCTTTTTTCTGCACCAAAAAATTGTCTATGGTGGTGTCCATGGCTTTAGACCACAAAAAAAAAAAATGTCAGTCTGATCTTTTTATCACATTGACGAGAAAATTTCAAATCTGTGTTGGGTGTGACGTGTGACAAGAATCAGGAGACTCAGAAATCAGGAGGCTTTTCAGCTGCAGTGTGAATGTGCCCTTGTCTTTCCATCTGTCTACCCTGGCGCTCACTGTTTTCCCTCTTGGCTGTGTCTGGCTGCCTGTTTCTGAATGTGCCTGTCACCTTTCTATCATCTTCTCAATGTCTCCTTCTCCCTCAACTGATCTCCTTCACCGTCCTGTTTGAATCCTCGTCTTCTCCTTCTCTGCTCTTTCTGTCTCTTCCCCCTCCACTCTTATTCTCTTAACGCTATCATTTTGTCCCTTCAGAACCTGGCTCTAGCCCTCCCAATCCCAGACGGATTAACATACATTACACATTTCATAGTGACTCTGTAATAAAAGACTGTATTCAGCTTGTTTCTCCGAGAGCAGAAACCCATGTGCATCTCCCCAAGGTCAGGACAGACCTGAATAGCCCACCTTAATTCATTTTGGGGGTGTGCCAGTACTTTGGCACACAGTCTAGTGGCCCAGGTGTTGCTTTTAGATTACACTGTGTGCTCACACAGGCAAAGGGAAGGTATGTAATCAGGTTAGCTGAATAAAGAGACACGGCTCCTCACCCTCTTCATAAAATTACAGCCATTGTCAACACTCTGGACCATTTGTTCCCGAGGCTCTCTGACGAGCGAAATGAAGCCTTGTCCGACTGCGTCTGGCTGTGACTTTGTGAAGGTAGTCATGATGGTGTTGCAGCTGGAGGTGGACTGAGGTTGGAAGTGACAGCAGACAGCAGCAAAGGTGAGAAAATCTTGTCGAATCCCACCAACAACATGCAAAAGACATGCCATCAGACACCATGTCACAACACTCACCCAGAGCCTTCTTCACCCTCCCAGACAGGTCCCTCCTGAGACGTTTGGCAGACAGCGGAGCATCTGCCAATATCTCCCAATTTAGTTAGGATTCCCTCGATCCCCCCTCACCCGTCCGTCTGTCTGGGTTATGCAATCCCCACAGCAATACTCACACACACACACACTCACACACACACACACACACACATGTATACATATTACAATTCACATTGCTGCCTGTCTGTCTATTAGGGAAATCACGCAGACAGACTGGAGTAGTGCCATTTCGCCCCATGACCTCACCACCCACGGTCTCAAAAATAATTAATAGTGTTGTAGGAAGATCAGGCACACATCATTAACTTTCATCACTGTTTCTGCAACTGAGAGTGAATGAGAAATACCTCATGAAATCAGATCTGAGGACAATGTCGTGTAAAAACACACAAATCTGCTATGGGAGAGTGGGGAAATGGAATTATTGATATTGGCCCTGAGCTTGTACTCGTCAATTAAAAATATATTGGGGTTGATATAAAGTGTGTATTTGAACAAAAAATTATTCAACAACCTGTGGGAGGCATGCGGGCTCTGATAACAAAAACCAAATGGAGTGAACACAAAATCTTTTGCCTTTAACCTGAAAGGTTGATCACAACTACAACTTGGGTATTATTTTTAGAGTTTGGTCCGAGTTTATTACCTCCAGGCTCGCCTCTGTTTCACAAACTGCTGTAACTGTATGCAGTCTCTCAAGCAGCATGTCTGAGTCTTTCTTAAAAAAAATAAACACCTGTTCTTGAAGTTTCCATAGTCTAAGACAATATTTCATTTAGTAGTTAAACAATCAAAACTTACATCATGGCTGTGTTCTTTAATCTGTTTTATTTAAATAAAAAATTTTCTTCTAAAGTCATTTTTCTAACTTTTTTACTGTGATCTCTGCTCTCTGAAAGCATTTCCAGCACTTGCTAGGGCCAGACTAATTATAATTCAAGGCATGAATCTGACATTGGTTCAGACCAAACTCCACGCATTCACAACAAACCACTGTATTCTGTAACTGTTTTGTTGAAATATTTATCTGTTTACTGTTTATGCCAGCAACCTAACTTTTAGTTTTATTACTAAAAATGCTTCAAGAATAATCTACATTAATTCAAAATAGCCAAGAGCATTCTGTTTAAAGAGTTAGTCATTTGCACTCCATAATTGCGGTTACAGGAATAAATATATACATATGTAATTTTTGTGAACTTTTGAAGTGTTTGTTTTGAACCTGGCAAATCCTCAGAGTTCAGACTGAGCTTCATACGACTATTCTGTGATTTTCACTCTGATTTTTTTCTACATTCATCTTGAATTTTTTAGGAGAATGACTCTCTGAATTATTAGCTTATTTTTGCCCTGTCTGCATGTTCAATTCTTCCTGACATACAATGTTAATACAGGCGATTTCACAACATACAAATATTGTATATATGGCAGAGTTTAAAATTAGGAGACTGAAAACCAAACAAAATTACTTTTGTGTGTCTTTTATTGGCCCACTGCACTCAATAAAACCAGCATTAGCTCCGCAGTTTAGAGGGTTTGGAGATTTTCACAATGAGAGCAGAACAGTGTAGCATTTCTTTCCCTTTGTCTGTGCTTCCTCTAGTATCTCTCTGGACTTAACATCAACTCTTAGCTAATAAACTATAGTACAGGTAGGCCACCCAGGGTAACACAGCACACAAAACTATTACAGTAAACAGTATCTTCTCCATGACTTATCTAAATAACTCATCCTAAACTCCAAATTAAAATTTTCTAAGACACTAAAAATGGCCTCTTTCTCTATAGAGAAAATAAAAATACAGCAAAGAAATACAGTTATTATTAATTTAACTACAATATCACAGAGAAGACTCATATGCATTCTCTTTCAGGGTTGTTTATATAGCGACAGCGCCACTTTAACAAAGGGAAACAACTTGTTTAGCAGTTTTCCTAAGAAAAAAGATTATGTCGTGCCATCAAGGCAATACTAAATACATAAGTCTGTAGGCAACTGCTCTTCTCTCTGCTGCTGTCACAGCATACGTGTCATGTGAAAATTAGCTTGAATAACGTGCCTGAATACACTGTAGGTAATGAGATTGACAGATATTTCTTTTTTAGCCATTCAAGGTTCAAGTGTGTGGGATTGGGTGGAATCTGGTGGTAGATTTGCGGGTGGCACCTGACAGAATATCCCTATGGTGACTGCAAAATTGTTAAGAAATGACCTTCTTCGGCTGGGGTTCCATTTTTCAGTCTCAGTAACATGTACATGATATTGTTTTTTGGATGAAGCTGCACTCATTTAATGCCTGTACATCGACTGTTGGAGCTGTATATTGTAAGATTTCTTTGAAATTTGCATTAACTGAAGCTGTCAACCAAGGGAATTACTTTCACAACACTCATTTACCATTTCTGTTCCCCTTTTGCCCCTTTTTTTCCCACTGCGTAATTCCACCTTAGTGCCAGGTTGTGTGAGGTGGGCATCACTCAGCTGAAGACACACATCTGCAACATTAAGCTTCATTAAACCTCACAATGTTCACTTTATGCCACAGAGATGGAGGAGCTCACAGGGATTTGCTTCTGGAAATAAAGAAGTGGAAAAACTGTCTTCGCATCATTGCTTTTATATCGTTTTAGCATTTATGGTCACTCAGTCAACATCAATAGTATTGTAACTTAAGTGCGAAACACTGCTCTATGCATTTGGTTAGTTTTCTTAATATATGCTGCATAAGGCATCTTAATTATGCATCATGAATTATGTATATAAGCACCAGATCTGTATGCAGGCAGCACACACCCTGAGTAACTCTGTAATTGGTTTTATGTAATACAACTTTTTCCACCTAAGTATTCCTTCTCCTTGTGTACACAGTGACCCAAAGTTATCAACTGACAGCCAGACCGGATCAGGAATTTAAGATGAATAACACAAATCAGCTTTCTCACAATAACACAAAAGGTCTGCTGAGAACAGAGAGGCGCTGTCAGCACTTTGCGAGCGGCGGCAGGAAACGAGCTCCAGTGATAGTGTAAATCATAGATCAGTTCATTAACAAAATGGCACTGATAGATTTACATGGGGGTCAGAACATTACCAAGTGCCTAGAGGATCCTGACTCTCGTCTACAACCTTGTGAAATGTTTCCCCACTCCATCCTTTTCCGCTGCACATTGAAATTCTCTGTTACACACCTCAGGCACATGTTGAGGAGATTAACACCTAAAAAAGGAAAAAAAATGGGGGGGGGCGGCAAGTGTGAGAGAATCTTCCTCTCATCCAAAGTATAACATTCAAACTCATTGGACAGCAAAATGAAAAAGGACTCAAGTAGTGACATTCAATTGTAGATTGCAGTCTTATTTGCATTCTGTCACAGTGACATTGCCTCTAATGCTGTCACATAATCATCCACATTAAATCTCCATAGAAAGCCTACTAGTGACAAACAACACTTTATCAAAGCCCAAACATATGTACAAATGTAACCAGGCAACATATTTGCATGTCTGTGAACTGCCAGCGCTAATGTGTGTGTCTGATTTCATGACGGCAGAGAAAGTTGTGCAACAGTGCAGGCTGGGAAGCTGGTGCAGGTTCAACCTTATTCCTGTATTTACGAATCAACAGCAGTGAATTTTAGTGTGAATTTGTGCCCAAAGCATCTTGATAAAAGGCTCCAAAGATCCTGAACAGGTTCATCTTCAGAGGGAGACTGACTGAATGAAAACCCTGATCATTTTAGATAATAACTCATAATGAGCAGCTCACATGTAACGAGACAGTTATGATGCAATTATGGAATATACCATTGTTCATGAGTGATAATGTCTCTTCTTTTGTGTGGGAAAAGGGGCAAAAGTAGGCTGAGAGTCACAGATTTCTTTCTCCTGCCTGTGCAGTGCTTTCTTTCTTTTCTTCTCTGGCTTGAATTACCTTTGCCTGAAGCCCTCTCTTTTGAAAGTCAAAAAGGGCATTCATGTGTGGGCAGAAACTCTTCAACAGAATTACCGTTCTGTTGTGAAATTATGTAAGTATAAAAAGAATTAGCACTTTTTAATTCACTGACTGTGTTGCTGGTTTTACTTCCATCCACGTTATGGTTTTTAAAAAGGTTTTTAACAGAAACAGTCTGGTTTCCATTTGTAGTGTGTTTATATTCTCTGTAGTATTGACCAATCAGGTTTGAGCAGGCTTTGGTTGCATGCAGGTAAACAGGCTGTGTGGAGAGTAATGCCTGTAATTTAATCTTGGAACCCATCATCTATCTTTTGCAGATGTAGCTTGTGTTAACTTTGTTTAAAATTTATCTGTATTTATAGGCAAATATGGTTATGGAGATAAGCCCAGACAATGTGTTTGCATCTCAAAGTGCTAAATGGACTGTAAACAATGATTGGCGCAGGAAGTATCCAGATGAGAAAGTCTTGGCCTGATCTGTTATCAGTTATTCAGATGTCTGCTGGTTACAGCCCTCGCCACTGGGTCCAGAAATTGCTTTTATTTCCATAACTGAATGTGCGTTAAGTCATAGCTCAGTGTTACAAAATAACTGTACCATTATGATTATTTATAACAGACTATAATCTGCATCTGATCTGAACCCAAATTGTAATATCATTCAGTCACCGTGAGGAGGATGTGTGTATGTGCTGTGCAGTAGTGACTGGACTGGTTGCTGCTGAGGTGCTGCTGAGTGTTTTTTTTTTTTTTTTTTTTTTTTTTTTTTTTTGTGGAGCAGTAGCAACTGGCTGCTGCCTGCTGAGAGCAACTTAGTCCATACAAGGTCAAGTAAAGGTGAGGCACTAGTCTCTTCGGCCCTGGCGTCTGCTTTACTACTGTGTGAGAAGTGTATTCTGGGCTCTGCTCTCACTCCACCAGACTAGAATGAGTGTCACTCCCCTGAGAGGAGCTGTCATGGGCAGGAAATGTGCACTGAGAGGACGAAGGCACAGTTTCCACTGCTGCTGACCAACGGCTGACACGCAGAACTGTGAAGAAATGAATGGGAGCCAGAATTGGAGCAGCAACACAGCAATGCTTCTTAATTAGAAAGGTTTAGCTGAGAGGGTTTTTATCAAATCTTGTGGCAGGTGGTTATTAGACATCAAATAGATTCTGTTCAGAGTTGAACACTCCCTCTTTCAGGACCTGGAAAAGCCACAGAATTACAATTACACACCTGGAGAATTCTACACTGGCAATCAGTAAACATGATTAAAAAACATTAAATATGAGGTGGCCTCCCATGAATCTTAATTTATCTCCACTAAGGTGGAATTCATTGTTTTTTATGATCTCTAAGTGGTTTTGAATGTTTTGAATTATTATTACCTTTACCAATTTGATATTATTCGCTCAGCTTCGCATTTTAGCTTCCATTCAAGATTAAATCCTCCGTTCAATGCAAAAGGCCTATTCATTTAAGAAATGGATGTAATGGCTGACTGGAATATATCTGACACAGGTGGGCTGAATGAGAAATATTTTGCACAGAAACAACATTAAGATTTTCTATTATTATTATACAATTCATCCAAGAATCCTCTCACAAAAAGTTAAAAAGTTACTGTTATCAGCCTCAATTGTTTATTAAATATCCTTTAATAAACTTTGTTAAAAAAAATGGGATATTAGACATCCTAATAAGTCTGGAACATTATCATTATTATCATTAGAACATATTTAACTTATGTAGGCAGGTGAGATCATAGAGTTTGGGGCGTTACAGCACAAACAAGTATCACTGATTTTGGTAAAACTGGATTGTATTTTATGGCTAAAATACTTTCTAGTTTGCCTTTTTGATGTTTTCTGGTTATTCTGTCTCAGCCCTCTGTGATTTACAGAATTGTAGCCTGTAACTGCTGAAGCTGCTAGTTAGCTTCATTAGCCATGCAGCTGGCCGTCAACATGGAGCAAAAAAAATAAAGGTTTGTTTTAACCTCACTATCACAGGACCTTTGTGCCACCATGAGGAGGTTGATTTTTAATGTCTATTGTATAACACTGACAGGGAGCTGTGCTAGATGGGCAATAGAGTAAAAGCCAGGTGAGCCTGGCAATACAAACAGGTACAACAGCCTCACTGGACATCAAGACAGAGGCAAAGGTAGAGAAGGGCATTTTGAGGGAAGAAGTTAAGATAAAAAAAAGAATGACCAAGTGAGGGATAAGTAGATTTTAGACCGGCTTTCAGTTGTTGACTAGAGCTTTAAAAAAAAAAAAGGCTGCTAGCTTGTTAGGTATGTTGTGTCTTGTGCTGTTGCACTTGCTCAATGTTTAGCAAAGTTGTTGACTTGCTTGTTTTTTTTTTTGATCATTGGTCAAGACAGCCCATCAGAGTTGTAATCAGTGATTTTTAAAGGTGTTCAGAAACCTGCCAGGAGAGGAGCTTAAATGAATGCAGCCCTGAACACGCGGAGTAGAATGAGCTTCTTGATGCTTTATGAATTCTGTGCTGTGCACTCCTGTCACGTTCACTTGCATTTGTGCACAGGGGAAACTAATAAAACAACATCATATCAGTCTCTGTTCCTTTAATAGAAAATCATTTTGGTAAGAGAGAGAGCTTACAATTGCATAGCTCCAAAAATGTGAACCTAATGTGTAGCAGGCAACACTGATATCATGGTGTCATTCATATGAAGGACTGGGAAAATGTCATATATGTAAGCAAATGATAAGGAGAGGTATGGATTTTTTTTTTTTTTTCAAACCATTTGTGGACATGCATCTGCTTGGTGTGATCATAGCCAACAAGATTAAGGATGGAAGTAACTAACATCTGTTGTCACACACTTCTGTGTACGAGTATAGGAGTCGAGGGCAGCAGAAACACTGGGGATTAGGGGAAACTCTGCCAGCAAGCATGCTTTTGTATCACAGGGGGGTCAGCTGTAGCAGAATCAATCATACAGTGTAACTTTTCCTCTGTGTTTTTAGAAGGGTATCATTGAATCACCACCCTGCTGCCACTGCCCCGCTGCTCTCAGAGTAGACTCAGTGGTAACAAAATATTACGCCCAAAACAGGCTCTGTCCTCTCCGACTAGAAACACTGAGTGGCACGAATCCAAACGGACCACAGAAGCAGATGGAGCTGTGAGCAGGATCTCTCTGTCGCATCTGTAGGGAAGTTGTGTTCAATCATGACTGTCTTGTACAGACAGTGGTCCTAGCCAAGACGTAGCCCATGGTTCAGGCAATGTTGTGGGCCAAAATGTTAATCTGATAACAACAATCAGCTACTTTTTTTTCCTGCAAAGGGAGGACCAAAAATGCTAACAGGCAAACAAGCAGATCAGGGGTCCGTTTCACAAAGCAGGTTTAACAAACTCTGAGTTTCACCTTGAACTCTGAGTTGATCTACTCTGAGTTAGGAAACTCTGAGTTTTCGGTTCCAGAATGGCTGATTTGAGTTAGTTTG
>JAPZDY010000012.1:21206151-21220225 GCA_029783645.1 Ctenochaetus hawaiiensis | reverse complement strand
CCGAATTTACCGACATGGGCAAAATGACGTCGGTTATCGTAGTAAATTTCGGTATCGGTAAATTTTCGGTTTATCGCTCAGGCCTACTGTGAAATTATGATCATAAAATCAGAGTCATTTAATTTAATAACAGTATGCCTCATAAAATGCCTTACATATGCACAATCACATGCTGATTAATCGAATGAATCATTGCATTTAACTACTTTTGATCTTATGTGTGATGACTTGATGTATCTATAATTAATCGGGATGGTAATGAACTATAACTGGTATGAATTTTATGGCGTTGCTAAAAGTTGACATTGACTGCAGTGTTAAAACCACAGTGCTGATGTCCTTCTTTAGATAAATAGCACTTGTTCAGAGCTAATGTTCCCTTAGTGTTACCGAGTGCCACAGCAGAGTCACATCTTTACTCACTGTTGGCTGGATCCTGTCTGGCTTCGCTTCCATCCAAGAAACAAATGCTTTGTTTGACCTGCGATGTCAACCCCTTTGAATTTTTGAGTGACAGATTAACGAGCAGCGCAGCATTGACTGGCTGCTGTTTATGGGTCTGATGAAAGGTGATTGCCTGCTTTGTAACCTTCCCCTGTAAATTAAGGCTTATGGCTCTAATAAATTTCCAAGGGAGCCAGAACTCCTCTGTCAGATGGTGACTTTTTGACATTGTTCCACTCTCTCATAGTGATAAAGACAACTGCTTTAAATTAGCCCTGGGATATTGACTCCTTAGGTTTAACAGAAGGGCAAACGACAAAGTAGTGGCATGTCTTGAAATGACTTTGCAAAGTGCCAAGATCAGACAACCCCCTTCACTGTGATGACACTTATCACAACAAGTGTGGTTTGACATTGTGCATGCTGCTCTCAACCAAAACATTAGGCTGCACAATCTTGGGCCTCATAGGAGAAGTCTTGATGTTGCACGAACACCGTTTAGACCGGCCCAAAGAAGTGTTTTGAGAGCCGCGCTGACTACATCGAGATTTTGTCCTTCAATGCCACTCATGGATAAGTACAGCTGCGACAGGGACTTGGCAATCTGATGCAGCTGCTGCCGTAGCACTGCCTGTCCTCTCGGTGTCTTTGTGTGAGGGCAGAGCCACTCTGATTGTCCCTCTGAAGAGGGACGCTCTATTGTGACATAGTTTATTCAGCACATTTCAATGATTCAGATAACTTTGTTCTTTTTCATTTATAAATGTCAACACAATTTTTGGAAATGCCTTTGTGAGTTATTTTCTTTAGGTCTGTTGGCCACGTTTCTCTCGTATTCATTATATTTATCTCAACATTTTTTTACCACATAGTTTGTGGTCAGAACTTGTTTATATGCTATTTATTTTTAATATTGGTTTTGGCTAAATATTTAATTGAAGTGTCCTGCACAATAGACTCTGTAAACATCATAACTTTTCTTAATAGTCTGAGTATTACCTTGTCTGTCTAAAATATTTTTATTGTGTCATCAGATCACCTCTACTGGCTTTTGAATTTTACTACAGCAGATCTTTGCAGGGCTACACTAAACTTTTTCAGAAACACCATTAAGGCTAATAAATGTCAGCTTTAGGAAGAAGAAGAAGTACAGTTATATATAATGTGGATTAGCCTGGAAATTTCTGAGGTTAAATGAATATTCATGTCCTGTCTCTATAAAACAACATTTTCTTCTGCAATAACAAATGTTTAAGTTGATAATATGATTTTATGATTTGGGGATTTTATTTGTATTTTAAGCCATTAATCGACTGTATATCCATCAGAATTAAAACATGTTGCACAACTCTTCTCCAGTGCGTCACACTTTATTGATCATATGTTGTTCTCCTCGTTCCTCAGCAGCATGTTTTAATTTTGGCGGAGTGGTATTGAAACTCACACCTGGCTTAACCTCACTTTGTAAATGTTCTCAAAGTCACACACTTTGATCAAAACATCAATCAAAAACACGATTAAGAACTGTCCAAAAAATGGGACTTTTGGTTTTTTTTTCTTTTAAACAAAAAGCCTTTTTCTGAGAAAGAAAACAAAGTTAGTATCCACCTCCGCCAAGGTGTACGTGACAATTTTTGATCACTTGCTGAATGTTAAGACTCTTGCTGCAAGCCAGCTAAAAGCAAAATTCTTTCAAGGAAAAGTGCCTCCTCAATGACTTTAGCTTCTTTCTCTGCTTCCTCATTTGAATGTGGTGGTAAAGGCTTTTGCTGTGGTTTTGCATCAAATTTGAAATGCACTCGCAAGGGTGTAGAGAGTAATGGAGGCAATGACAGGGTATTTTTGTGATGATGTCACATTAATTCTGTATGTCTGCATGGGATTAGTCATGGCAAATATTTGTGGGATCTCCTGGATATTCATGTGGCCCTGATCTAAAGGGAAAGCCAGGTACGTGTTTTTGGGCCTTTTTGGAACCTGCCTCTGTTGTTTTGATCGTGAGCCAGGCGCTTTGTCAGAATGGCTGATTCGAACAAAAAACTGCAAAGTGAAAGGAGACAGAGCTTTGCTTGTCAATTCATGAAGCCCAGTTACTAATGTGCAAGCTTGCATTTCCAATTTCTACCTTGCTGTTTTTTTCTTTTTTTGTCGTCTACAACAGGCTACTGAAAAATCCTGTTTTTTATTTGCAGAATGAATCAGACCTGTTCCATCTTTTTTGCCGTGTTTCTCCACATCTCCATATATTAATAGAGAAAATTGCTGTTTGTCATTGTCACCGCTCTCTCTTGCCACTATGACCCACTTCTCATTGATGCATTCATGAGAAAGATCTTAAGTGCTTTTGTGTGTATAGGAGTTTGCTGTGAATATTTATGCCATCGAGGACCCATTTCAGGGCATTCAACTTTGTTTTTGCCTTAGTGTGTCTTTGCCAGTGTGCACATCACATCCCATTCGTGTCTATTTTCATTTTGCTTGTGTGTGTGTGTGTGTGTGTGTGTGTGTATTAAGAACAAGTAGAGCAGTAGTTAGGTAGAAGGACTGGGCAGGATTGTCTCTAGAGTGCTGCTGCTGATAATTACTGTAGAGAGAGTGTCTCAGGGGACTGCAGGCCAGCTGCCTGCCTGCCATGTGCCATACTGCATTCACCGCTTACTGCTTTCTGCAATAGCAGACAGGACTCAGAGTATTCCATAGCATCATGGCTTAACTATCTGATATTGTTAAGCATGACCAAAGAGTGACTTCTGATATAACTGTGGTTGTGAAAAGTCCAAAAAAAATGGAATCCTGAGCAATCTCTTTACACTATTCGTAAGGTGGGAACTTGATCTCTCTTAATATTCTCTCTCTCTTAAGATTTGCAAAGTTGTTAGAGATGTTAAGTCTGGAAATAGTGTTTTTCAGTGTTATTGTTTACCTGCATTCTTCTTTGGTTTTTTTTTTCCTTGTATAGGTTTATGTTTTTGTCACTTAATTTAATCTTGTATTTGTTTCTGAGAGGTTTTGTCTGTTGGAGTAGCTCTGATTACAGTCAGTGATACTCTCAAGCATCAGCTGACGTGGCTCTGGAGATAAAAGTTCAGATTACTGCTGAACATATAACTGGATTTCAAACTGAGTGATTGGATGTTCTTGGTAAAAATACCCACTGGGAATTCTCTGGTAACATTTCATGGAGAGTGGCTTGTATTGTTAACTGAAAAGTAGAGAGGCAGACAGGCATGAGGGGAAGAAAAGCAGAAAAATGTGTAACAATGTTCCCATCCTGAATCGAACCAGGGACACTGTGATCATTGTATGTGGTATGTGTCTTACTATTAATATAGCAGTTTAACAGTTTTTTTAACAGTATTGTTTATATTTTTCAGTGACATTTCCCCTTCAGCTGTCAGCCACCTTCTTTTAAAGCTGGCAACCTGGCTGGGATTAACTCCAGTCTCCCTTGTATTAGTTATAGAAAAGGCACGGTCGGGTTCCAGCCCCCCCTGCATCCCGTTACAGTCCCACTTACGCACATGAAAACCTTTTCTTCCGAAACCCTAAAATACCCTAAATCCTCAAATATCTCCTCATAATGAACAACTTCATTGCAATTTTAAGATATATTTCAGTTCATTTAATTATTTCTTATTAAGATTAAAGATTTTAAGTTTTCTTGTAATTAGACAGGCAGGGTGTTGCACATCTTGTTGGCAGGTAAAGCAACAGGCCTCCTGTTCACTTGCTTAGTGTTTACCTCTGGATGATGCTGAGCCAGATGTGCCTGCATGCAGGGTATTTTACAGCACTGCTTGCCATAACAGATTTCACAAACAGCTGTAGTAATACCAAGCCTCACTTTATCTTTTTTCAGCTATGAATTCCAGCAGTCAAGAATACTTTCGGATGCTTCAGAGTCTTAGTAGCACAATATGAAACAAGTAAACAAAAGGAAGATAAAAATGATGTTGTAATTTACTGCACATTTATGACTGAGATGCTGGCATCAGGCCATCATTGCAGCTTAATGAAGAACACAATATTCTGACAGGATTCAGCGATTCCCACGCAGGTGAAGTTCAGAAAGTTTGTTTAAGACACCCTGCAGTGAAAATCAAGTTTTTAACCTTCATAACATGTCCATATGGTGTTTTTTATATGCTACAAGACATATCAAGACAAGAAATGAACAGTAAACGTCATGCCAGAGCAGTTCTGTTTTCAATTGCAAAGTTAAAAAACGGAGGAAGTGACGAGCCTTCATGTATGACAAACTAATCTGAATATTATAGAGCTAACAACATTACTCTTTGTATTTAACATGATTTACTTTCTTAGCTGCTAATAGCTTCTACTGTTATATGTAGTTCTACACTCAATTCAAAATATAGGTGATTATGAGATGAAGGCAATAAACAAAGATTGGATGTTTGTAAAAACAAAATAAAACTCAAACTCCTTCACTTACCCAATGAATGTTGTCTTTTCATAGCTAATTTGACAGATTCCCTCTGATTTGCTCTTTTGCTTTTAGTACAAAACATTCAGTTGTGCTTAGAAAAGTGCTGTTACAACAAGAGGAATTAATTTTGGTATATTACCACGATTATGCACAATTATTGGAAACAATATAGCAAAAAGGTTGTATGGTAAAAACAAGTAATTTGATCACCACATCTGACTGCATTTGGATGTATGAAGGAATATTGATATTAGAGTACCAAGTAAGAGCCCATCTTTAATATAAATTGTCTGTGGATCTGGTACATACTAGAAAGTGCCTTAGGTGCCTTTCCATTCTCTGGTAATTTGCCCAAGGTAACTGTCAGCGCCTGGAGGGACACCTCCAGCCCCACTTGACTTCTCCAGTAAGCAGCAGCCGTTATTTTGGGAAGTGTGCATAGCTCTCATTCCTCCTCATTCTCTCTTCTCATTTTTTGAATAAAAGAGGAACCATTTTAATTTTGTTTTTAGTCTGCTTGTTAGCTCGTTTGGAAAGGATTATATCAGCTTTGCAAGTTTGCTGACTCTTTCCCAACAAAGTAATAGAAGAAAATGCGATCATAGACTTTTCTTGCAGGTCACATTGTTCTCATTCACTAGTGGTTTCAGTTTTCTAAGTTTGTGATTTAGTTTTATTTTCTGAGTTGTTTTTTTTTTTCAGTCTATGTACTACCAGAACAACGGTCTCAGTGAGAGGCAGTGAATGTTTTCTGTGTCCTCGATCTAACTAGGACTTTTCTGTGTTGGCCAACATGGTTTCACTCCTACTTGCAGTGGATCTTTTGTGTTTGAATGTGCCAGTATTACATAACTGTTGTACTTCTGATAATTTCATTTTGACTAGAGATTAGATCACATTAATATTTCCAGGCAATGTTATAAATAATTGTTGGATAAAATTAGTAATGCATGAATTAGTAATGCTAAGCCTGCAGTCAGAAGGGGGATTTAAGCTGGGAATGTTAGCCTGAATCTCTCTCAGCTCATAAAGTGTAGCCAAAAGTGGTGGTGATGTGTTGTCACTGATGAATTGTGGTCTCTAACACTCTCTAAGTTGCTTTCTGACATTCAGACACTCAGAAGCTGAGATTGAGTTGAGATTGTATTGCTGATATAACCTGCAGTGAGTCTATTTGGAGCTAGTTGGTGTCCTCACCTCAGTAACATCTGATTGCAGAGCAAGCATGACCAAATATTGATGTTTTCTTGGCACTTGGTACAAAATCTAGTCGTAAATGTTTGACCTATCAGTTAATATGTCTCGGTGTACCCCGATGATACTTTCTGTTGAACAATCATGTAACCTGGTCCTGTGACAGGCTCTCATCTACCATTTTCTTCAGTAAAATGTATACCCAGAGATAGACTGACAGATGGAGACAAGCACCAAGGCAGCAGAGCTGATCCTACCAAGGCAAACAGTTTGAGTGGCAAGGGAAGCAAATGTTTTCAGAGAGGAGGCCCTGCAGGTACCTGACAGCAGTCAAATGAGTCCACAAAACAGAGAAATCTTGGTCTGTCGCTTGGCTTGTTAAGGCTGTGGGATACATTCCAATAACAACAAACAGACAGATCCATTTTGCCCAAATCTATTTTAGTTTTTCTAAACCCTGTTGTGTTTTTTCCATTGTTTTTTTATTATTATTATTATTAATCTTATTTATTCCTTTGTTTTTTATATACATTGCTATGCAGATCTTTGCAGATTTTTCTCTTGCCCTGCCTTTGAACCCCCTCCGGACTCCTATGAGAGAGTAACAGCACCAGTCTTGGCTGGTACAGAATTCTACTGTGGATAGCATTTGATGCATGGTTTTACATGTACACTTGAAAACTGTGGTAACAAACATACATGAACTGCATGGTATGAGACTGCAGAGGTGACCCACAGATGCCCCTCATTACTGTATTCAGTTATGCGAAAGAAGAGGCCAATATGAAGCAACATGTATTGTTCTCAGAGAAAACAAGCCATTTTGGCTCTAATGAAGTCTCCCGACAAGCTCTCATGAGAGCTGGAATGCTGAAAGCATGCTAATACAGTGTACTGTGGCACAGAGAGGGTTAGTTTTGGCTTGGATTTTGGATTACCAGTCATGCGGTTATGTTTTCAGTTGAGGCCCATTGATGATTGTGCTTAGTTTTAGATTAACCCAAAGGTTTTGCTTAGCTGTTCCCAATTAGAGTGACCATGTCAAGCTCATTAGCCTTTAATCCATAATAGCTTCTAATAACGTTTGACTCCCTGCATCGCTTAATGGTTGAGAGATGTTAAACAAATACACTCCCCTCCAGCTCCTCCACCCTTGTGTCGCCTGCTCTTCCTCCTCATGAATGATGGAGTGACTGACGACATTAAAAGGAACAGAGTGGCCTTGTCAAGCTTTGCACCACTGAATCAAAACGCAGCCTAAAATCGCACGCACAGTGCGCAGGCATACACACACATTCACAAAAGCATCTCTGTTGTGACAGGTTTTTTTTTTTTTTTTTACTGTTTTAATGCAAGCTTGAGAGTAGAGTCTAAAAAACGTTTTTGCTTGATCAGCTTGTTTATCTTGCTGCTGAATTCACTTTCATTATTCTCTTCTTGTAGTGGTTTTACAGTGTGCACACATGCATTCATGTGAACATGCATGTATATTCAACTCATGCACACATACAAACATTTTTGCGTTATTTATTTTAGGGGGAGTACCTGAATTTTGAATAGATTATTAAGGAAGAAAACATTCTTTTTTTCCTTTTTTCTTACTGTATAAGCCTTAATAACATAAAACATATAAATAAAAAATGACTTATTTTGGCACTTTTTTACTGTCTTTACATTATTAATCAGAAAAACACAACTTTTCAATGAACTTGTCTTGAGGTTTCTAAGGTCTTCCTGGAAGATCATTTTAACTTCCTTTTAAATAAAGCTGTCAGCAGTCAGTTTACCGAGCATAAAATATGTGAACTCTCTCCTTTGAACATATTCTGTACATCACAGGCAATGACAAACATAAGACAAACACGGCATGCTGTACATTCATCCCATGTTCCAGTTCCTTAAACCTCATAAAGTTGATTTGATACATGCAGTTAGGTTCAGAGACATGTCCAAATGTAGTCATTGTAGTCACTTTATGCAGATGTGAAAAACTCTTCTATGTGTAAAAGTAAAGCAGAGTATTTATTCAACCGCATCCAATATTGCTTTAAATCCTCTTTTATTATTAATGACATTTGGGCTTATAGCAGAATTGTGGCTCAGGGCTTTGTGACCAGACACTTGCTGTTCTCATGGTGTCTTACTGAAGACATTATTGTTGCTTGAGTTAAGATTATTCAGTCAAACTAGTATATTTTGTTTTCTTTCACAAAACCTATTCTTATATAGAAATACTAAGGTAATATAAAAAAAGATTCACAGTCGCTGCTATCTAATCTTGTAACATCTGGTCTTTTGGTCTTCCATCTTCGTTGGGTCTTTCAAAATAATTTTACTTGACTGCTATAAGTTTTGTCAGTCAGTGTGGAGGGACGCAGATTCACTTTGAAGGTGTGGTTCGCTGCCTCATGCAATTGCCATATTTTAAAGGTAGGTGTATGTTTGCCCAAACAGAAATATATTTTCCTCCTGTTAGCACAGAACCAAACCTGGAGCAGCTAGCTACTTCTTTTCAACAATAGTGGTTGTTGTTAAGAGCAGAATATCAACTTTGCAGACTTCAGCACAGCTGGTGTGATGGAGCATTTGATTTTGCTGTTTGATGTAATATTGACAGTGTTTAGCTAACAACATTTCTTTACAGTACACTATATGTCATGATAGGTGTCTTTGGAAGGATCTGTGACTGTCAGGCTAAGAGAAACAGAGACCTACTGCCAGTTTACAGTTGGCCGTTGTTGTGATGTGCTGTGGATAACTCATCAAAGCCTCCAGCCTACCCTGAGAATACAACGGAGGAAGAAAGAAGGACTTATGGGTTAAGTCAGAAAAGAGCGTGCACAGATGCAAAATGCAACACTGGAGACACGAAGAAAAAAGACTTTTCAATGTTTTTACACCCACAGCCCACCATATTTTTAAAAATTATGTGTAAATATTAAATAAATAGACAAAAACTGAAAGGATGGAGACACCTGGTAGACATAGCTGCTTAGGAGGAGAAAGTCAGTGACCAGTGAAGGCTGAAGAACTGTCCTCAAAAAAAAAAAATCCCCCCCAGACAGCAAAGACACACATGCTCAGGAAAGACTGGGACACACAGCCATGTTGAATGCAACACAGAGTAAGAGGCATTAAGTTAAGGGCTGGCTAGCCTTAGGGTTAAAACGACCCAACAAGCCAGGCTAGCTAGGAGCATAAACTATAAAAAATGTCTCAACAGTATCACAAGATGTCATCATCTTCTGCATTGTAATGTGCACATGTTCCCCTTCTGTTCATGCAGGTGTCCTCAAATAACTAGTGTCTTGTGTGGCCCTAACAGAGTAACACTGGATAACAGTCAGTTTAGCCCAATTTTGTCAGCAACATAATGCAGTGCAATGCTGATGTTATTATCATGTTATTTTAGTCTTCTCTGTGTAAGGAAATATACACCCTGAAGCATCATTAATATGCTGAACCATAATTTACCTCACATTCCTTGTTTTCCTTTTACTTTAATGGCCTTTCTCTCCTTAACGACTCCCTGAAGATCTTTCTTGTGAAAACATTTGCATGTACGCACACGCCCATACATGCAGCCACACAATTACCCACGTACACACACGTGCACATAGCAGCGTGCTGATGTGGAGGGATTCTAACTCTAACACAGCCTGTGTCTCCCTGTCACATTAAAAAGCCAATTTCCTTTTAATAGCAACAACAGCTGGAAGTGACAGGGCTTGTGTCTGCTGATGGAGCAAGCAGCTCCAGACCTGTCCTGCAGCTCAAGCCCGGCTGCCTGCCTCATTACTGGCAAAGATGAGAGAGAGAGATGGAAGGGGGAAACAAGGAGAGCTGTGAGAAGAAAAATGTAGCCTGTGCAAACAGTGCAAGGCTGGTGTTAGACATGCTTAGATTTGTTATAATGTAAAACACTGTTATCTTTAGGTATGATGGAATCTTTACACTGAAACCTCCTCATAGTGCTGTGTTAACAGAGTTAAAAAAAAGTTTCATTCACAAGTCACATATACTCATTCTGCTTTCCTCCTCACTTTCTCCCGTCCAGTGCACCTGGTTGAGTCCCAGGAGATGGCTGAATCTGCAAGAGTACCAGAGCAAGAAGCTGATGCAAGAGAGTGGCGTGGCTGTCCAGCGCTTCTATGTGGCCGACACAGCTTCTGAGGCCCTGGAGGCTGCAAAGAGACTCAGTGAGTAGAGTGGCCACACACACACACAAACACACACACACATTTACAAAGAGCAATGCAGTTCACCTGTGTCCACCCCAGTAGAGAGTGAAGAAGCCTGCAAGCCAAGGATGGGTGTCTTTTCAAAAAGTTTTACTAGTGTCAGTAAGATATCAGTTAGAAGGTATGATGAATACAATCATGCATTTTGTTGATGCATTTGTTGAATATTTAGAGGGAATTTTTTTTGGCTTCTTTCGGTGTATGTCCTTTATATAACCAAAGCCCTATATATGAAACAGATATCTTCATTGTTGTTTGAACACAAGCAGCCATGGCCAACAAGAACCTTTTCAAAATGTATTATTGTAAAATTTAGCAAATGTATGACTTAACCTGGAGAATGTTCTAGCAATGAATGACATAAGTGAGACATAGGCATTCGAATGAGACTTTTTGCACTTCCGTTTTCTACACTGGATTCAGAGTAAATGCTGTAAACACAGTTGCTTTGGTAATTAAGACATATTGAGGTTCCTTTATCTACTATTTCCAGCCTGGCTGGTTAAAAATTGAGACAGTAACAAACTGATGAAGCCACATGTGAGTGATTATGTCTGTTTTGGGCCCAGGGACATGACTTGTTTATCAAAGTATTTTTAAATATCATGTTTGCCTGTTTCAGTCTTTAAATGTCTTGATAAAATGATCAAAAATCATTGGAATCTTTTTATTATTTTTTATTCCATTTGCTTCAGTAACAAATAAAGCTTAATAAAATGCATGGATCACACAAGGAGATCAATCACAAGTTTTTTTCATCTTTTTAGTCTATAAAGGAGACAGTGAGGAAGTGAAATGGATTATTATTATGTTATTTCAAGTTTATACAAAATAATGGAAACTGCACAGCCACAGTGGCTTTGCTTCACTTGGCTCCTACTTTCACCCCTCAACACAAAATGATTTGATATGATATGAAATAACATAAGACAATAATGAATAAATGTAAAAAACTCTGTGTTTTTTGCCAGTTTAAACATGTAACCACAACATGCCCACATGTTGAAATCTCTGTGATCTCTGTGTTGTCTGCATCGTAGGTTATTTGAACACAAATTTACTTCTAGAGTTTTCTAAACTGTGATTTTGTTGTAATTTCTGTATAATTGTACTGTTGCAAACTGTGAAACCGTAGCAGTCCTATTCTACTGCATGGCTCTTTGGCCCAGCTACAGGACGTGCAAATGGCTGTGGCTAATCAGGGTTGAAGTTTTATCAAGTTTAATCGCGTCTTCATGCTCTCTGCTTATGTGTGGGAGCCTGTGTTTTCTGAGCTTAATGGTTGTGCCTGCTCGGTTTTTCATCACGCACTCATCCGCGCTAATTTGTTTCACAACCTCTCACGTTTAGTTTCTCATGTTTTGCATGTTTTCTCTTTTTTTTGGGTCTTTTTTTAATCATTGGATACAATTTGGATTATTCCCCCCTCCAAACACCCACACAAAGCCATGCAAGGAAATCACTGGAACTCTAATTTTATTCTTGTAACACAAGTCTTTACAATTACATTTGCTCGCACGTACAAAGATAGTTTAATGCACATTTATGTGCTCCCACTCATAGCTTTCTTTTTTGTCCCCTACTTTCCCTGTTCTTCTTTCTCCCCACACACCAAACTGGCCAATGCATACAGTGTATATTTCCACCCTCAGCTTTATATTTTATTAGTGTCCTTTTTCTGATAGTGAATCCACGTTGGTTGTCCGCCAGTGAGGTGCCACTCTTACTGCTGTATTTGGGCTCCTGGGGTGCTGCTTTCATTGGCCCAGGCTTCGATGCAGACAAAGATAAACTGAACAGGAGGAGGAGGATATATATTTTCATGACAGTACCCATATTGCTTGGTAGGGAAAAATAAAAAAACAAGGGACAAAAAAACTCTGGAATATGGAGTTAGAAGGGAACAGATAGCTTAATAAAAGATTCAAGGGTTGATTTACCAACTCAGAATTTTCTTTTTGTGGTTTTTAGGAAACTACAAGTCAGATAACATTTGTCTAAAGTTATGACATGGTTACTGAGCTGCATTGAAGTTTTCTCCTGGCAGCTGAAAAGTGTTAACGCATGAAATTACATGTTTGAGTTGTAAAATCTATTTTAAAATGGATTGAAAAAACAAAACAAAACAAAACAAACATCTGTCTGGCAGGTGCATGGAGAAAAGGGGCTTTATACAAATAGTGTCAGAAAATGATTTGTCGTTGTGGATTGTCCACTGCAGCAGAGGTAACTGCATGGCCGTGGTTAAAAAATATTTTTATTGGTTTCTTCAACCACTATTTCAAACTCAGTCGCAGAGAACTTCCTCCTTCCTTTGCGCTCCATTGCTCTCCAGAAATGAACATGACGCGTGTGAAATAGCCCAGCATCAGGTCTTAATTAGCAGCAGTGCATCCAAATGAACTTGACTGTGGCTGTGACCACTTACATCGCGGGTGTTAGTAAACGCTCGGCTAAATTGAAAGTGTGTACCTACACAAAATTTTTGCAGCTCTGACAGTAATTTGCGGTTGACTTAATAAATCAAGCCCTCTATTCCCACGGCACGCTTCAGAGGTGTCTTCATGTATGCGCTAAGCTTTGGTCAGTTTCCTTGTATATGTGAGTGTGTTTTTCTCACACTTTTTGTGTTACCTAACTATTGCTGGCTTACCATTAAAGCATGCAAGCAGCCCCGCTGATGCTCGATTTCTTTAGATACACACTGTCTTTTCATGCTCACATTAACTTGTTTAGCTCACTCATGTGCTGTGTCTGGTCACGCATAAATATGATAGAGCATAAGAGAAAGAGAAAGATCAGTTACCTCTTTAGTTAAGATTGGTTTTGCTGAAAATGCAAACTGAAACTGTCAAGCTCTGACTCCCAGGGTTTAAAGGAGAGGCAGGGTGTGAAGCCAGCCCTGGATGGAGCTCCGTTTCATGGCTTTCCTCTGTAGAGGACACAGCCTGTGGTTCTGTGTGGGGGGATACGGATAGTTGGGGTATCTGAGGTGACCAGAAGCGACTCCAATGGATTTCTGTGCGGTGCTGATATCCTGCTGTGAGCCCTTGGTTCCCCGCATACACAACAGAATGAACCAGTCAAGCATGGAGGCACAGACACAGATGAATGACATGCGTGAAGTAAGCTTGCCCATAGTAGCACACACACTCACACACACACACGCATGCGCACCGACCAGTATTCTCCTCTCAGCTACACTCACTTAACCATGAAGTGGTTAAGTTGACAGTTCAATTGCAGCTATGCTATATAGAACTCCTCTCATCTACTGTAGAGTGGTCCAACTCACCTAAAGTGGCCAAAGATTGATTTCTTCTATTACCTCTAAGGACAAATAGCTAAAAACCTCTCTCCTGCTCTATCAAAACATGGAGAAATATCCGACATGGACCACTGATTCTCTTAAGCTTGAATGACAAGTCTTAAGGGAGAGTTTACATTGTGGCAGATGGGCGACTCGCAACCAGCTAATGGCTCATGGAGAGTAGGGTTTGAATTTTGTGGCCCCACACTGGGTGAGCCGTGCAGAGAGTTATCAGAAAGTTTTTCTAATGTGTGCTCCACTGGGACACAGAGACTGGCACACTTAGTCCTGCTGTCTGTCCAAAACCAATGACCCAGATCCACCAGTCTCATACCCATCTTTTAATCTTTGTTGTGTGTGTGTGTGTGTGTGAATGTGTGTGACAGCTCAGGTATAAACCTGGTGTTTTACAAAGAAAATGGAAAAAATTGGACCTTG
>JAPZDY010000012.1:21191419-21205716 GCA_029783645.1 Ctenochaetus hawaiiensis | reverse complement strand
AGAAAAAGGAAAAAATTGGACCTTGAAGTAACATAGCATAACATTAATTTCTAAATGTTTAAAGTGAAAACTTTTAAGATTCCTGTCCTGTTTTGTTATGTTGTCATATTTGTGGATATTAACTGTTATTAACTGATATTCAGGTTTCTGGTCCTTTTTTCTGCATGTAGGGTTGAGAATACTCCAAATCTATACTATGCTCCTTAACGGTAAATATATGAAGTAAGTACTGTACAAGTATGTCTAAAAATTGATGTGTGTAATGTGATGCCACCATTGCATGCTGCAGGCCAGCGTCAGTAGCACATCTATCATACAGGCTTTCTCTATTTTTGTGCTTCCTTCTGTAGAAGTACCCAGGTCAGCAGATTTAAAAAAAAAATCTGTTTGCCAATGCAGTATTTAGATGAACAAACAGTTGAAAACATCTAAACTCTGTCAACACATAAGATAAATAATTTAATGATTTCCAGTTTTAATCATTTATGATTGATGAAGTTTATCATTCATTTTATTTGCATTGGGGCCTTCATCTCTCTAAGTGATCCTAAATTGTGAAATACTTTGGAAAGTCTGGTTTAATATGAATTCTATAGATTAGTCATTGATCATTCCTCTGACATTTAATAATGATGGTTTAGATATAACTGTGAGGATGGTTTACAGGTGCATGTGATGAATTAGCGGTAAAGCTGCAGAAGATAGCCATTACTGTCTGGAATGGTCTCACCCACCAGCATGTCGCAATCTTTTTGTTGATAATTGTGGGAGCAGATTGAAGTTTTTGCATGATTTTACAGAGTCAGGCACATGTGAGGCTTTATAAAGATGATGAAAAGTCAAACACACAGTTGTGAATCTGCACGAAATTCTAAGCAACTGGCCGCAGATCTGCTCCAATGGCAAACCCAATGGTTTAGCCTGCTTGGATTGTTACCACAGAACTTTGAGATGTCTTAATGCCAGCATCATGACAGATGCATTTTTTTATTCACAGTTAACATAAAACCTAGATAGAAAGCTTGCTCTGCACCCCTTCTCCAGTTAGCTTTGTTTGTATCTTTGCAAAACTCTACTTATATTTTTGAATCAGTGCAACTGATCCAGTCAGAGCAGGTCACACTTCTTTCGGTTGGTGTTAAGCTAATGTTATTATTATTGAGTAACATACCCAGTTACATTCATTTTAGCTATTCATGAATTTTTATTCTCTCTGTGACTCATTTGCTGCATTTGTAATTTTAGTTCTCCATTTTTGGTGCATTCCATTGTACCAGACCAGGCTGCAGATGTTTCGACTGCAAGCCGTTCTTACAATGGAATACTTGGATCTACTCCTAATTGGTCAATAAAGGCATTAGGAGTTGAATGTATTGTGTGTATGCATTTGTTTCATTTGTGTGCTATGATTGTATTTAGGTAATTAAAGAGTCGAGCAATGAGTGGCACATAATGTTCAGACACAGTATTCATTTTGTTTATGACTTGAAACTTGTTGCATCCAGCCTTGTGTAAGTATATATGTGAGTGTATGTATTTATGTTTTTCACAAAGACCTGGTCCCTATTTTCCAGTTCAGAGATATGAAAGCAATGCCAGTAATGAATATGGATTTGTTTTCTACCTTGAAGCAAACATGCACAGCCATGCACATGCACCTAAATATAAATGCACACGTACAAATACCTGTGCCCTGCTACAGCCAAAGAGAATGTGATTATACAGTCCACTTTGTGTGCCGCCACCGGCTTGACAGATGCATCTGTTGAGCAAATCTTGATGGATTTTCAGTCTGAATTCTAAATCAAAACCACATTTTCCCTCCTCTTCCTTGCTGCGAGAGCCCTTCATGTCTGCCATGCCTCCTGCCTCACCCAGCAATCATTCATTGACAAAGCCAAGATGGAAGAAAACATTGCTTTGGATTCTTATCTTCACTGCATGTTGAGCCTGTGTGATGAATGGGAGCTACATATACTCGTGTATATGAACACCTCATATCAGATGGGTCGGAATGTGCCATGCGTCTCTACAGTACTCATCTTCCTGACTACCCTTTGATAAATTGTGTTGCAAATACAATTTCTGTATCTTTCTGGTTTTGTTCGTTCTTTTGCTTTTAAATTTTTTAGCTACCTTAATTTCTCTCACTCCTCATTCACCTCAGTTTACCTCTGCTACTTGCTTTCACTTCTTTATGCTTAGCACAGCCTCACTACCAGAATGACAATTAACAGAGGTAGGAAACATTTTAATTTATTTCACTCGGTTATGAATATTCAGTGTAAACAGAGCAGTTTTTATGCTTGGCTGTTAAATCTCATGTGTGCTTATTAGAACAGATAGTTAATGTGATACGTTGGCTTACTGAATAATAGCAAACTACCTTGATGTTAACTCATTGATGAGGCAAGTGTATGTATATGTGTGTGTGTGTGTGTATCCATGTATGTATATTTACTGTGATGGTGAATGAGTAAGAGAAAGAGGAGTAGATTCATAGGATCGCTCATCTTACTAATGTATTTCCATCAGGTTCAATCTGCAACACGTTAGTTGCCAGGCTTGAACGCAATCAGAATATAGTTGGCCAAAGTAAACATCAGTTCCTGCATTTAAGCATATTCAATTTTTTGGTTAAACATAAACTTTTTTTTGGCTGTGCTTTATGAGGCACTAGAGTAGAAGAGGCTCTGATTTTTTGGCTACTGAAGATCTTCAAGAGCCCTTAGAGTCAAGTTAAAGAGGCTCACACATTGCCTTTAGATGATGTGTGAGTGTAAGTAATTCGAGGACACTATGGTTGCGTGTATCTTAAATTAAGTGTTTTCAGTCTGCTCTGTTAGTTGTTTGCTCTCTGTGGAAGCTTAGACCTCCTCCATGCCTCTGGTCTGTGATCTGAACATCTCTCTACACAATACTGACTTAAAGTGTATTATGCAAGACTGCTGTTAGTGTTTGTTCCAGGCTTTTCAGGGAGAATTAAGCATTTTGGCTTTAATTCAGATGCAATGAGTGAAGTAAATGGGAAGTGAATATCCATTTAGATGATTTATTGATTAAAATATCTTCCACATCAGTTTGGCCAAGCAGCCGGCTTCTGACACCATCAGAAGATCAAGCAGGTTTATCCTGACCATCCTCATCAGTAGTAGGTTTTGGTGTTGTTTGGTGTGCCCAGTTTTGAGTTAATACATGTATCATAATAGGCATAATTTGATGTTTTATTTTTTTTTTCCTCTCATGAAAACCACTGGTATGGGTTTCCCTTTGTGCATTAAGGGCCAGAGCAGAGCCCCTGCACAGTCAGCATCTGCTGGATGGACTCCCAGACATCCACTGTGTTTCCCAATCACTAACAGCATGGAGAGTCAAAAAGCCAAACAGAGACAAGAAGCCAAGGGGATGTTGGACTGACCCAGTGGAGTAGTGGGCCAACTGTAACAGCAAGTGGACACAAGATGTTTCCATCTGTAAAATCTTGATCCTTTATTTATTATTTGATGCGTCCAGTGGACATTTAAAGTACATTCCATCTTTGAGTCTGAGAAAACGTTCAGCTGTCAGTAGTGGTGATGCCATGCAGTGTTTTATAAGTGAGGATGTGAGATGAAATACTCAACTAATGGATAAGTGTGTACTGTAACACACAGGCTTACACTTGGTGTTGGAGTGCCTCCACATTATATTTGCTGGTGATCTCAATGGTTCCGCTTTCTCTGGCAGGGTGCAGAGAAGCATTTACACCTCTGACTGGGCCTGGCGCTGGTGTATGAGATCATGCAGAGAGCGCCATATGCTTCTTCACCAACTCAACACACTGCCTAGCCTGTACCATCTGTCATAAAAATGCTCCTCCCCACCATGGGCATCACCACTAGCATCCGAGGACTTCCTTATCCATGCGTGACGTTTGCAGCTTCCCTCTTCCCTCCCTCTTCACCCCCATCCTGACTGGCCTTTGTGCCCCTGGACATGCTGTGCCATGTTTTTTCAGTTTATTTATTCACAAGCTGTGCTGAACGGAAAACCCATCTGAGAAGTTTTGTTTGGAAGCATTTTGGATTCAAGGGAGGAGTTGTGGATAAAAAGATAAGGCTGGATATTACCCTTTTAAAAAGGTAGCTGTCTTCCAGTAACACTACCGAAACAGCACACCTAAAGTCACCTTCAGTCACTGTTATTCAAGTGCGGCGGGGGAGATCACACCAAAAAACAGAAAGTCAATTCAGCAGTGTTCTTTGGGATAATGCTAAGCTTAATTTAAAATCATTTGAATGAATGGTGTGTTGGTTCAAATTCTTTAAACATGATATAAAAAAGGCTAACAGTTTCACAATTATTGAAATTTAATGACTTATAACTAATTTAATGACTAATAAATTTTGCTCTGTAGCTACAAACAGCTACTAAAACCAACTAGCATGTGCTTTACTAGGTTTCTATGATGCATCAAACAAAAAAATCCACTTATTTTGATAATAAATGAGCAATGCTTTATGTTTTCTAAGCTAAAATATTTTGAAATGTTTTCATGCATACGTTTTTTTCACTGAACTTAGGATGTGAAGTGGCACGTCACAAATCAAACAAAGATTTTTAAGCCCTGTCGTGAGTGCAGAGTAGTAATGTGCTACTGTGGCACATTAGCATCACTCATGCTTCACTTGCTCTTTTATGTCACAGTGTCCCAACACTTGCTAAGCGATAAAGCCATTATCCGGATAATACTGGCCCTAAATTGCATGTTTTATTGAGGCCATTCTATGCTTCGTTGAGCAGTGAATTTGTTAGGAGCAATGCAGTGATTTCTTTTTTCTAACGTTTTCCCTCTGTTTGCCTCTTCTTTATTTTCACTCCAGTTCAGTTCTATTTTTGCCCACCTGGATTAGTAAACAGTCTTGTACGAGGCACAAAATCTTCATGGTTGCATTCCACTCGGCTCTCTGTGTGTGATACCAACTCTGTCTCACCAATTACCAAGAACATGTGTGGACAAACCCTATATATGTTGGATGTAACAAAGCAAAGTCGGAGCTGTAACACAGCTCACAGACAATATACAATACAGTATACAACCAATGGACCCATGGGACCCACTTCCCTTTCAACCAGGGACAGACAAATATATGCTACTGTCAAACATGGTTAAAACATGGGACATGGCAGACCTTCCTCGACGAGCATCCCCTCCCTTCTCATTCACAGTCCCCCACCAGAGTTGCCTCTTGCACTTCAACACTTCAAGCGCTTTTTAAGACCACTTTCATCTTTCCCCTTCAGAAAATGAAACAGAGTCTCTGGTGAAAAGCGCTGACAGTAGCAGTTAGTGCTAAGAGTTGGCACAACCATGGCCCCTTTCGCTTCTGTCTTTGTGTGAAGAAGCAAAGGATAAGTCGACCCTCTTAGAGCTTTGTGCGTTCATTTCTGTGTGTGTGTGTGCGCGTATGCATGTGTGTGTTTGTGTACACCAGCCCAAACCCGTGTTGTGTCCTCATCTTGTTGGTCTGCTGGACAGAGGCCACAGAGGCAGCTGCTCATCTATTAGAGGAGCAGATTTTTACAATCGCTTCTTGAACTTCAAAGGAACATGAAGCCTTACAGGATATTGCACTTGTATTGTTGACATCTTCGGGCTTTTAGTATCGGCCATTTCATGTCCATCAGTGAACAGTTACCATGTCACCTTTGCTGTTTCCAGTGTGAAAACAGTGGTAGACTAACTCTAACAGCAGCAGTGACAAGGAGAAAGAGGGTCTGTTCAGTGATAAACGGCTGAGCTGCTGATGAGAAACTAGTCTATATTTTATTGAGCAATGATGCAGATAGAAAGGGACACTAGCTGTTGTTAAAATAAGGTTAATTGATGACTACATAAGCAGAGTGTAATTAAAAACTCAGAAAACACAAGTGGCTCAGATGATCCAGCCGACTTTTTAGGTCTAGAAAACTTTAAAGCTACTGTCCATCATGTAGCTTAAGTTAAGTTAAGTTGAGTTAAGTGACTAACCAATGCAGCCGTGGATTCAGGACTTGTTAGATGGTATTTATAAGGCAAGTTGCACTACCAGAAAGTTGATGGTCAATACCAGTAACCGTAAAACTTAATGATTCTTGATGACTAGCGTGATACCTAGGTTATCAACAAAGGTAGACAGATGAGTGTATTTACCGACATGTTGATAGACCATTGGTCATGAGATGTTTTTTAAAACGGCAGTGTGACATTTGGATGACAGATGACACAGTCTGACTGTAAGGACAATAGCTATGTTTTCATATTGTTTTCTATTGTAGAAGTCATATTTGGCTAGGCAGCAGTGTCAGCTGCCTTAAACAAAACTATTGGAAACTCTTTTTTCAGGAAAAGGGTATTGAGTATGACACTTTTCATATGTTGTTAATGAAACATTAATGTGCACTGAAAGTCGCTCACCATGATTTTTTTGGCTGAATCTGTATGTCTGTTTTTTAAAATGCTGCGCTATGTTGGAAGTGTTTGATCCTTTCATCTGAAAAGTTTGATCCCATCGTTTACATACTGTTCATTTTTTAATTAATCCCTGATTATCTGCTTTAAAACACTACTATTTTACAGCAGACTGGAACACCTGTAGGCACGTATGCTGCCCCTGTCAGGTTGACAAGACATGCATCCCTGATATCTCGGGTAGGACAGAAAAAGAGGACAGTTGTATTTTTAATAATTTGAGAATCAACTTAGTACCAAAGTGTTGGTTCTCCTGCTGTCACTTGATCACTCAGCTGAAGAAACATCTTCGTACCAGTGGCTCGTCTTCTTTAATGTTATCTTGATTATGCAGGACTTGGGTTCATAGAGGAAATGTTATTGTTATAGCTTATCATTACTGTTTTTTTCCATAAGTTGTGACAGCTCTGAAATCACAGAAGACGTGCTGTTCCTTGATAAAAGAAGTTGCTTGGGAATGTACACTCAAAGTGTCAAGAAAGAAAATGAGCACTGACCAGCATCAACTGAAACAAAGCTGTGATGTTGACATGGAAAATATTAGAGGTATATTTATCAGTGCTGCTAGTGTGTTTACAGATCAACAATATCAACATGCTTAAGCTAATGCACAATACTATTTCACATTTATTAGGTGAACAGTGAAGAATTAAATCCTAGCACTGACCATCAAAACCAGCTATTGTTACATGACGAGACACAGAGTTGAAGACAGCTGTTTTTTAAATGTACAATATAATTTAATTTCAGCAATACTCATCATTAATCACTCTTATCAATAAGCCTCTGTTTTCCAAATACATCCACAATACAAGCAGCTCTAACAAAATGAGCTACACTAACAGCAACAATGGTGAAATAAAGTATATGGCACATGAGTATGTGTGCATGTGTGTTTGCGTGTTTGTGTGTGTGTTTGTGTGTGGTGCGGGGAGCTGTGTGAGGTGAAAAACTGTCTTTTTTATTACCAGAAAAACAGAACAGGCAAACTGGGGCTCGTCAGCCGCGGCACTAGTCTTTTAACTGATAAAATGCAGCTTACTGGCTTCACACGGTGGCTGAAAACTAACACAAACAAAGCCCAGCGGCACGAAACACACAGTCAGTACAACGTGCTAAGTGCACGTGAGAAGGCAGCAAGAGCAGTGTTTCAGCAACAATAAACAGGACTCGACAGTCTGTTAACTTTGCAACACTACAATCAATCTTACACAGCAATAAAGCTTAGGTTCACACATTGTAACTGAGCTGTCTCTGCCCAGACCAAAATCTTTTATTTGGGAATCACTACAGGCAGCAATTGGAGTGTGTACGGGTTGATCAGTTGCGACAAAGTCTGATCTTAACAGGACACCTCCTTGTAGCAGCTGAGCGTTGCATAGAAAGTGGATAAAGGGTTTTTCTGATTTTAAACCTTTGGTAACTTCATGGCTGTGTAGCAGGGACTCAGCGGAGTTCCTGTGGGTCTTGATTTGGCAAACCAGGATTCTGACTCAAACCAGGTGTCACACTCAGTTGTGATTTTTCAAGCCTTCATGGGGTTTGGCTTAATTTTTTTGTCCCTTTGTTTGACTTATAAGACTTAACAAGGTAGATAAAGACCTCTATCCATTGACAGCAGTAAGGCCCAAGCATCCATAAATCATTAAAATTGTTACCATTAACCATGTTGCTGTGTTGCAAAACGATTTGAACTTAACATCTGTAAGCACTGTATTTGGGTAGATTTTTCTATGACAAGTAAATCTCAGACATTTTTCCTGCCACACTGGAGGGTAAATGTTGTATCAATGCACCAAATCAGTCGTGTAATAAAAGAACTATGCAAAGTATCTTATTGCGTCTGTGCTCTGCAGTCAGTTTGTGTCAGAGTTTCACATAAACATGCATTATCTTTATGATTATGCATTCAGGGACACCTCTTAAACTTTAAAGTCTATATCTAAATGGCAACAAGATGTTCGAAAAAAGGAAAAGCTTCTACTTATTTTGTAAAAAAAACACATGAGCCAGACAACTGTCGCTACTTTCTTGCTTTGTCACTATGGAATTTTCTAAAAAAATTAGATACAATTAAAGAATTTACCAAAATTTTGACAGCAAATTCTACAATTTTCTTGGTGAACAGGTCCCCAAGTACCTCTGTGATAAATTTCAAGCTGTTACAGCAACACTTTTGAATAATTAAATGCTAAATTCCTACCCAACATGTTTTCATTTTGTTCAGTTTAAAAATATGCTTTACTGGTGAATTTTCAATTCCTGACACTGCCTCTACATGAGTTAGTTAGTTAGTTAGGCGGAGTGAGCTGCAGGTATCTCCGCCCCACCACCCCACTCCCTGCTGGGATCCTGCTGATGGACAGAACAGCTCTCAGCCCTTCAGAGGGCTGGCCTGTCAACCAGCAAGACAGATGTTTGTCTGCAGATTTTCCTGTTTCTTCCACCTGCCAGGATAACACACACTCCGATGATGAGAGAGAGGATGGGGAGGGGGGCTGGTTTAACACGGACACAGCAGCACGCTGACATGCACTGCACCAGCTTCATTCAGAACAACATAATAGGCCATACGATAACTGCAAACACTCGCATCCACAGAGCCTTCAAGAATCTGCACTGCAGCACATACAGCAGATAATATGGAAGCTCAGACACACATGCCCAGATACAATTATGCCGGCCTCTCCAAGGACCTGTTGTCATCCCATAAATTAGCCTGCTGTTAGTTCTCTCGTTTGGTAAGAAAAAGCCATGCTTCTGAAATTGTCTTAACAGCTGTAAATAGGCTTTGCAGGGTAAAGCGGCCTGTCTCTCAAAGAGATGATTTCTGTAAGCAGCTTAGTGTTTCCACCTCCTCATTACGCACCCTAACCTATTCATGTTGTGGGTGAGACGTGGAATTATTTCTCACACATCCCCTCTATCGTATTAGGATGATACTAATGTGCCAGTAGAAGTGAACATGTTGCCTAATATTTGTTGTCAGAGTACTTTGCACAGATGCAGGCTACCCAGTCGTGTTGGTATTAGTCACAGTCAGGAGTTCAATCAGGTTCAGAAATAGGAATTGTACAAGTGGAGTAAAATATACAAACATCATTGTGCTTTTTCTGTAGGGATCTGGGAACAGCATATTTTTTAAATTGTGGAAATTGCATTGCAGGTAGCCCTTTTGTCCACAGGCACATCAGCCGCAGCAGATGTTGATACCTTTCAGAATGATTTTATCTGCTATTGTTGATGCAGAACTGAATGAAAAATGTTCAGTCAATAATAAGAAGTTAGCAGCTCATGTTTGCTAGAGATGCACTAATCCACTTTTCAATTCTGATCCAGTTTGAATACCTGAATTTGTTTCTGCTTGTGCTTGTGCTAATACTGATACCAGAACACGTTTGGGAGAATATTGCCATTGTTGGTTTTATTTCTAAGGTTACCTGACACTTCAGTAAACCACACTGCACAAAATATTACATACAATAAAAAAAATGCATTCAGTTGAAATGTAACCCAAAGCAGTTTTTTTGAACTTTCTGTTAATCAGGCTTCACACACAAACAGGTGTAGGAGTGCCAGATCCTTTGATGCCTTAAAAAATGAGTAAGTTAACAGTGACGTGCACAGTCATATATTTTCAGCTACTAGTACATAGATTTATAAACACGAGTTCAAAAAAATAAGAGAATTTTAAGTGCTATTTGAGTGGCAAGGCAAATTAACAGCATCATCAGGTTTTCAAAGTGAATATTTGATTTAAAAGTGCAAGAATTGTGTACATAAATAAATATCAATGGTATGATAAAAAGAGAAAAATTCAATACTTTTTCTGTAAGTGGAATATGAAACCTGGATCAGTACAGGGATTAGTGACCTCGGTCCTATATCCAATGAATGAATTACATCTTTAAAGTCACCAGATACCAATATTTGATTGCACCTGTCCTGTCACGTTTTCCAAAGACTCTTGTTTACTTATCTAAAATATTTAAATGGAGATCATCCGGACCGCTCCGGTTTCTGCAAGTCAGGCATCGTGTTTTTCTAGTTAAATATCACATGATGTGATTTGTAAAAAAAAAAAAAACATATAAATGTCTTTGCAGAGGCTTCGTTCTCAAACAAATGATTCTCCTTACAGAGACACAGATACAGATCACCCATCATTCCATAGCACCGTTATATTTACCGTCACCACTCTGCTTGTATGGCAATGAAAAAACACTGAAAAAAAACAGCGTGGGGTTTGAACTGCACCTCACTGTCACTGAGAGGAGACAGGGCCGTCTCAGGTTGTCATTAGATGTTCCGTCTACGTCTGAAAGCCAGGTGGACTTGTTCTCTAATGAGGACCCGGCCAACATGCGAGCGGTGACTGGAGGAGGTGTCACACAAAGGTGCCACTGTTGGTCCGGGACACTGATTTCCTCCTTCACTGAGTTGCAATGAGATGGCATCATTAGAGGCAGAGACGGATGCAAGGACAGTGGGCCTAACCAGACAAGACAGTGAGATGGTAATGATATACTTAGTTGTAGCGAACAAAGAGGTCAAATTGTTGTTATCTTTGACTGTTTTTCGGGCCTAGATCCCTTTGTTTGTCCCTTGTTATACAAATCCTAACTTTTGGTTGTACAGACATGCCAGTAGCAAGAAGACTTTGTCGAGCGTGGTTAGTATCCATCAATGTTTTTTGACTTTTTAACCTCAACAGAACAGGGAAACGCATTTGGCTTTAAAAACATCCAAGGTCATTATATGTCAAAGAAGATGAAAAAATAAAAGTTTTATTTTCATATCTTTCCTTTTGGTTCACCTGCCATAACCGCATGAATAGAGAGCAATTTTCTCTCTGACCTTTTTGCAGTATAGTAGAACTGGAAATTGTAAAAGTTTACAGAAAGCTGAACTCGTCCAAGAAAATACCAGAGATACCGCTGCGGTTCAAGGAAATTATCACAAAAAGAGTTCAAACATTGGACACCTCCTGTTCCTTTTCAGGGTCCCGTCGGTGACAAAGAGTAATTACAGCAGAATGTGTTGGCAAGGCTATCACACTGAACTTTGTGCCGATTAAGTGCTGGCCTCATTTGACCTTTCTAAACAAATTGAGGGAGAAATAGCATGAAAATATACAGTTTTTATTTTTTGCTTCTACAATTACTAAAGCTTATGGAATAATTGAGGTCCGTGATATCCTGTCCTGCCTCTGGTGCTTTTAAACGTAGTAGTTCATGGGATCATTGTTTCAAATATCAGTGAGCAGTTGATGTGGCACAACAAGAGCTTTGTGGCAGAAGAAGTCTAAAGCTAAATCTTCTCCAGTAGCATTCTGGAGCTATTAATATGCAGTTAATAACATCACTGAAGTTATTTAAAGACGTGCCAAGTGCCTCTAGATGGAAGCAGATGTAAGCAAAGATGGTTGTTCAAAATTAAAATACCCCTGAATTATAAATTATACTACAGCTGATTGAATCTAACTCTAAATATGACTACAGTGTTTGTATTTTGTGGTCCCGGTAGACCTTAATTTCCTACCCTTATAACCTTTTTTTTCATGACTAATTTCTCTAAATTTAGCAGCAATCAACACTCCGTGCATCACAACCACGAGGTTTACTGTTGGGATAAGCACAGATGCTGAAGGTTCACAAGTCTTTTGTTCTTTTTTTTTTTTTTTTTGCTTTTCCTTAAGTGTTAATGGCATTTTTCCTTAGGAAGTTATCAGCCTCTGGGTGGTGTCTGATGTAACTCTGTGCTCTTGTGTTTGCTTTCTCCTCTCTCCCAAGAGTTTGATTAGTCTTTTCCATTTAGCTGCCACATTACTTTCATTACAGCACACTTGGACGTCGGGGAGGGCTGTCCAGATCTTTCTCTGCCTCCATGCAGATGGTAGCCACATCTTACTCTCTGGTTTGGCGCACAGCCTGCATCTGTCCCTTACCAGCCAGCATCCCCCTCATGGCACAGCCTCGAAGGCTCAATTAAATATTAGACCAAAGCTCGCCTCGCTGCTGGCCAGCCATGAGCTACGTAGAAAGAGAGAAGAGGGGAGAAGAGGATAGGCCTTTCAAAAGTACATAGAAAGAAAGAGGCTGAATGAGACGTGATTGTAGAGGGAACATCCTCTCTGCCAGCTGCTGTCACTGGCAAGCAGACTGGGAGTTGATTTGCACTCATTACCGGGAAATGAGTAAGGCCCGAGGATGATGACCACATTACTCCGATCGCATGTGATGTGATTGGAGATGTTGTGCGATGTTAATCTCCTCCCCTGTGTCCCCAAGACATAGAAAATAAATGGAGATGAAAATCTTTCTGCGCATCTTCACAGTGGGCAATGTATGATACAAATGAAAGCAGAGAAGCGATTATACAACTACAGCTCCCTCCCCGCAAGAAAAAAAGGGTTTTCAATCATCTAATAACTAAACCGCTTTCTTCAGGGGGTGTTTCTAATTATTGTGGCTGCAACAAGTTAAGAAATGATTTGTTATATATCTAGTCCATGTGCACTCTGAGTAATGAATATATTTAAGGAAGGATCTCGGACAGAATGTACAATGTATTGCTGTCTGATAGAATACACTCACGATGCAATGCGTGTCACCCTTCATTAGTGTGACCTCTCAGTTTACACATTCAGCATTGTGTTCTTTTCACTTAATAAACACCTTAAGCTCTGACTCTCTAACAGCCCTCGCTGGTGTCTGCTGATTTACTTCAGACATGTGCCCTTATTTCCCCTTGTTCATCGCAGTGTCTCGGCTGAACATAAAAGCATGACTTGTCTCTGATTTTTACATACTACTACTACTGCTTTTCTGTCGACTCCCCACTCTGCTCGACACTCATTAGTGACCAACCTTTGTCTGAGTGTTAGAGGCCATCTCATGTCTGTCATACTACCCAGATAATGGCCGCCCTGCTCTTTACCATGCATCATGTTCACTGTGATCTTTGAGGACTTCATTATCCTCTCCATGTGTTTCTACAGAGAGTCATGCTTCAATGTTAAACCAGAGATTTAATATGAATCTGCTGAGATTTTCTTTTTTTCTTAAGAATAGTGTAATATTGTTAACACAGTCTTTTTGATGTAATGCGAATGCACATTATATCTCTTTATTTTGGATTTATAAAGTTTCCGTCTCATTATCAGCCATTGTTCTCGCAGTGTCTGTTCATAATTGCTGATATCGCCACAATGTCTTGTTGTGTGCAGCATAATAAGCAGGTTTGCTATCAATTACTAGTGCAGCAGGAACGAACACCTGCCTTTTTCTCACCCCATTACCTTCTCTTGCACATTACATGCCTTTTAATATATTTAATATATCTTCACTTTAAAAGCATGGCTTGCTTTTTTCTTTTTTAAGGTCCTCATCAATGTGTCAATAATCTTACCTTTCTAAACTCCTCAAAAAAAAAACCCTGCAATCTCTCTGGTCGGCTACATCTTTGTTCTTGTGCTTGTTTCTTTTCTCTTCTTTAAAGCAAAAGTCATTTCCTCTGTGCCGTCCCTCTCCACTGCACATGCCCGCAGGACACACTAATTCATCTTGCTTTGAACTCTTTTAAATTTCGCGCAGTAGCAGTTTTTTATTAACATATTTATTCATTTATGACTCCTCTCAAAGCCATTTGCATATGAGCACACCTTTATTCTCTCATTCTCTCTCTCCCTCTTTCTTTCTCCCCTCTCAGCTCTCAGCTCTCCACAGAGAGCAGGTCTCACTAATGCAGTGTTAGTTTAATCCCTGCCACTCTGTCAGAGGCTATTTTCTCAGGGTCCTTTTCTTGC
>JAPZDY010000012.1:21159249-21174578 GCA_029783645.1 Ctenochaetus hawaiiensis | reverse complement strand
TGCGTATTAACAACTGAAAATGAATGCACACATACAAATTTAACTCAAAGCATGCCCCTGGAAGTCTCGCAGCTCAGAATGAGTGGCAGCTTTGGGTGTTTTACAAGTGATCCGGCTTTATGTTCAGAAAGCTAATAACTCCAAACTAAACAACATGAGCCTTGTAACGATACCGCAGTGCTGATTGTGTGTTGACAATCATCAAACCACTAATTCCCACGCTGCTGTCACATCCTGATGTGGCTTGACAGAAATTGCTTTTAAAAAATGTGTTTCACACCAACTGTAGGAGATATCTACACATCCGGGAGTTGCTAAATTCAACCACAATTTTCCAGTAGGTTCCTAATCTACTACAGCCTCACTTAATATAACATATCTACTCTTCCACCCGTACAAGAATAATGCCAGCTTACTCACTTAAAACATGCATAAACAATGGAGAGGCTGTGAATACAGATGTGTTGACTGTGAAACGGAGTCTGCGCTTAAAATAGATGTTTCGTTGATATTAACCCTCCAGAAAACAAAATTCCATCTAAACCTAATACTCAGCTGTAGAATTTCTCATATTACTCAGTGTTAGCAGTGAGGGCCATGATAAAGAGTTCTGCCTTGTATTTATCGCACAGCAGTCAACAGTCCAGTGTTGCATCTCTGTGGATGAATGTTAAAAACCTACCAACCTAAACACCAGCAGGTGATACATTGCCACACTCAGATTTCCACTGTGTGTGGATTCTGTTTAGTTTCACATGAATTCAACCCAGTGGTCTGTAGGGGGAAAATAAAAATGAATACGGTGGATCAAAAGAAATGCGATCAATGAGGGAGAAAGAAAACGGCCAGGACTTGTCACTCTCTCTTGGTATGGGGCCATCATCTATTATTATTGAACCTTCTCAAAACGAGGTGAAATTCTTGATTTTAAAGTCTGCATTCATTGCATACACACACACACACACACACACACACATACGCACACACAACCACCCACGCAGACACACACACACACACCCCTCTACATGGACAAAAGGATCCTCCTCCTCCTCCCTCCTCCTGTTCCTCCTTCTCTTTCTGTCCTGGGCTGATTCCCCAGATCCAGATGGGGGAGTAAGCCTGCTGTCTGTCCCTCCTGCTGCTGTGTATGGAAATAGAGACAGGGCGCTCCTCCCAAACAGGGGAAAAAGTAGAATAGGATTGACATTAAACTGGGTTGGAAACACCATTAGCATTTCAACCGGGGAAGCAGAGAAGCCTGCTCTGATCTGTGGAGGGAATGTTAATCATTTCACAATAAAAGCGAGAGAGACGGAGCTGCTCATTTGCATTTAGTATTTTTTTTTTTTCCTTATCTTCACAAATTACCACTCTCAAACTCAGAAATACGAGCAGCTATGGAAATTGAAATCACACCCTTGACTAGGTAAATATGACACAGCCAAATTATTGATTCCGTGTGTCAATAAGTTATGGAGAGACTGCTGTTCTGTTACGTGCCTTAAATGGCAAGGCAGTCGGCGCTTACAGCCTTTAAATATACAACCTTTTGTTGACAGTTGTTTATCATCTAAACTCCCACATATTATTTTTGTCTCATCTTTGTTTTAAATAACAAATAAAAATGTTGCATATGCTGTTTCTATATTAAGAAGTTCACACAAGGGTGCTTAGTTTTGCTTGTATTGCCACTGGTGAAGTTAGTTCAACAGCCGCTGTCGGAAAAAAAACATTATTCCAATTTTAACCCCAACATTTGACTTTCGTTTGTGAAGAAATCCAAATGAAAGCTTAAGTAAATAAAGTTTGATGGTCAATTGTTTGAAGGTTCTCCTTTATATATTAGTACATCATCGCATTAGACTCTGTGACTTTTAACTGGGAAGATTAAAGTGGTTTATAGGCATGTAGAAAGACAGAGGTGCATTCAGATGTCCAGAAAGCTGTGTAGCAGGAAGTATTCCACTGTAATGATGCCATACATTTCCACAAAAACAGGTATTCTGCTGTCTGTCCTTTCTTTCAGTCTTTCTTCCTCAGCCGTTTTTTCCGCTTTGGTCTCCCTCCCTCCGTCTTTCTCGCTCTCTCCCTCTCAGTCTCCGCTTTGATGTCTCAGGCTCATTGTGCTGAGAGGAGTGGAAGTGATGTGAGTGTACTGCTGGCACTGAATAGCCAAGACGGAGTCTGAGATGACAAAGCCTCCTTTTTCATGTTTGCTCTCTTCTCCAGTATCCAGCCTTACAGCATTCATTACCTTAAACATTATTATTCTCTGAAAGAAGAGGAAAGAGACAACAAATGAAATGGAAATATTACTGTATGTGCAAAGTTGGAACAACATAGAAAAAGGAGGCGAAATGATTGGGACAAATAAAAGAAGAATCATAAAGCAGTGTGTAGCCTCAGTGTGCTGTTAAATATGTGAGATGTTTTGTAGCTCAGCTGGTTGTTGTAGACCATTCAGCTTTGTTTGAATTTCAGCTCCCGGGGACATATTTATTTTTCATGCTAAAATAAATAGCCCCACTTTCTTCATATCCACGTATAGAACACTTTTTTTTTGACAGAATGGCTGAATTTATTGAGGTTTCCCTCACATCACCTGTAGGCACAAAGCAGGAGCAGGCAGCAAATACCGACAGCCAAATAACCTCGTTATTGCCTTGTGCCTCTGCTGTAAAGAAAGTGGCAGATGGATGTTTTGTCCAACTCAACATCCATTTTGTTCTTTGAGCTTAAGGCAGTTTTCTGTGAGTTTTTTATGGGCAAGAGTAAATGATGACATTCCTCTGAAACACACCCTTGTCGTTGATGCAAGGGCCACCACCATAGCAAGCTATTAATTATAATGGCGAGAAATTATTACAACCAAATAAATTCACTGGAATAATCTTTAAAATTAATCGCTTTTTACTGTGTCTTTCCAAATTCAGAATTAGAGTTACACAAATAATCTTAAATTAATCATGATTACAATTTGTGCATCCCAAATTGAATGAACATAATCAATTGTGATATTGACATTTAAAATACTTGCTTCACTCATTGAAAACTCTGCTACATATCAAACAATGCACATCCCCACAGCTAGCCACCAGGAGGTTATACAGATGTCTTGGTTGAAAAAAAACACTGTAAACTGCAGCGTGATAAATGCATAAATGGTAAGAAGAAGAACAACATCATCTTGACCTCAGCCAATCCCTGTTCCTGTTCAGTATCAACTCAGACATCCAGACAGCAACACTGACAGTGTGTCACCGTTATTTGAAGTAGTGCTAAATTTTGCTTTAACAGCTTTGGTACATTTGATTCATTCTGTGTTTCTGGAGATGGACTGTGAATAAGGACCTTTTTTCATTGCAAAGATTTGTACATTAGTAGGAATGTGCTGGAGAGATCAAAACTGAGGAGACAGTGTACTGAATATATGCACTTATGATCATCTGCGCTACCTTGTGTGTGTGCGCAGCCTTGTAGACATGTTGACTGAATTGTGAGGTTCATTTAAAAAGTATATATATTGATGGACTGTAAAAAAAACTTAAAGGGGCAGTGCAGCAACCAAATGTATCCATGTTGCAGAATACTTGGGACTATTTAAATGATTGTGTGAGGTTAGTTGAGTCTGCTGGCTATCAACTTTGTTTTTTTATCCACAGTCAACAAAATCCCTGTCTGTTTCACAGAATCCAAAGTAGTCTATCAAAACTATAAAAACTATGTTTGAGGCTGGATTAGGTTTTTTTTCTCCAAGCAACATTTTGTTCCACTAACGTTGTTGGCAGAGAGCCAGTTACATTTCTGTTGTACTGAATTGTGAGTGATCTGCCTACCGCTCAGTGCTTCTGTGCTTGTGAGTGCAAAAAGGCAAGATGAGATGGAGAAAGAACAAAAACATACTATGAGGAACAAAAAAGGGCAAACAAAAAGAGCAAAGTGGCAAAAAAGAGTGTTAGTTAAGTTGTTGGTATGCAGTTGGATTGAGTTGGGGAAATGCCTAACTTAAGATGCTTGAACGGTTTGTGTTTGATAGAGAGAAAAAAGAGAGTGTGCATGTGTGTGTGTGCATGCGTGTGTGTGTGTGTGTGTATGTAATGACGATGTGTAACTGCAGTGGTGCGAGTTTGAACTGTATTGGTGACGACAAGGCTTCAGCAAGTTTCCAAATTGATTTAAAGCAGCAATATGAGATTCAATCTAAAACATGTGAGCCAACTAGCTAAGTACCATATGCCTTGCAATTATAAGCAAAAGCACATTATGCTTCAAACACCTAAACTGCTAAATGTATTTGGACATGCAGCAAAAAAATTGTTATTCATATTTCAAGTTACTATTAACATTAATTTGATTTCATTTGGCATCTAAATAATTTTGAATATTTTATATAAACTAATTGCCTACAAAACATGCCTAAAAAAGGTATTTGCAGTAATATTTGTAATATTTTTAAATTTAATGCTGAAAGATTTTGGTTTTGGCTAAACTAGATTGACTGAAATGTTGAAGCAAATCTGGTGACTTGCTTCAACATTAGATATGAACAGATGTCTTTGACTAAGTCTAAAATGAAAGTAGGCTTTCTTTGAGTAAGACAAGTTTCTGATGTTCAGAGTTTTAGTCCTCCAAACGTGACTTTAAAAAACGGGATGAAGTAAATAAATATGACTAACACAGTCGTAGTGCACAGGACTAAGACTAAACAAAAAAAGCAGAGGAAATTAACGCTTGTTACCTGCAGACTTGTTGCGTGCAGCTGCTGTTTGCTGTGCTGCTGTTGTTCAAGGCGATGCTGGCGTGCAAAGAGAGGACGCTCTGCTCTGAGGTGAAACAGGCACAGATTGGCACATTAGCATTAGTTCAGCTGGGTGACCCACCTCCTGGGTAAATCTGGAGGTGTGCTCATACACATGTGTTAATGTTGTTGCATAATCACGCTGTTGATCATAAAACATCTTTTGAGCTCCCACTGGCATGTGAGTGATCTCAGTTTGAAATGCTTAAACCCACCTGTGTATTTGAGTGTGTCTGTGTATTTGTGTGTGTGTGTAGGTGTGTGTGTAGATGTGTGTATTTTTTCCTCTACATTTTTCACCCCCTCCTGTTTGTGTGGGATTATTGCACATGGCCCCCAGTGCTTCAGCCCTCATTGCCCTCAGGCAGAACTACATACTATTTTCCTTCTTTCCAGCTCAGTGACTCTGCTTTAACTCACCTGTGGTCTCTCTTTAACCACTTTCCTCCTTGTTGCAGTGACACTCCAGAGCCTTTTACTCAACAGGGGACACTCCACTTCTACTACCTTTCTAACACTGTCTTCTGTTTTCTGTGAAAGAGTCTCTCATGATGATACATACCTGGACATTTATAGACTTATAGACACTTGTGCCCCAGTGTGTCTCCCTGACAGTCTCTTGTGGTTTCTTCCACTCATTTTTATTTCTATGTGTTCTTTATCTCACTCTCTTTGAATCTTTGTATCTCTCCTTTCTTCCCTCCAGCCTTTCATCTAACTAAATCCTGTTAAAGTCAATGTGAGGAGCTCTCCCTCAGTTTCATGCCTGCTAGCTAAATCCTGCAGGAGCCGAGGAACTGCCTTTCTCATCCCCATATGGAGATGTCGGAGCCCATGTCTAATGTTCAACATGTATGGGGTCGCATAGAAGCAGTGACTTTGGTCCAAGCCATGAGAAAAGTCAGAGAAATGCACCATGAAAGATGCACCATCCAGGCTGTAGGAGACGGAAGGAAAGGAGCCCTGTTTTTCAGCGCTTTGTCATTTGGGTGCTACAGCACAAGACTGTGATGCAAATCACACAGCTCATTCTGTCACTGTGCAGAATCACAAATAGCTGCAAGAGCATACTTACGTTGTGGCACCCATATCGTACACCAGTCCCCAAACACATGCAGCCCTCCAGAGACCCAACAACTTTTAATCACAAGAGTCACCTGTGATGTGAGAGCTCCACGGTGTGTTATTTCGAAGGGAGAGAAATCACCTCTCCGCCTGAAGCAGAGGGATCCTTGGGGAGATGCTGGTTTTCTGTGTTATAAACACAAGCAATGCAAAGCCATTAAGAAAGGGAGGAAAGGGAGAAAAAAAAAAGCTACCACGGTAATGGAGTTCATTCCCAATTCTCCGAATATTACACAAGTACTAAACAAGGGGCCAGCCATGGAGGAGCTAGTACTTAGTTCAGCCAACACACTGAGGCTGCCATATTGAGGCCAGGCCGCGGGAAGAGTGAAGATTGCCTTGACAGGCAGATAGCCTGGGGGATTGAATGCTGTAAGGGAGAAGTGGCTTTTCAGGTGATGTTTGTCTTTTTTCAGTTATGTGCTATACAGGTCATTTGATTGGTTTTCCATTATGAGAAAAAGGCTTTACCTTTATATAATGGTTTTCCTGCAGATTTGCTTACAGTGCGTTAAATTCCTGCCCTGGTGACAGATAGGGTTGGTATTTTGTCTATCATGGGACTTCTTCTGCTGTAGTCCATTTAAAAGCACTTTAGCAATGTGTGGAGCTTATATTATAGGCTAAACAAAGAGTGTACTCGCCCTGTGTTAGTCCTTGAAATGTGTTCACCATAAGCACAATGGTATGTGTGCACATACACATGGACACATTATTCAGCTCTATGTAATAATGTGCAGGATTACTTTTTCCCTTTGAGCCCAAAGTGTGTGCTCCAAGGATGTCCATTCAGTCTCCAAGATGTGGGGCAAAAGGTCAGTACTCAGTTGTGCAGCCTACATGAAGCACACACATATAGGGTGATGAAGAGTGAGTCAGTTGGTTTGATGAGCCGAGCCCTTTGCCTAGAGAGCTCAGAAAGCGAAGGGTCTTGGGCTCATTACAGTAAGCTCTCGTGAAAAATTATGGGGGTGTATTAGAGATCAAATAAAGGCCAAGTTCTAAGATGGGTGTGGTCTGCCACATGAGCACTGAAAATTTATGTAATAAAGCAGAGATAACTGGTTCATCGTCCACTATGTGCAGGCTGCCTGGGAGACTTATAAATCTCGTCATGAACATGTTAATTAAACTGTTAAAGACTTTGATTTATCACCACAATTTGGTTTTGGTTTGAAACAACTGCCACTGCACATTTCTGATTTTTTTCACGCATGCGTACCTGCTTACCAGTTACATTTACACCTTGAAGATATAATGATATACCATTGGCCAGATTACTCTTTGTCTCCCAAGAAAGTGGCCATCCTTTTGAAACTGAATAGTGTTTCATTTGATCTAAATGGGCAAAGCCGCTCCTGACAGGGGTTGGATGGGATTGGACACAGCTGACCCATTGAACAGGTGTTTCTAATAGAGATGGGAATTTCTTTGAATGTTGTGATTTTTTTAAAGACCAATAAGCTTTTACAACAAACTTCCAAGACTGTCAAAAAAATTATTTTAAACAGAGAGAAAGAAATAATGGAAGAGAGCCAGGAAATGCAAGTGGGCAAGCAAGAATGATTCTTCTGCAGAGCAGTACAAATGTCAAAGATGACTTGAGACACAGGTAGTGGTGTGTATTTTAATCAGTTAATTTTCAAATTTAATGGGCCCCATTGGGAGTGTGCAAAGTTACAGACCTCTAATTAAAACATTTGTACAGTAAATTACAACACGACAATCACATGTGAAAGGACAACAAAAAATGTCTTTTCAGTAGCTCAGTGCTACTGATGTGTAAACCCCCAGTGCCTAAACTCTTGAACCCAGACTCTTAAAATACATCATTTTAATATATCCATTCACTGTCACGGCACACATCATGAATTTAGGCAAAAATGCACACTTTGCCTCTAAGAATGAGGGTTCAAGACATAAGTGAAGGACAAATGAGGTTGTCAGACTCCATACATTCCCTCTCTCATTCCTCTTGTGAAGGTTAATTTGTGGAAGTGAAGGAATTGTCCAGAGATGCACTGTGAAGCTGATGACTTGTCAGATTGATTTGCCCTTCAGGGATCTAATGCCTCGTCTGTCTCCCTCTCCATTTGATCTGGGTTGGGACACCACAGCGTTCTTGTAAAGACTCATGTCATTTTCCACTTCACCATCAGTAGACAACACTATTACTTAACTATCATGTGTGCATAAAGACTATAGATTGCTTATGCATTCACTTTATCCCAGCACCTCTTCTCGGCACCAATTCATTCCCTGGTGATTCTGTAACACACACCCCCCCCCCCCCACACACACACACACACACACACACAAAGACACACAAAGACACACAGACAGGTCCCATGGGTATGTCTGATTGAGCTTTTTCCTGTCTGCCATTCCTCATCTGTGGGAAATCAATAGAGGATCTGGGATTGGAGCTTGAGCTAATTGAGCTCAGCTCTCTCTGTTCTCTTATTGCTGCCAGGAGCATTTTGTTATCGCAGCACCTGGTTCACACCATGGGGCCGGGGGAGCCAGCCAGCGATCAGTTAGGGCCTTTGGATGCCACAGGGAGGGGAGCTGTGTGTGTGATTGAGCGACCTTGTGAAGTTGAGCACTCAGAGTATAAGGCAAAGCTCTAGACTCTGCATTTTGCTAACATTTTTTGAAGGTAGTTGGACTAAACATGGAGTTCCAGTGCGACTTTTTTTTTTTTTTATTAATCATCTTGATGTGAGTCATGTAAAACATGACTCACCTAATAGAACACAGGTTGGAAACGTTTTGCCATGGCAGCTCGCCACAGCAATAAAACAAAATCACAAATGAAAACAAAACATTCTGTGATCAGTCATGTGATTCAGCTCCTTAATACTTTAATTTCTTTTTTTCTATTGGGCAACATATTAATCATTGAGACCTAACCAGCTTCAAAAAGAGGAGGAGGGATTTGGACAGCACCTGGAAGAGGATGAGACAGGGGACCCACAGTTAGTAAATTTGCAGCGCAATGGGGACGCAGTCATTTTGAAGTCCTACAGCGCATCGTTAAATCTCTTCACATGAGTCGGCCAATGCTGGAGTGTTTGGTGACTCATATGAAACAAACAGATTTGTTTGTCTGTTAATAATCCAGTTTGTAGCATAATTCAGACACTCAACTGATAAACCAGAGAGTTGCATAGTGACACTGGGCTTAAAAAGTTTTTGTATCACTTCTACACTTCTGTTCATATGGCACTCTCCCTTTATGTCTTCCATACAGGGCACTCTCTCTCTAACTCTCTCTCTCTCTCTCTCTCTAACTCACTCTCTGTGTGTCTCTCTTTCTCTCTTTGTCTCCTTTCATGGAATTTAGTATTTTTTTAAACATCACTAACAGCACTAAATGAATTAATACTCTGGCTCATCTCATTATATTAGAGCAAGCTGTAGTTACCACATCTATTTTATAATCAAAAGCTACAACCACATCTCTAATGCTCTAGTACAAGTTGCCCAAAATGTCACTGAACAGCACCAGTCATAACAGTTATCTTATGAACTCTCTCTCAGGTGTCTGTCTGACCCTGATTGAATTCAGTCAGACACTTAAAAAAAAAACAACCTCAAAAAATCCTCAGTGTGGTAATATAACCATGAAAATGAATCTTATTCTGGAATAATACATATGACAATAAAGAGATTCTTAAAAAAGCAAATCCTCTTTGCCACTACAGATACTTCACAGAGACACATACACCCTATATTCTTATAAGAGACCTCAAAACACTTAAGTCATGACACTAAGTTCAAGCTTTTTAATCAGCTGATGTGAATATATGAGGGGGTATATGTGGATTTAGGATGTGATGCAGCCTCCTTGAATAATGACTTTCTCTTAAAACACAGCCTATGTGACCTTTTTTCTTAAAAAATCAAAATACATTGTCATTTCTTTAAATTCTTTATTAATTGTCAAGGTATGTATCTGTTAAAGGTGGCTGCTGTTGCTCTGGAAGTAGAGCTGATTATGTATTCTTAAGGTCAATGGCTCAAACCCAGACTCTTCAGTCAGCATGTCCATGTATACTTGGGCAAGATGCTGAACCTTAAATTGCTCCCAATGGTTGTTCCATCGATGTCTGAATGGGTTTATTTGTCTGTTTATAACAAGCAGGTTGGCACTTTGTATGGATGCCTCTGCCATTAGTGTCTGAAATGCGAATTGTTCAATGTTGACATATGTTGTAAAGCACTTTGAGTGGTTGAAAGACCTTAACAAGTCTATATAAATGCAGTCCATTTACCATGAATATGAATGTGCTGCCTTGCATAACGATTTAAGTGGTACTCCCAAATTTTGTGTTAGTGCACCTAAAATTTGTCATGAAGGATCAAGAGTGCTACTATCACAAAAAAATTAGCTTGGAGTCCTGAAGGGATGTAACAGAGAGGGGATATATTATACTCAAATGCCCTTTCAGGAGCTCTTCAGCTGATTAGTAAAATAGAAATATACATGTATCATCCATTGCATGGCTTGGAAAGTCAAAATCTTACAATAGTAATCATCAACCTGGGCTTCATCTAAGCCTTCTCTCTTGTCTTTAACTTGCTGCAATCCTCAGTAAAACACTGCATAAAAGCTATTGCATTCAGTTTTATTCTTTTTGTCCCTCCACTAACCAGGGAACATCTAGAGAAAAATTAAAATAATTTTAAAATACTGTCCTGGCAGTATCACTAACTCACGGTTCTCTCCAGCTATAAATATCATGCCATAAGAACAATAATTCTGCTGTGTTTACACTTCACATTTGGTTCAATATAGTCATGGATCAGTAACCCACGACAATGCCTTCTATTAATTGTGGGCATGCTGTTGGTAGAAAGTGTTATGGCCACAAACTGCTTTTTTCCTCTTCTCTGTATTATAAATTTAGACTCCTTCCATCCAAACCATCTGCTGTCATCCCTCCACCCTTTGCCATCATTCCAGTTCTCCATCTCTCCATCTGTCCATATTCCAAGACTTGAGGGAGTGTCACCATCACAGGCAGCAGTGTCCAGTGCTGAGAGACAGTGTGGTGGAAGTGGGACTGTTAGACCTCCCTCATTTCATGCTCCCCTGGCTCTTATGTGCGCACATGCTGGGGATTATGGGAGGCCATTCAAACACCCAATTGATGAGATCATTCATGCTCTCTGAGCCATGCGCTGACACTACAAACACTGTGCCCTTTCCTGTCCTCTAGGACTAATAATATGGGTGATATTTTTGAAGTTGCATGTTGAGGTGAAGCCAGCACCAGCCAGCGACAGCTAGCTGCTTTAAATGCTTTAAATTGATTAGCAGAGTAAAAAAATGATAGCCAAAAGCCCGAACAACATGCTAAAGTGATTAAAATGGTTTTTTTTTTCTTCCCTGCTTGACTGCAGGTGGTCAAAGTGCACCTCACATCATTAACTGCAGTATGAGTCACTGTAAGACATTGAATTCACAGGAGACATGTGTAGAACTGTGCAGTAATATCAACATAATTAGCAGATGCTTTGTTGAGTACATCCTGACATAAAGGTCCTCTCCTCAAATTGATTAAACCACTGAAACCTCTTTGATCATCAGAATTACATATTCAGAAATCCTCCATTAAAAACAGTCCCTTCATTCCTGAAATTGGCTCGGATGTAGCTGTAGTTCTCCAGTTTTGCCTTCCTGTTTTAAGAGTGGATCTTCATCATCTCCATCATTAGCTCCACCCAACCCTCTATGCTGGCCCGCTGCTTCAAACCTCAAGAGCAGCTCTAAGTCCCCACATTTTTATTCTAGGAAAGAAAAAAAAAATATTACCAGTTGATTAAAATTATTTTGCTTTAACTATAATTTGTTTGAAACTCTAAAATTATTAATATTGCATTTTACAAGGTCAGTTATAGAGGACTTTACTTAACTGTTGAGATTAAAGTCGGTATTGACGGCATTTTCCAAACAGTGCTGAGGATAGATGGGCTATCTTAAGATTAATTTAATCTTGATTAATTAATTAATTGATTTAATCATTTTAAAATGAGTGTGTCTCTTTGTAGCTGCTTTGTAGGCATATTTAATCTGCACCTCTCAGTATTTGTGTACGCATCCAGTTGTGTTTAGACTCTATGCATGTGCACAGGCTCCTGGAGCTTGTGTTTTTTCCCAACATGGCCCAAGGCTACTAACGACTTGCATTAACCTTTTGATTTTAGTCAGACCCAGCTCCCAAATCCACCGGCCCGTCTGCCCGCTGTCTTGTTGCAGCCCCCTGGGTTTTGAGCAGGGTCATGGGTTGAGACGCTGTCTCCTCTGCACAAGCACCTCTCTGCTGTCTGGCTCCACAGCAACCTCACTGTGACACTTGCAAGGGCAAAAGCAGTGTTTTGCCTCATCGAAAGTTTAAACATCTTAGGGCCAGTCTTGAAAATAGTGAAATTAAGAATTTTTCACTTAAATTAGTGGAATTTTTTATGATGTTCAATAGACAGCTAACAAACACAAGAATTTTCGATTTCCAAAGGCTCCACTTCTGCCAACTGTGTACTCTAATGAGTGGTCTATCACAAATATAGTATGCCTGTTTAAATGTCCTGTCTCTCCTCCGTGCCCCTCCTCCTCACTCTTTTAGGTTCCAGGTATTTGTTGCTTTGTATGGTGAGACATGCCGGCAGCAGTACAGCGAGAGATTATTGTCAGTGTAATTGGCTTTTCCAGGCCTGATTTGATACGAACCTCTTGTCTGATCCACACACATCTTTATTATCGAGCGTAATGGAAAGACTTTGAGACTCACATGAAACATTCGCTTCATAGCATCTCCAGAGAAATGGCCTCTTCTATGCTCAGGGTCATGAAAGAAAGCTGTGTATCTGTGTTAAGATGAGACACTCTATCCACATACAAAGAAACAGGCATGTTTTATTATTATACACATACTACAGATAAAGGGAGAAAAATGGTCTTGGATTTTCAAAACTAACATTATATGTTGTATCATTACATATTAGGAATCCATGCATTTAAACATAAATATTTTGAAAGAGTTGATACATTTGCAATATCTGCATTTAACCATTATGCACAAACTCATATTTTCCTTTTCCAATGCTTATTCTCCCTGCTTTCCTGATAATTGACAGCCAGTGGGAAGAATTTGGTGTCAGATTGTATGATCCAGTTCAGTCCCCTGTATGCTGTCCAAGCTGACATGCCTCTCAGCCGCTGCAGCAGTCTGCCTTGTTCACCAAGCAGCAGAGGCAATGTAGAACACGGCTCCCTACACTATTATCTCAGTCAATATCTGCTACTGCCAGAGGAAGATACAGATGGACAAGAGATCTGCAATGGGAAAACTGAGAAGTAGTGCAAAGAAAGGAAAAAATACTGTTATACTGCAGAATTAGTTTGTGCAGTTTGTTTTTTTAGAGATATTTCACATTTAAAAAATATAAATTTAAATAAAAGCCTAAATTAAGATAACAGAAAGTCATTTAAAATTCATATCTTCTTTCTGTTTTTCCTCTTATTCAATATAACATGCTTTACAAAATTTTTCTCCTCAGTAATATTTAGTCAATAGAATGAAGCAGCTCGATTTCAAATTTGCTCTTTCACTTTGTGACTCATCCTTCCTTTTCTACATAATTATATTTTGTATTGTTCATGATTGTTTTCTTGTTCCTACAACCTGCTGTATCATTTTAACAGTCATCTGACATTCATCTTCTTTTTCTTAGATCCTGATTGTCTTTTTTTTTTCAAGTAGCAAGCATGGATTGGCTGAAATAGTGTGTATTAATAGAAGCGGAGTAGAGGAGCAATGAAAGAAAGGCAGAAGAGTGAGAGATTTGTGCTGAAAAAAGTGATAAATGAAAGAAAATGTGAAAGAGTGCAGAGGGTGAGGAGAGATGGTGGAAACGGGTGTTGAGAGCAGTGAAATGGGTGGAGGAATGGGGTTGGAAGAGGGTTCTAGCAGTGATTACATTGTCCATCAGGCCACAGGACGGCCTGCATCACCCCACAGGATTGATGTTTGACAGAATAATTAGAAAACTGTCTCAGCCTGTAATCACTGGAGCTCATCTTGCTGGAGAAGACTTTCATTCGCCTTCTGCCACACATGCACACCCATACGCACACACACACACACACACACACACGCACACACAAACAGGCTAGCCCAAGCCATCCGTAGTTGACTGGTATATAGGACAGTGCGTTGATAGAGTGGTGAGATGGGGGTGTTCCTGTTTATTCTTAAGGAACTGAAAGAGTTTATCGGTAGACGTGGGGATTTGAGGCGAGTGTGGCACCTCGCTGACTGGTTCACTGAAGGCAGGAGTGGAGAACACGTCGCTGATTTTAAAGGTGCTAGAGGTAGGGTTTATGGACTGGAAAAAATGAATTAAGGGGAGTTTCATAGGTGGATGGCAGAACGAATGAGATGTGGGACTTGAAGACCCCCCTAACCCTACTCTGACTCCACAGTGCTATCATGGACGCTGGAGGAATTAGAGATTGTATAGATGTGGTTGCTTGGAATGCAAATCAAAGTCATATTTAAATGTTGAACCGCATCGAATGCATGCAGCCAAAGGAAGCATGCAGACTGTGAACAGTGACATGCTTCACTGCTGCCGTGAATAACCTCTCATGTCATCACACACAATTTACAATTCAGTTTTGACACAGAGGCTGCATGCTTGTGATGTCATGTGTAAGAATTTTCTGCTTTAAAGGCTGATTTCATGCTTTTTCTTGGCTTTACTTTGTTACTGGGGGTGGCAGCTGGGAGCTAAGATGTTTATCTTGTCTTGTATAGCAACAGTTCATTCTTGTAGTGTTTTAATGACACACTGATGTGAAAAAAAATATTAAATATAGTGAACCAAAGTGAGAAGATATAGAAGTCTTCAGCATTGAGAAGTTACTCTGGACCTTGTGTAAACAGTGATTGACAAAACACTTTTACCACAAAGTTAATTAAGAAGCTGCTCTGGAGCTTTTTATTAAATCAAACAATTTGCCTAAGCAGATGGAATTATCCAGTTATTATTGTTAATGTAATCATGCATGTTTTTAATATTTTTTTTCTTAATCTTGTCGGACATACAAATGACCTTGAAAGTGAAATTTTGACCTTGGAACCAAATCAGTCTCACCACAGCTTTAAGGTTCAATACGTTCATAAATCTTGAACAGTTGTACTCCAAAAATTTACAGAACGGTGTTCCAGTGTACTTCAGTATTACATTCATCAGAATCATTTATTTGGATCATAAATACCTACTGGATAACATTTGTGCATTTGTGTGTATGGGTGTGCATGCGTGAGTGTGTGTTTGCATGTGCGTGTGTGTGTGTGTGTGTGTGTGTGTGTGTGTGTGTTAGATGTATGTACTGTAC
>JAPZDY010000012.1:21122344-21150126 GCA_029783645.1 Ctenochaetus hawaiiensis | reverse complement strand
CGTAAAAAAGCCTTGGCAGGGTATCGGAATGCCAGCAGAAATGATCCTATTTTGTAAAATCTGAATCATTTCACCGGCACCCAGGTAGAAGGCACCAGCTCATGCCGTATCACTGCCTGAAAGAACACACAAAGATCCTCTAAAAAGAGCGAGCTGGCACATTATACCTGATGCCTTTATGCTGAGCTCTGATGAAAGAAATCCACCCGGCTGCCAAGTTAGCTCACCTGAAATGAATGCCTTTAAGGAGAGAGGCTGTACTTGGTGCTGTGACAGGAGGTAAAATGCTACAGAGTGTGATGTTGGAGAATTTAGACGGATTGGAGTGTGCAATGCTATTACATACCTCAAGGCTGGGTTACTGAGCTGCTGTGAGCTGAATGGAGCAGAGTAGTTTTAGACTTTTGATTGGAGAGGGCATCAAACCAGAGAGATTGACCTTAAATTTGGCTCCCATTCTTTTTCTCCAGTTCATCATTGTGGCATTTTAACTCACAAACAGGCCAGCACCTTTCCTAAGGAGCAATATATTTTAAGCGTAATGTGCACAGCATGGTCTGCCACAAAAAAAGGGGCCAATATGCTTGACTTAAGTATATATTGTATTTTAGAACTGAATGAGCTGTCCTGTGAGAGAACATGATAAGAAAAACGAATAAGATGCACACAGTTTTGCTTTTTCCGCTTCTTTCCCCTCAATTGTCTCTGCATTTTTTTAATTTAAGGCTGTGTTCCCTTGTGGTGCACAGTATCGTATTATCTCACTACAAATTACAGTGAGATGGCTGTGTGTGTGTGTGTGTGTGTGTGTGTGTGTGTGTGTGTGGATGGGTGTAGCTCTAGCTCTCAGATTTTTATTTAAAAATTGACATCAGCAGTTTAACTACTTCTATATCAACCAAAACCAGAGAAATTATAACAAAAAAACTTACAGCATAGTGCAGCTCTGTCCCAACCACATCCATATTTCTGTATTTACTTCTGTGCCAGGCTACATAAATCATGTCTTATGTGTCATTAATATACATGGGTGTCAATAGTGGACGCATGAATGGAAGAACTATGTTTCTTCCCAATAGAGACAGAGTTGAAAAATGAGCTGCAGATAGGTGAGGACAGAGCCTTCCTTAGTGAGGCTGCAAAAAGGCATCTAAATCTCTGCTGCCCTCCAGAGGGGGCCAGATAATGCTTTGTGTGTGTGTACAAGAGTGTGACACCCTGAGTCAAACTCTGTGATAAATTGTATGAAGACTAACCCATCTAAATGTCTTTATTGTGCAATCAGTGTTACATAAAGGCATTTACATTAGCTGCCATCCCATATTGTTAATGCTCAGTGTCCACTGTCTAACATGAGGATAATTATTAACTGGTAATCAGTTCACTCTTTGATTTGCATGTGTGCTACGCTCAGTCTTTACCTCCAGTCATTTCATCTTGGTATTTTTGTTCAAAACACTGTATTGTAGAGTCGTTGGAATCAATGTTTAGACCCGTAGATTTGCAGTCCAACAACAGACTCAAGCCCAGGATTTTGTTTTGTAATATTATTGCTCCTCATAAACATAATTTCTTTATTCTTTTTAAATGTAGCTGTGTTTGGAAATTTAAATCAGCAGTGGCGATGTTAACCTCATGCCCCTGCGGTGAACCACACCTGTACAGGATGGTGGGAAAACACACATTCACACATGTGCCTCAAGGCAACAAAGAAAAGACACACATGCTAACGAAAACACACACGCGAACACATTCACTGTGAACTGCAGATCGTGTCTAACAGAGTTCAAGACAGAGCTAAGAGTGTGAGAAGCAGTGAGCTCTCCTTTGCTTTCACTGCTGGCCTCTCATGCAGTCATTCCACTGTCTGACACCCCTCACACCTTCATATTCACAGCAGTCACTGAATACACTGTGTCACTAACACAAGGTACAAGGGAACTTAGTTGTGAAAGAATAAATAAAATTACCAAATAAAGAAAAAAGGGGGAGAGGCCAGAATCAGATCCTCACTAATAGTGTTGAAAAGACAGAAATTACTACCATGGGTACATTGAGGCCTGACTTGTCCTTTGAAATAAGACAATCCATTGACATTGAAGGCGTAATTTGCCCATTAAGACACATTTATTTGTTACAAGTAGTACTTTGAAAACAGTTGTATGATGTCCAAGTTTCTTTAAGTCCAAGAAAAATATTCTCTTTTGCAAAATAGGTTGCATCTCCTGATAAGTAATTCCCATGTTATCAAAAATGACACAATAATTGACTAACAGTTATTTGCTTAAACTGTGAATTTGGAAATTTCAAATATCCTTTTGCTCAAAAGTTTAGTTATTAGTGTGAAGGAGCACAGAGCCATGATTAAAGTGCAAGTTGCCATGGTGACGATATGAACACACTGATAAAACGACTATAATCTAGTTTAATGACTACAACAAAAGCTTACACAGTGTATAATACTTTGATAGCTGTACCTTTCTTTTTCAAAAATGGACCGTTATATGAGGGGGGGAAAAATCTTTTAAAAAAAATTACCCTAGAACACCTCCTGGGGTATTAAAACACATGTAATGTTCTGGCTGTTATCATTAGTTTGATTTTCATTTGAACATCTTTTTCATTTGTTGTTTGCTCACCTTTTTCCTTTCATTTGGTCACTTGGTCACATCTTTGTGTGATGTAGTTAATCAGCAAGAAACAGTACTCTTTGTTGACCTACTGTAACAGCTTGTTCAATTTCTTTTCCATGGCAGCTGACTCTCTATACCACTGCCTACGTCTGTGTTTGTTTTGGAGCTCTCTCTTGGTCTTGTGTCATTCTCTGCTGTTTCGAAGGAGATGCTCATTTGGATAGTGCGCGGAGGACAATGCCATGGCTGTCGCTCTGATAGCTATCCAAGTCCTTGATCTTCTCTCCTTATAAACATCATTGCCACACACTAAAAAGCATACACATTCACAACGCGCACTCGCACGCACACACACACCCACAAGCTGCTCATCCAAATCAGCACTAACAGATTAGCAGTGATTATAAACAAACATGGAGGATTAATCCTGTGTGCTCTCAGTCTACTTTTCCACTGAGCTAGCCAGGGTAATTACCAAGTGCTAGATTGTTAGTGTAATCGCACACATGCACACTTACACACACACACACACATTAGCTGCCCCTCGCTTCACCGCTTAGTGATATCAGTTTCATGCTCATTTTGTAAGGAAGTTGGAAATATCTTTTGCAAAGAAACTGCAAGACAGCCAAAGTTACCATGAGGCAGACAGAAAGGTTGTTTGGCACGACTTAGTGTGTTCCGAACTTAATGGTTTGTTCTTGATAGCCTTCAGGGAAACTGTTAAAGCAAAGGCTGTCTGAACACTTGCCAGTTATAGCAATTGAATTTGAGTTACAAGGTCATCAGCAGTATTGGAACTGATTACTGGAACTGCTGAACACTGCTATGTATGTACTTGTAGTTTATTCTTTTCTTATCCTTTTTTTTTTACCGAACATGGTATAAAAATTAGATTTAAAGGCTAAATACAACACATAGCTTGGCCACATTATAATGTTTGAAAACCAACTAGATTTGTTGTTTTTGTGTCACCACTTCCCACTGAAATTTGTTTTCACTATTGGGCCCAAGTATTGTTTCTTTAACTGGCTGCTGCCCTTTTAACCTCAGTAATAGGTAGTAATAGTTTTTTTTTCTGCCTCTGGTTAGAAAGTGTTGTTCAGCTTTGGGACGCATTTCCAACTGTACCACCAAATATTGGGTTCTTAGCCCATCAAAATAAATGTTTGACATTAAATGCACATCTTTTGCACAATGCTCCTTTTCCCAGGCAGTCAGTACTAATACAGTATTCTAACTTTTCAGCACTTCTACCCTTCAACACACACTTGGTTGCCTTTTGTGGTTTACATGAGTATTTTATTCTCTTCTTTCGTAGGTTGAAGCCATATTGGTCAACATCTTTGGCGGTATTGTCAACTGCGCCATCATCGCTAACGGCATCACTAAGGCCTGTCGAGAGCTGGAGCTCAAGGTGCCGCTGGTGGTCAGGCTGGAAGGTGGGACTTTGCACACTTAAACACACACACTCACACACGCTCACGCACGCACACACGCTCATTCACAAACACACAGAGGTTTGGCCTGTGTGACACTGTTAGCAAACTGGTCCCCACTGATTCTCAAACAATACACAATGTTTCTCATTCCATTCAAATGCAGACTTCTGATCTCCATCTAGCCTGATTTACAGGCGCTGTATCTCAATAGAAATTTCACGAAGCTGGGTGTTTACACTGGCCTTAAAGGGAAAAAATGTAAACTAAGGCCAGAATTTACGTTTCAGTCACTTGAAAAATGGGCTAACATTACCAACAAAGTGTAAAGAAGTATGTCAAAGAAAATCACCAACACTTGTTTGGTCAAAATAAACCCTTAATTAACTGAGTAAAATGTGAAAATCCCTGCTGGTGTAGCACGACCTTTCTCTCGCTCCTCTCCCTCTTCATGACTCTCCTCTCCTCGCCTGCTGTGTTTCTCTGGTCTCTGGTGTCAGAGTCCTGGTCAGAGCCACTGTAAATCACTTCAGCACTGCAGCCTCTTTCCTCAGACTGGTCCCAGTTGTTTTGGAGGCCGTGTTCGCTCCCGGTCCGGCTGTGTTCGCTGGAAGGCTGCAAAACTTGGTTCCACTGCCGGCGGCATAAACGCCAACACTCATTTGTTGCTCTGGGCTCATCGTTCAGGCAGACTGGTCCGTTAATTGGGCCACTAGCTGCACAGCTAATGGCAGCTTTTAGATTTAACCAAAGAGACAGCAAAGAGTTAAGTAAGCAGCAGTTTACCATTACTTTGGTGGTATGATGCCCCCTATCTTACATACATTTCTGTTAAAGCTAAAGCTTCAAAGCTTCAAAGCGTCAAAGCTTCAAAGCTCTGTTTATGTGTTAGTATGAAGTTGTTGATGGTGTTATTAACTACTCTCGATGAACTTGAAGCATACTCGTTGCCCTTTTATTAGCTTTCCCGTTTTAACAAACACTGACTGACATTTATTCATACAGAAAAGTACATATTTCCCTGTATATTTCCTTCTCTTTCTGTCAGCTGCTGTTTGAAGTGTTCTTAAAGGTTTGGGATTATATATTTTTTTATATTTTGTTTGGATTTTATTTGTTACACATTTTCAGATACATTTTCAATATTAAGAATGAGCTATGACATCAAACATGAGTTAGCCACTGACAGACTTATATTTATTATAAAGTACACAGTCAAGTCAAGCTACAGTTATTGCCTGATGATGTATTTAATTTGGCTACTGTCACAGGGGGAGAATCAGTTTACTGACAGAAGCATGTCCATATCCAGTAGTTGGCAATGTGCCCCCTTTCAGCTAGTAACTAAAGGACCCTCTTCCAGCTGACCTATTACATCACATACCAAAAAAAAACATTTAAGTTTTAACTCCCTCAGCTGACACAACTGTTTCCCCTCATCAAAAATGTGTATTTCTTGCTTGAGCACTCACAATTTTGATACATTTGTCTTGTTAACTCTCTGGCTTTCTTTTACGAAATTATGCTGTTTGGCTTCCGGGTCAAAGCCCAGCACCAAAACTGTGGAGCAGAGCGCCTAGGTCAGTCTGGGTCAGATTTAAATGTATACATGCAGGAATAAATTGCATGTCTCACTTTTTCTAACATCATGTAAAGATACTGAGTCACAGTTATACATAATATTTGTTAACACTTCAAAAGAACAATCAGACAGCATCTTGTGGAAAATGAAAGCATTCAGGTTAGAGTTTAAAACAAGAGAGAACTCTGTTTCAGTACACTGACCATTTGTTGGTTTGTTGATTGCACCATTGGTTTCAGTGTCTTATGTTCTTTTGTCTATGATGCTCCATTAAATTTGTATTTATTAAAGATAGAAGTGGCATTGCCCTCAAAATGAATTAACTCCAAATAAAGCTAAAAAACACCTATTAATAAAAATTTATCATTAAATCAGTTGTATTTAAATTTTAATGTATTTATCTGGCATTTTTAAATGACATCCACTTTAGTACTCTTGGTTAACAGAACAATAGCAGCAGGATTTAAAGCACCTTGGTTTAAACTTTGGAGTCATTGTATTATTGCTGCTGTACTCTCTGGAGCCTATCCATCTTCATTGTGGCAACATGTCCCAGTAAGAACAGCAGCACATTCCTCATACGTGTCACACTTTGCAGCACCCGTCATTAGCGTCAGCCAGAGTAACAGTAGAGACGGCACTGATTGGCTCACCTTTCACCTGTATATGCTAATGAGACCTGTGCAATTGTGCGTGTATGTGTGTGTGTGCATGTGTGTGGGATGGCAGCAGTGACTCTCAGAGGCACAGGGCCATGTGGTGGTTGGCTTAATTGTCAAGATCCTGCTGAGTGGTGTGTCCAGAGCAGAGACCAGGGGAGTGTATATATATATATATTGTGTGCGCGTGTGTGTGTGTGTGTGTGTGTGTGTGTGTGTGTGTGTATGTGTATGTGTGTGTGTGTGTGTGTGTGTGTTTGTGAGTGTTTATCCGTGTACTAGCCCTCAATACTGTATGTCCTCACACACTGCTTATATGGTTTGTAGGTCAGGGTGTGTAAGCAGTTTCTAGAACCCAACCGTGCACTGGAAGCGCAGTGTGGACATGGCTCCTCAGAGTCCATCAGAGTGTGGAAAGTTAAGTTGTCATATTTACACCCTTTAGTTTTGTTCCCAATGAAACAAGCCCTTTTAACAGTAGAGGTGAGAATTACAGTATCATTCTTGACAGTGGTATCGCCATATCTTGATCAATTACAAGACAATCATCTATGATACATAAGTAACTGATTACCTACAGAGAAAAAACGCCTCTCAAATGGCGAAAATAAGATATTGTGTGTTTAATTTACTGTATTGCGTCTCACAGAATTTTAAAGCGGTGGTGAAAAAATGTACAAAAATTATATAGAGGCTTAGCTTACTGGCTCTTCAACAGACAAACTGACAGCAACTTGTCCATGTCCATCATGGTGTTCCTTCATTTCAATCTAAAAGAGCAATAAACTAGCAAAATGCTTGACTGCCAGAAAGCAGGAACATGAGGATTTATGTCATAAAGCACTGAGTCTGGTAAATCAAATTGGCAGTGGAAACGGTTTATAGTGCCTGCATGTCTTAATATAAATATCAATACTTGGCGCCAGATTACAGATTGTATTGCAAGAGCTAGTTATGCAAAAAAAACTACTTTATCAATATTTTGTCCAACCACTGGTTAACACATTCCTACTTAGATAAATAGATAAATGTTGCAAAGGTCAGTCTCTTGATCAGGATGATGACCACAATTCTCAAGGAGTTTGTGACATTCTTTTCACCATTTTCTTATTAACATATGCAGATTTCATCCAGATGTGTAATAAATTAGCGCATTTTTTTGTCTGAAACAATTTTGCATCTCAACCAAAACTGAAACTACAGCGAGCACAGTTGTGTTGCTGAAAAACAAATCCCACAGACATCTACAGAATTCAAAGTTAAACACTGCGCCAGTTCAAATGCTCAAGGTGCAAAATTAGCATCATTTTTATCCACAGTGTGTCCTCAGGTTGCCAAGTGACCATGTGGCTAAAGTTTGAGTACACGACTGCTGCGATGTGTCTCCATAGAAGCAACTGGATCGGCAATCAAAACAGACTCTTAATTAGTCGCCACACATTTCTCATATGAGGCCGTGTAATTCAACCAGCCTCACAAACAGGCTGAGCCCAGAAGGTCACTGCTGGTGTTTGGTCCAACCACGTTTTCCTGGCCGGGGCCTAATCCAAGCTTTAGCTGCGGGTCATTACGTCCTGGGCTGCAGTCTTGTGGAGAAGATTGGTTCAGAATCAATCAGCACAGCTTGCTAGGCTGACCACAGGGCAGTGTGAACGGCCCAGCGCTCTTCAACAGGATCAGAAAAGATTAACTGACACACTTTTAATTGGGGAGGCTCTTTTTAATAGGCCTGGGTTGATTTCATTGGTGGAGGGTTACATATTCCCATATGTGAAGGAGAGGGGCCATGCTGTCTAGATGTTGATAGTGAAATTAGTTGATCTGGTTGCATGAGGTGCTTATTGAGGGCTAAAGTACACCCTGTTTGTGTGCTGCAGCCTTAGCACTCGTGTTCATACATTGCAAATTAATGCAAAAGATTCAGCACAGACGACACATAGAGACACATTTGTACACAAATATCCAAGGTACTGATAGGAGGAGATACCTGAGGAAGTACGATAGTGCCCCCTTTGGCAACAATGTGAACATATTGTTCTGTGAAGGCGCTATCTGCCACAATGGAAAAAAAAAAATCCCTAAAATAGCCCTGAGAGTCCTGGGAAAAAGGTGACTGCATTCACTTAACTCTGTTCCACGGCTTATTGATTTACAGAGCCATTCTCTAACTGTCTGTCAAACAGTGGAGGCTGCTTTCTCCTCAAAAACAGATCTGGCCATTTTTCTCCCATTTAATTAAAAAAAAGATGCAAGGTCCTATAGTACGGTTGAGTTGGCCTGTTCAGCCCTGACAGTGTCATTATAGCCTAAATAGCAATCTGCTGCAGCTATGCACACAAACAGATATGCATGTACACACACACACACAGATAAGTATTAATATGCGTGCACTGACTCATTTTACACTGATTCGACCTGTTTATTGTTGTTGTTCTTTTTTTTGGCCTTTAATATTCATAAATATACTGATATAGTTGTAAACATTAAACAATGAGCACTTTTTCAGTATTTCATTCTTCTCAAAAGTACTGGAATTTAACCAATATTAAGAATAAATGCTCCACACTTGCCTCTTAAACAAAAACTGGATACAGTGTTATTATTGTAACATTATTGGGGATGAAAACCTCAATGATCTGATGCATTTTATAAATCGTCCGTGTCAGAGATGCACTTTTATTCTGGTGTACTCAGCTATAGTGTGTGTTTCTCTGAAGCAAGAGTCTAGACAACATAAGAAACATGAAAACTTTGATTAATGACTGGCTAGCACATCAAAGGAAAGGCGTCTGCACCGATCAGGAGTTTCTCGCCCCGCGTTCAAATGAGAAGCATTTGATGTTTGACACACAGGATGAAGGAGGGGAGGAGCAGGGCTCATCCATTTTTGGCTGTGAAGGAAAAACTCACACTGTTTGCTGCTGATTAATTTAAGGATTAACATTCAAAGTCAGAACAAGTATGATGACATTCAGTAACGAAAGGAAATGTTTTTAACACCAGCAATTTAAGGTGACTGGGGTAGCAAAGCACCAAGCCACTGACATTTTCTGTGTTTATTGTGACAAAAATTTAGTCTTTCTATTGTTTGATAGTTAATTATAATATGAACTGTCATGGCTTCTGTTTTTTTTTGACCTATCATCTATCAAAGTGCATTAGACTAGTCTTGTGTCAGTCATGCTATGATACAGCAAAGATGTAAATATGGTATTAATGATAACTTTGTGCATGTGGGTTTACAGTCACACTGTCACAACTTACTGATGCAACTGTAAAGAACAGAGTTTCCATTAATTTTAGTAGTAAGCCTGTGGTTTTTCTACTATAGCAAGTCAAAATGTCTACTGGGAACAGGCCTGTTATACATGCTAAAGCACCAGCACAAGTAGCAAGATGTCATACTCACTTGGCAGTTTCAGATGCACATTAATATTTACTGAAGCTTAGGTTTGCTAACATTTATCACTGGTAACTACTGGCTAGCTCGTCCATCATACCAGACCAAATGAGGCTGTTTCAACAACATCTCTTAGCAACAAAAAAAGGTTGAAGATGTGCCTCCATAACTAAAATATCACTGATAGAGGCACTGCCATCTTGCACTTGTCATTTGGAGTCTGTGTAGTAGTGCTCAGCGGATGGAGCTGACATATCAAAGTCTTATACACACACCTGACTTCATCAGAGATAAGGCTAAGCTGTCAATAGTGATTATTTAACCCAGATTTTCAGTATCAAACTACTAAATAAAATTCAAATGTATTAGAAAAATGGACCCTAAAACAAACACAAGCTTGGCAAGAGCAACTTATGTGACTTGTACCTTGATTATTTAGTGACTACCCATGTGTTGACATGGAGGGGTGACTTACAATTAAGCAAGACATTAGGGTGTGATGTACATGTTTTGGCTTTCCTTGTGGGCAAGTTTCATGTCATCCAGCTTTTTACAAGCAATGCTCTTAGTAAACGGAAATGCAAAATTTGCTTGAATTCAACTATTTTTTGACAGATGTTTTTATTTCACTTATAACAAGTTCTGTAGTGTTCTTGTATTAAAATTCTAAGAGCAAATGTTTCAAGCTTACCCCAGCATACTTAGATTTAGATAAGTTACCAAGCTCTACATCATCTCTTCTCTTATCTTATTCTATTAAAAAACACACTCTCTGTCTTACAACTGACTTATTAGTAACCATTAAACTAAAAAGTTACTATGTAGAACTAAGAGTATGAGAGTGTCCTCTCAGATTCACTAAACTCAGACTGTCTTTCCTACATTTGTCACTAATTCTGTCTCTTTACAGTCTAAGTGCAACTCCTCTGGCACAGCTCTTTGGCACAGGCCAAACCTTATTATCTTGTTGAAATATGATGGCCTGTAATTGACTCACGCATTATAGTGACATTTTCACAATAATCACAAGTGTGCTTGCTTATTAGAGCAGAGATCCAACAGAAATGTGTTGTTAAGTGGCAGTTTATCACATAGCAAAATACTCCACAGCCTGGTGTTATGTTATATTTGCTTTAACAGTGTGTTCAAAGACTCTTGGCTGGGCTGTGTTAATTTATCAACTGATATGTAATTTGGCTGTTTGGAATCGCCTTCAGTATTTTAGGGACAAATCTAGTGGTCTTGTGGATTGGGACTGAATTGAAATTCCAATAGTTGCTTGTTAAAAACAAGCTTAGAACAGAAAATGAGGTTCGAACACCAGAAATCCAACTTGCTTGTCGATGTTACTGATCAATAAGCCCATGAAAAACCCTGGATATTGTAAATATTGTGATCATTCTTTCTGCTTCAAACAGTTAAACTAATTTCCCCTTTTTCCTTTTAAGATAAGTCTTTTAATCTTATTGAATTTCAATTTAAAGTCTCCTTCTTTGATGTTTATGCCTCATATGTGTGCCTTCATTGCATTTCTGCATATCTCAGGATCCAGGCAGTGAGTAGGTCTCTGGCAGCACCTAGTGGCTGCAGGTGAGCAGACACATCCATATACTTGGCATACACACACACTGACCCACACATGCACACACACCTCGTGGTGCTGTACCCAGCTGGGCTCTGTCCTCGACTCTGCTGCTGTGAGCTATCAGTGCTCCCTACTGCTCACAGTGGAACTGCAGTCTGCTCACAAACACACACACACACACACACACACACACACACGTAAAAAAAAAATAGACTCACTTAAATGCACATCTCTTCTTTCTCACTCCAACAGATGTGTGATTCCCTTCTCACATATTACATGGATGACACAGGTATCACCTAAACAATGCCATATACACTTTTGCTTCTCATAAATATTTAAGGAATGAAAAAATATCAAGAATGCATGTGTTGTTTACTTTATTTCAGTGCCATATTTACTTTCCACTGGCAGATCTGTCTTTTCTGAATATTTCTTGCATTATGTATTTGCTGTGGGCACATCGCTGCTTCTGCCACAGTTTTATCTCCTGTTGTTTCAAGTTTGTCATGCTGCAGCTCTGTTTCAATTACCTGACATAGAAGCATGTCAGCAGGATAACGCGGATCCGTCAATCCCAATTAAATTCACAGGTTAGACTATTGAATGTAAAGCGTACAGCACTGCCCCCTCTGTTCTCCTTATTAGCAGCAGAATTGCCAGTTGAGGCTGCACTTTTTTGTTTTTTGTTTAATACTTTTCTTTCACAAGATGACTTGGGACACCCGATCCTCTGTTTATGTGCCGGGGCAAGGTCTCTTCCTGCTCTTATTCGAATTAATTACATCAAAGAATTGATTGTTTGGAGTATGAGCCTGCAGAAATGTGTTTGGAATGACTTATTATCTGGCTGGACAAAAGAGATGAAATATTAGGCGTTAAGTGGCGCTGGTAATAGAATTCCTCATGAAAGGTCTATTGATCAGGGTGGCCGGGCCTCTGGAGAATTCACATATCATGCAGTCTTAATTACACGCCAGCCAGGAGAGCGAGGGTCAGCCTGTAAGTGTCTAAGCAAACACACACACACACAAACACACACACACACACACCCGTTTAACATCACAGATTTAGTAAAAGTGAGCGCAAAGTGCACACAAGTGGCAACCATTGTCCCGTTTGTTATTTTTGATAACGCACACATTAATACTGTCTGTAAGGCTGCAGCCAATTATTATGTTCGTTGTTGATTAAGCAGCAAATCTCTTTCTTAAGTAAATACTTTGTCAATGAAATGTCAAATGTCCATCACAAGTTTCAAGAACCTGGAGTGACATTTTAAAAATGTCTTGTTTTGCACAACCAGCATTCCAAATCCTTAAGAGTTTCAGGATACTGTCATTTAAGGATGAGAACTCTGTAAATGTCTACATTTGAAAAGCTAAAACCAGCGTTTTATGTTTTAAAAATGACTTCAAATTAAATGTGGCTATACATGAAAGGCACATATTTATTATCATGTAAAGGAGGAGCTCACTCAGTTACAGCTTTGATGGATTTCTGAGACACATTTGTGAGGAAAAGTGTTAGGACGAAGCGTCTAGGACAGAATGATTTGAAATCATTGTTAGTCAGTAGTCAGTATTAGGAAAAAGATGTTCTTTAATTAGTCCTCTGGTAAATTTCAGATGTTGCAGCCTTAAGAAGACAGAAAAAGAAAAAGAAGAGATAAATAAAAAATACTAATGAAAAATACTTTTAAAAACCAAAAACAAATGAGGACATGAATAATAAATAGAAAATAATAGAAAGTGATTCAGAAATTACATTAATATATCAGACCTCGTAGAGTTGAGATTTGTTTCAAACTGGATCAGACAGATTCTGTAAATGGCCTTTTCTTTGCCATCATGTCTTCGTGTGTGAAATCAGCCACAGAAACAGCTGTCTTTTGTTGTTTTAGCAGAGTGGGCGATTCTGCTTCATTTGACCTTTTTCTCAGTTGCCCTCTCTCTCCCTCTCATTCTTTCCCTCTCTCCACCGTCGTCCTCTCCCTCTCCGTGTCCTTCCGTCCACTGCGGCGCCCCCTGCCCTGTGTTGTGACAGGCGTGTCAGGCTGGTGTTTGGCTGCGCCGTGTGCAGCGCTGGGAGGCAGCCAGCTCAGCGTGTAGAGCCTTGGGGCTGTGGAGAGTGTCTCAGGGTGTCTGTCTGTCTCTGGTTGGTTGCGGGTCTACCAGGGCATGGATGCCACCATATCACCCCACACCTGCTACCCCTGACCTCACTGCAGCCGAGGGAGCACACACACACACACACACACACACAATTTGCCCTCTTGCCTCGCTGACATTGTTCACATACAAGGCAGCTTCCTGATCAGCAGCTGAATTTACTATTCACCCATCACTCCATCCATCTGTCATCGTGCACGTTGATTCCTCCAAAGGAGCTCTTCGTCTTTCACACAGTGTGGTTCTTACATGAGCGCAGATGGCAGATCAGATTCAACCTTGTCGAGCCTCTTTTTGTCACTTTTGTTGTTGCCTGTTTGTAACGGTGTATTTCCCTGTTGTCTGCCAGGAACCAACGTCCACGAGGCCAAGAAGATTCTGAATGAGAGCGGCCTGCCCATCACCGCAGCGGACAACCTGGATGACGCCGCCAGAAAGGCTGTGGCCGCCATCAAGAAATAGAAAACCCTCAGTGTAATCCAACAACATTCTGTCCACTCATCCCCAACATTCATAGCAGTTTCAGATCAGCACCATCAGCCTTTTCTTACACATACAGACCTCCAGGACCTCAAGCCTTTGCTCTCATAGGCGCTTATTTTATTATTTTAGCATCGACACTAAAAAGTAGCGTTTATGGCTAACTGAGTATCTATATCACAGGTTTTGAGGTGCTGTATCACCACAGAGTTGAACTTTTACACTCACATAAGAAGTGCAAATTAGCTATGATTTTCTTTCTCTATGAAATGCATATAAATTGGGATAAATTGCTCAGACTTGTTAAAGTTTTACATTATGAAAAAGAACAATCTTGTAATGAAAAAATATTTTTTTAGTGATTTTTGTCAGAAATCAGTTGTAGATCCAACACTTTCTGCATTCCATTGTCCATGTTTTGGCATTTTTGAGGAATATTAGTCAAGAAAGACTTTCTCTTTTACTCCAGCTTTGACTTTAGGTGATTTAAAGGCTCAATGTGACTAAAAAACAGCCCAGTCATGAGCTGTGAAATCATTCGTTGGCACTACAAGAACCAAAAGGGAAACAGTCAGCTTTGTATCAGTAGGCCTTTTTTTTAAGCCATTTCATTGTGCAAGTTGGTCCAGATCCATTAATCTGTCCGATGCCTTTATCTGTGTCTTATCTGAGGTGGACGAAGCACCTGTGCTGTGAATTTTGTACATCATGTCTTACTTGTTAAGTGCTCTGTCGCAAACAGTGTGTCAGCTTCTTAAATCTGTGCCTGGTTCATGAAGGCTTGAGGAGGGGTTGTAAACTATCCCAGCAGTATTTCAGACACAGAGGTGTTGAGAAACCAAAATCAAAAATGCAATTGCAGGCACATCTTTTTTTTTATAATTAAGAATGTATATTGACAAGATATCTTGAATACAGTGTAAAAAAACTGTGTAGATAATTTGAAAGATTAAAACAAATATTTCAAGATTACTGTTGTGTTTGTTTACTTCATGTCAGAGTAACCTGGACAGGAACAGACAGAAGCAGATGGAAAGTGAAGAAGACGTGGAAATAAAAAATCATTTATTGCTCTGGTTCTAGTAGCTTTTTCTGGAAAGAGTGAATTTGTAGGATTACTGTAATATCATTTGGCAGGAGCAGACCCTCGCAGGTTGTGCAGCTGCACACTCTTGAGCCCACTATTGACTCCCTAAGCAAAGATATTCAAAAGTCAGACTGGTGATAACCTTGGTGGTCGAATAGATTCTTTAGTTAGTTGACCAGAAAAGGAAGAAAATGTTTAAATTGAGTGCATTTGTTGAAGCCATTATGCAGGCAAAGCTGCAGCTGTGGCACCAGAAATCATTTTTTGTATTTAAATAACTTTTAAAGTGCCTTCACAAATGTCTAAACTTTTCCAAACAACAGTCCAAAAGTCTTTTGTATTTTTTATTTTGCAAGAGCTTTTGTCTATTAAAATTAATATTGCCTTGTATCATTAGGATATAAATGAATAGTCTGATCAGACACGACAGAGTAAAGAATTTTTAATTAGAAAAAAAAGTGAATATTTCAAATTGTGTGTCAAACACTCTTGCATCCAATGATAAAATGTAATTTGTGTTTACTGTTTGACAGACAGTTGAATCATAAACTAAAGATAGAAAAAGAATACCAGTTTGTAAAAAAGACATCAATATTAAAATTTATTATATTGATCATGTTTAATATATTGATTTTAGTTCATCTGAGCTCTGCTTTCCACCAAGAACTCACTCCTCATTTTTATATCTTTGCCAAAATTATTATTTTACTATTTTGCAACATTTTATATTCTTGTTTTTCCCCTTGTCATTGGTACACACATTTACTTTAACTCCCCAAATCACACACAGCGAGTCCTTTAATGAAACTCAAGTGTAAGTCGTCCCAAGAGAGACTTGAGAGGAGCGACTGTCCTTCATCGGCCGTGTGTGAGCAGCACACAGAGGCAGAGTTGACTGAGACCTCTTCCTGTCAGACACACTGACTGTGTGATGGATTATCTGTCAGGCAATCTGAGAGGACGCTCAGACTCACAGGATCGACTGCCACCTCTATGAAAGACACACACACACACACATACACACACACACACATTAAAAGCCTTTTTTTCCCCTCCTGTGCGCACAAGGAGGTTTTCTCTGAGAGGAACACTCAGAGTCTCAAACTGGAGCTGGTCTCTCTTGTTTTTCTTTTCTTTTTTTTTTTTTTTTATGTCAGGCAAAGTCAAGAGGACTCCAGACGGGGCCCTCTGGTAATTGCTACGGTTGCTAGACATCTTTGTTTTCCACATAGTTAGAAGTGACGTGCTGTGTTTAACTGCCACCCTTGGCACAAAGAAGAAAGAGATATTAAGTGAAGTTGTTGGCTAACTGCTATAACTTATTTGTGTTATATTCATTTTAAGCATTTCTATCACCAGGAGTCATCTGAAGACGCCTACTCAGAGGTCTGTGGCTCCGGGGCTGCACCGTGCCAGCCAGCCGAGCCGTAGAAATGGACTGAAGGGTTCAATAATTGCCTTATTTCATGCTCTTCCCTCTGTGTGTCAGAAATATCCCCGCTGATGGATTGGACGGAGGAATTTAAGGCTTGTTAAAGCGGGCTTCTCGGGCCCTGATATTGTTTAATTCAGTGTCAAGCTGGAGGTCACAACGAAATGTGCACACTGATTTACTGGGCAAAATTAGTGCCGCTCCTTTATATAAATATAGATGAGGGGAAAGAAGCTTTGGAGGTCAGCTTGAAGACTTCTGCCATGTAGCCCGCTGCCTTTAACTTGGCTAATACCTCTGGAGGTGAAAAAAAGGGGGGGTGGTAGTTGTTTTAAAACGTCCCTTTGGGTGGGCTGCTCCTTTAATTAAGTGGATTCATTATGCTGTGGGAGTTTTATTTTTCACCCTTGGTGGCTCGCTTTATTTGTGTCTGTAATTGTCCGTTTTGCTTTCTCGAAACGTGGCGGCTTTTTTATGTGGTTTTGAATTGATGTCAAAACGGTAATTGCCACTTTATGAAGCTGCCGTCAGTGTTTAGGTGTGTTGGGAGAGTCGGTGCTCGGGAAAAGCTTCTTTTCAGACAACAGGGTCAAGGCCGTCTCTCAGGAAGTATTGGATATTTATCGAGCCATTTGGAAGCAACAACTACGAACATATTAGGTCATAAGAAAGCAATAGAGGTATGAATTGCTTCCGGCTATTGTACTTCATCTTTCTGTGACAAGAGGTTGCGTAATATTTACAATTTTCTGTCTGTGCATCAATACCAGGCGGTGGACAGATAAGGTGCATGAGCCTGTGGGTGTGTGTGTTTGTGTGGTTTATTCTGCCATGTGTATTGATGTACTCATCCTAGTGAGAAGTGTAGTCGTGTTAACGCATAAGTTCTAAAGGGGTGTGTGGAGAGACAGCAAACATTTTCTTCCCCACGGGATCATGAAAACTCTGAAGCGTTGCAGGTTTGTTTGTTTTCTGCTCCTCATTCACATAAATCTAAATAAAAAAAGCAGGTCCAGCCTCACCTCTCCACGGCTGTTATTGTCTTACTTCTCAGCCTGAAATCATAAATAAAAGCTGTTGACAGGTTTTATAAAGGAAAAGCAACACAGAGCGGGAGAGAGCAAAAAACGTCAAGAGTGAAAGAGCGGCTGAGGCTGTCAGCTGTGCGTTCAGTTACCACGCGGCCGTTGAGGTCCTCAGATTTGGCCTTGGCTCGCAGATGAGCAGAAAAATCCATTTCCCTCTCTCCAAACTGTTGTCAGTGTGTCCGTAATTGAAGGACTTAGAATCGATTTAAATTACCTTGGCTGTCTCAAGAAATTGAGCGAAGAGGAGGCAGATTTAAAAAGTTGCTATAAGCAACACACCTCCTGCATCTTGCTTTTTCCATGACAATGTCTTGTTTTCAGCCTGTCTCCCAGCTTCTTTCACAATCAATGCAATTTGAGGGTCTTAGTTTCAAGTGCAAAGTTGGAACAAGTTTGGTATAAAAGAATTTTTGGGGTGTTTCCAGTGCAGCTGCTCTGCTGAGCTGTTAGCCTTCCCATCATTCTTTGCTCCCCTTTTATCAATCAAATTTTAATGTGTCCCTTCTTTTTTTGTCCTCAAGTGATCCATCCGTCTCTAAACATTACATTTTTTTCTCTCCCCTTGTCTTCTTCTCTTCTCAAAATTTTATTTTATTCACTTACTCTGTTCTTACTTTTAGTCTTTTGTTCTTTTACCCATCTGTTCTGCCTTCCCTCCTTTTATCTGAATTGTGTCCATCATTCCTCGCACTTTCCTGCCTCACTGCAGTTTCTACTTTATTACTGAGGTTTTGTTTTAACTGAAATTTTCCCACACTTCCTCCTACTGCTTCTTTCCCGCTCTCTTTATCCATTTTTAATTCTTATTTTTTAACATTTATTCTCGCTCCTTTTTTATCACTTATTTTCTTCTTTTCTTTCAAACTGCCTCATTCCATAGTCACATTAAAAAGAGCTGGTATTAACCCTTTTTCAATTTAAAAATGTCTTGATATTTCCTCTCTCCATTTCTTCCTTCATATCATTTCTTTCACTTCACTGTACCTTCCTGCACTCTTTATTCTCTTCCTTTCACGCAGCCTTTCTAATTTTACTTCCTCTCCTCTGTCCTCTTTTCCTTCCATGCTTCTTTGTCACCCTCTTCTGTACCATCTTCCTTTATTTATCCATATTTTTGTTGTGTTTATATGTTCATCATCACTACTTTTTTTGCCTTCTTAGTAACTTGCCATTATTCTTTGAGTACGCTAATAATAGGAAACAGAAAAAAAGAGAGGAAAAATTAGGTTACACATGTCCTTAACTTAGGCATTTTTTTAACATTCCTAAGTTTCTATTTGCACACTTAAGTTCTTCTAACTAAGTTGTCGTTTCTGGCAAGCTGCCTTAATTCTGTCGTCTACAAAGTGGCATCAGGAGAGCTGCTTTCCTCAAGGAAAGAAACCCACTCCTGGACTGACAGTATTTAAAAGCTCTTCCGCTGTGACCTCTGAAAGCCGACGCCCACTAATTAAAACAGCAGCAGAAGCAACAGAATGCTGTTTCAAATTGCTTGATAATTAGACTCCCGATTTATCCTGGTGGAGCGCTCGGCAGGTGTTCGGCTGACACACTCAGACACTCCATTGTCCCACAATGCCGAGCTTTTCATGCCGTCTGTTGAGTAAAAAATAAAGGTGAGACACGATCCTGAGGGGCCGCCGGTACCGCACCAAGATGACAACACGGTGCAGGAAAAAGGGGAGATGCTTTTGTTGTTTGTAAGCTGCTTTTTTTCTCCCGCATCATTCACACTTTTTTTGTAGTTGTTTTTTTAGTCAGATGGTGGGCTAATTTTAATCTCAGGTTTTCAAAACAAGATGCAGTCACTTATCATGGCCTGATCCATCGGCATCATGAATCATGCTAGTTGCAGTAAATGAGTGGTGTGTGTCTGTGTGTGTTCGTGTGTTCAGAAGGGGTTGCATCTCTTGGTGAAGGTGACTTTCACAGTTAATAGCGATAACGTTACCTTCTCGCTGCCCCCTTTTCCTCCTCTGTCATCTCATACTCCGGCTGAATATATGAAACCTGCGTGTGTCGAGTGCTATCGCCGTCAAATGACTCTGCCCGCAGCGAGCGCTGAGCGAGGGGTTTGTGCCGAGACGCCCCAGGAAAAGTGGCCTGTCACCTGTGATTTTGGCACCAATATAAAGCAGAGCAGTAATGGCAAGATGAAGGCTGCTGCCGCGCTGAAGCGCTCTCACACATCCAGCTATGAAAAGACACAGTACACAAGGTAATGAAGTTTAGCATGCGAGCTAAGATCTGCCTTGTTGAGGACCTTTTTTGATGTGAGAGCTGCAGGTAATCAGAGTAAATGTGCTTTTTTTTTTTTTTTTTTTTTTTTACTTGTGTACCGTGGGTGTGTGTAGAAATCCACCTGGATATCAAATCTGTGCATATTTGATGTGTGTTTGCGTGTGTTTCTTCTGTGTGGAGATGCGATGAGCTGTTTGTGTAGTGAAATATGCTTGAAGGTTTGTTTGCATCTTGGGTTGCAAATGAATTGCTTTTCCCAAAGAGGTAAACTCATGCCAGCACATCTTGGCCTTGAACACTGAAATCATATGGCAGCAATTAGCATGTGCTGAATACACCAGACAGCTCGATAGCAAATTGTAAACTTTGTCTTACCTTTGTTTACCCGCAGTAGTTTTGCTGTGCACACAGGGTCAGAGTGTACACTGTAGCACACATTCATTAGTGGGAGCTTCCACCTACTGTAGAGCACACAGCCCTCCTGATGGCTGCTGGGAAGACAAAATGGGGATTAAAGGCCTTATGAATGGGCATGTTGATGGTAGCTATTTAAGACAGTTTTATTTTTTGGTCTATTTTCAAATCCACTTCTTTTACCTGCTCTTGATTAGATTGTGTCTATAACAGAAAAAACAAGAGAAAGCATTAAACTATGTAGCCCACTTACTCTTTATAGAAGTGGAAAACTTGTGTCAAACCAACCAACCAAACCAACAAAATTTGCAAGTCAAAGGTACAGAATTCTACCTTTAAAACACTCCCTGTAGGCTTTGAAGTGGTGTGAAGGACAGAACAAAAAAGCAACATCATGCAGCCACAACTGGTGAAAACCTGGTTTGAGACTTCATGAGTTATACTATATACAGACGATAACATGTTTTCTTATAGGCTTTTTACAAACAGGTCTCCATTTACACACTTACAGTACTCCTGTCCTGAAGTATTCATTCATCCATTAATTCATTTATTTTTTAAATTTGATATATTGTGTTTTAGCATGTTGAAGGGGTTACTTAAACATAACACATTAAACACGTTGCAGAGTCAACAGTGTTTTTGTTTTAATCAGAAAACACATATTACTTCCTATGTATTTGTTGAGATAAATTACTGATAAAAACAACATAAAGTGTGCAGCTTTCAGATCCACAAAGCAGCAAGAAGTTCTTTTCATAATGCTCATGCGGAAAATGTTTTTAATGACTGTTTATATACAACCAGTTACATTTCTCAGTCCTGAGTTCACTTTCAAAACATCATTAGGCCTTAACAGCAGCAAACTATGTGGACTAAACTGTGGATCCGGTTTAATTACTTTGAAAACAGTTGCTACATTTAACGATGTTGCCTCATCTTGCCCATATTAGTAATAAGCTCTTTTCAAAACTTTGGATAAAATATTTCAAAGGCAGACATAACATAAAACTTATCCAGCCATCTATTCTCTGTGTTTGTAACATAATAGTTTATTGGAATGGAATATTATCAAAACCTTAAATGAAAACAGAATAAGATTTTTCAGGCCATTTTGTTCTCCTAGATACTGTTTCTAGTGCCTTAACTTTGTTTATCCGCCGATACAAGTGTATTAAAAAGTAGGCATATCATTGTTATTCTGTTTTGTCAACTGTAGCTGACTTCTAGCTGTGTACGGACGCTAAGTTACTGATGTGCTGGAAGCTAAGGTACGTTAATGGATAAAAATCTGTTCGGTTGTACCCAGGTGCACAAGACTTGGCTGGGAATCAGCAGGGTCCTGTTTCATGGAATCTGATTGGTTTATAGACTCATATACTCACTGACATGTGATCCAGCAATTTAGGCAGCATGTGAAGCTGATCCCAATGCTGGTTTTAGTAATAGTATCAGTAAACCCTAGAAAATAAGTGTATTTAAACTGCACTAGGCAAGTTTTAGTTGATTCAACTTATCATTGTGATGCTGAATTCACAATCAGAGGAAAAAACTCGTGCCTCAATTACAGACGAAATGAATAAGTATGAGAACTTAGTCAAATGTTGTCTTTGACTTCCCTCTTCACCCTGACCTACACCCCTGCTGTAGTCACTTGTTTGTATGAAGCAGTACTTAAACTCTGCTATCACTCTATAAAAAATATTACCTGATCAATGCCTCTTACCTCTCTCTTGTTTCTAGAGTGATGCTGATAGTTTCAAAATAGGATTTAGGGAACAAATGCGGAGTTCCTTGAGCTGCTGGAAGTTGGCAAGTTCTGAGGAAAACAGAGAGGGATTCAGTTGTCTGTGTGACAGCAACAACTATAAAACACTTGTGGGTGTTTGAAAAGTTGTCTGTTTCCACCTCCAGTGTTACATATTGCAGTGCAATGTTTTCACATGCACAGACTGCACCAGTGTGTCTGTGTGTAAGAGAAAGAGAGGGCCAGATAGAATAGGAATGAAAGCAGGGCCAGCTCCTGGTGATGAAACATTACCTACATCCAAAGGATATTTCAAACACTTCCGCTTGTAAAATTATCCATTACATGGGTCAATAGAGGGCAATGGGAGAAGAATAAATACCCACACCTCTCCTGGAGACCAAAGCCTCCTTGCCTGCAAACACAAGCACGCACATGAGCACAAACACAGGCACACACACACTGGCTGACACTTGCTGTCAGCCCATCTGATTGCCTGTTAGGAAGTCTCATCCACAACGACAAGTGCCCTTTTTCGCCAAGAACCATTTTCCCCGCCATGTCAGATATGGGGATATTAATGAATGCACAATGACAGTACTTAGGGAGCCAAGCAGCTATTCTGCCTCTGCAAATTTACCCGCAGGTCACTTTTGTACGACAAGGAAAAGGAAACTACGGAAACAAACAGGTGCGGGTCAGAAACTCATATCCTCTTCCAGATTAAAAACTCATCTTTCAATGCAGGGATGTGTTATTGTGGCTGATTTTGGGAGCGCTCCATGCAAATGGAGGTGTGATTAGGCGCATGGGGGTGGGAGGGGGGTGCACACAGTGGAGACAAGGATGGTGTATTCCTCTGTCCAAATTACCTCTGTAGAGACAGAGAGAGAGGGCTGCCTCTGCCTCTTAAAATACCCAGTAGGAGTAAAAGTTCTGTGTTTTTTTGACAACATTCATGCAGGCAGTCAGTGTTGTTTTACAATTCGGTAAATTACTAGTAACATACAACTATTTTTTTCATTTGTACTGGACATTCTGCATCATCTGACTATGTAGTATATTGTGGATAAACAAAAAACTACATATTTAGGATTACTGATGAAATTACACAAAGGTGGCAGCATGAAAATGTAAAGAATTTTCTTTACTTTTATGTTTTGCTATTACCACAACAGTGAAAAACTATCAGTATTAACAAGCATGTAATCTTACAGTTTACAATATAGGTTGAGCAGAGGCAAAGAAAGCATGTTTTTTTTACCCTAAAGCTAAATTAGACTGTGTGTCTCTTTGAAAAGGACCCCACTCTCACATCCATGAGCGTGATGTAATATGAAATGAGGGGAAGTTTGATGAATTCACAGGTCATTAAAGCTCTGCTTCTGATGCCTTTTTAATGAAAAGCGCCCCCGTAGAGCAAAGCCAGCCGGCACAAAACGAGGGAGACTTTATCTGCTGTTGTTTCCTCATTAACCTTAAATTATGCAAACCAGTACAGTTCCCATTCGAGTTTGTGGACAGCTCCGTTTGCTCGCTCTTACAGTACCACCCCCCCCCACCCCCCTTCTCTCTCTCTTTTCCTGATAGCAGAGCGCTTTCATGTTAGCTCCAACAATCTGAGAGTCATGTCTCTTTTTCATTGCCACCGATTCCACTGCTTCTTTCCTCTGTAATGAGCTCTGGTAGGCTGACAAGGTCATATGGCGCAGACACATGGAAAATGTATTTTCTTTTGCTATGTGCAGACTTTGTGTGTTTGCGCTGGCTGTCCATCTTTAGATGTGTATGCTTGAGTGTGTTGTGTGTGTGTGCGGAAGCACATCCAGCCACAAAGCTAAACCAAGGTCGATATAAACAGAAATTCATTCATTCACACACATTTCTCTGTATAACCCTGATCCCTGAGACTTCAGGTACCTGTTCTTGCTGATATCAGGTGGAGGCTCCGGTGCAGCCTCAGGGTATGGTTTCATAATAAAGCATACATATTTATCCAGTCTGCTGCCATCAATGATCCCATCTGGATCGATGAGAGGGATTAGTATTTCACCCTGAATCAGATGACACCTGCACACATTTTTAAAGGTTGTTCATAATAGATAAGAATGAGTATCTATGAGTTCTGCTGAATATATTGCTACATTAGATCAACACTTAAGATAACACTGTACTTGCTAAAGTAGGTCTGTTGGCGTAGATCTAAGAACATAGTTGTTACACTACAATAATGGAGTTCAGCAAGAAGAGAGACAAGCAATCAGACTGATCCAAATTAATGTTTATGGAAAAAAAGACTCATTTTAATTGAGAGCACTTAAGATATCTTAATATGCTTCTGGGTCTTTGTAGCCAGGCCAACAATAATAATAAGGGACGGACAACTTGCCTGTCCATCAAGAGTCATTCTCCTCCGTAAATTCTTGCTTACTAATGCTTCTTCTCTATGTCGTAAAACTGCTTTGGTTTTATTTGTATGTCATTCAAAGCATGTGAGATTAAAGAGTAAGGTGTGTACACAAAGACACTGGACTAATTTTGTCCCATACTGATTTTGTGAGGATAAGTAGACCCACCCTGTGTTATGCCGGACAAGTGGCAATCCCATAATGACTATTGCTAGCTAACTTCCTATGTTGTAGCTACTTATAGAAGCCTTTCTGCTGTAAAGCTTGTTATCCTTGCACAAGGTATATGCGTTTAACTGTGAATGGCTACAAGTTATCCTTTAAAAAGTCTAATTTTATAAACAACAGGTACTCGACCATTTTTTTTCAGACAAAAGTAGGCTAATCCATTGCGACCATCAAAATGGCTACTTGAAATGATGACTTTCATGACTTATCAGCTATAGCTAGCCAGCTAAGAAAGCTAAGGTTTGTTCCATGGGAAGGTTAGAGACTGTGTACTTATTAACTTTAGTGACTTAAAGCAACTTAACCTAACTGTTTTTTAAAGGGTGAGTCCTGTTAAAAGGATTATACATGTGATAATACAGGATGTCATGCTCACAGGCTGAGGCTACTGCTGCTCATCATGAGCAAGAGTCATCCTCACCATGAGCCATGTACAACATGAGGGCGGCAGCATTGTTACTCTGTACAGCAGACCTGGGCATTTTACGGCCCGCGGGCTTTTATACAGTCAATGCCCGTGGGCCACATCCGGCCCATTGACCTTTCCTGTCCAGTCCGCATGCGGTCACTCACAAACACGAAATGTACATGAAAACAAGTTTAAGCTGTGCACGCTGTGCTGCTTTTATTTATGTACAGACGCATGCGCCGGTGGCATGTGTACCTACAGACCTTCAAAATGTCAACTCATGCGAAAAAAAGAAAGATTGTTACAGAATGCCGCATTTTTAAGAAGGTATGGACTGCAAAATATTAATTTACAGAAGTTAAGGGAAAAGACGTGTGTTTAGTTTGTGGTGCACAGGTCGCTGTGTTCAAGGAATACAATTTAAACCGGCACTACGTGACCAAACACGCAGAAAAATACAAGAATTTGTCTGATGAAGAGCGGGTTAAGGAGTCTGATGCCTTGCTGACTAAACTGCAAAACCAACAAGGATAAGAAAAGTGAAGAAGAAGACACTGAAAGTACTTGCTCCTTTTTGTATTAAGTAATTTAATTGCCAAACAACCATTCAGTGTTTCTGAGTTCTCAGTCTGTGTTAAAAATAAAATTACATACTTGATATAATTTTGTTTTCTTGTTTATGACTTGTATTTTTGACTTACTCCACAATTTATCATTAAGAAAATGTGTAATTCTATGTATTATACATTCTGTATCTACATACTTCCACAACCCTTCACCCATAATGCATACTGTGTATGCTTGCATACAGATTACCTTCAGCTAACGGTGTATATAATGTTACTTTTTTCTTTGATATCTTTATTTTCAAATTGCTGTATTTATTTTTAAAGTGCTGTATATAATGCTTCTCTTCTTATTGATATTGCTTTTAAATCGCTGTTTTCCTTCTGTCATCTGTATCTGAGCTGTGGTAACGCACAAATTTCCCCAATGTTGGATCAATAAAGTTTTATCTTATCTCTTATATAATAAAAAATCTATAATATACTGCTCTTTACAGGTAGAGAAAGTAGTTTAGTTCAGGTTATTGTTGGTTCGGCCCTCAAACACAGCTCAAGTTTCTCATGTGGCCCTTTGAAAAAAATAATTATCCACACTTGCTGTACAGTGTAGAGCCAGTTTGCTCTAGTAAGCAGTAGAACTGTGTATTACAAGAGAAAAAAGATCAACAACCTGACATAATCCTATCAGATGCTTACTTTAAACTTACACAAGCAACACAGATGTTAGATTTATGCCCTGTTGTTTTTTATGTTTAAGCTGTGTCTTTTCCTTTTTAACTTTGAAAATGAGGACAAACTTGTTGAACATTTTTGGTAACAAGTTGCAGTTTGCTAGAACTTTCCCAAGAAGAAATAATAAAGAGCAGGACATAGCTGCTAGTGCTAATAGCGCCTGCATCACCCACTGTTCTTCATGAGTCATTTCACTGTGGTTCAACAGAGTGGAGAAAATAGAAATTTCAACACAGCTTTCTCAAGCAGTGAAACAGCTGTCAATTTACCGTCTTGGTGGAGTTACAATGTGGTGGCAGTGAGCTGGGAAATCCCTCCTGTCTTCCTCCACCTGGATTCATCGTCCTTGATGCACACTTTCAAGGACACCTGACAAACTCCACAGTGGAGTCGACCACGCGGGCAACAATCCCGAAGAGCCCTGTGCAGCAGCCGCTGAGGAGTCCGCTAAGGGAGAAATGTGTGTGTGTGTGTGTGAAAGGCAAACAGAGCAGGCATAGAGGATTTATCTGAAAGACACAGTGTTTATGTAGATGTATCAAATGATCTAAGAACAGGTTGCATGCCATTCTTCTGAGAAATATGAGGGACCCAAGAGCTGCAGGTCAGTGGCGGAGAAAAGTCATGGAGACTACAAAACTAAAACAACTAGCTGTGAAAGACAATAAGAGGCTGGTTATACTATATATAGCACACCTGTTGTATAAAAGGATGTCTTTACAGCAGATTCGACAATCACACCTTTACCATCTGTTTAGCTGAAGGTCTTTGCAGTTATACTAGATTATTAGGTATGGATTTACAGGAAACTACAACCCTACTGTGGCTGTGAAATTAGATTTTGTCAGGAAAGATGTTTCTTACATGAACTTTGTTGTCAAAAAATGTGAATCCTTTCCCAAGCTTTAAAAAAAAACAGAGGTTAACAACTAATACATAACCAAAGTTTTTTGTAATCATTTCTATCAAAAACTCATTAGACTAGAAGGGCATTCGAACAGCTCAAACCTCTATCAAGGCCAGCAGTCCTCTCTTTTATGGAATACAAATCTGCAAGTATGCCTACTTTTAATAGATATATTTCCAAAAGTACTTTGATGTATCAAAATAAGGTAGCTTTTTGTCTCAAACATCCCCTGTGACCCACCAGAAGCGTGTGGTGGTGTCTGTGTCTACAGAGGTATTGCATTCTGCATTTTGCATTCATACAAATTGCATGTAGCACCTTCCTGCATGGTTGTACATGTTAGTTGGTCTGCTTATTTGTGTTTTTGAATGTAACCTCTGCAAAACAATGAGCAAATAATTCTGATTCACTGCTTTTTAATTGCTAACTCTGCTCCCTCTCTTTATTCACTATCTTGCTCTCTCAACCACTACTTCCCTCCAGAGCTAAAGAAAAGGGGTCAAGCAGTAACTGAAAGCTGCTCATTCTGTGGAGGTGGAAAATAATTTGTGTATTCACTCTGTGACTTGAATCC
>JAPZDY010000012.1:21108092-21122244 GCA_029783645.1 Ctenochaetus hawaiiensis | reverse complement strand
ACTTGAATCCACTCTAAGACATAATGGATTCTTCCCTGGAACAAAGTTTAATGAAAATAGGGTCAACAGTTTTTTGGAGGTCCCGCTGGCAGACAAACAAGCCAACAAAATGAACCAACAAAACAACCTCATTGGTGTATGTGATTAAAAAATTTAAGCTACATGTAAAACCCTTAAAAAGTGACTTTTTAGGAAATTTATTCATCTGCTTTCTTGCTGAGAGATAGATCAAGAGATCAATAACACCTCTCTCTGTTTTTTTAATATAGGGCTAGCTAACTTAGCATAAAAACTAGAAATAGCTAGCTTGGTTATACTCAAAGACAACAAAATTTGCTTACTATTCGTAGGGAGTAGCTCTCTTTCTAAAGGTCATCTAATTTATATTTAAAAAGCTGCTCTAGACTATTTGCATTCTAACAATAAACCATACACATGAATGTAATACCGTTTAGAAATATAAGAATAAAAGAGCAATATTTAATATTTAGTACTTTCAAATACTGTCAATATTTTACAAAATATATCCATAGATTTTAATGTTTTTAAGGAAGTGCAGACTCCCACACACTGCTGTCCCTTATCCCAAAATCTCTAGCTCAAAGACAGTGTGTTCAGGATGTAGTTTGTCAGTTTTGGGGTAAATGAGTAAATTGCACTACATGCACATGTATGAAACTTTTCACTAGACTCTACTTTCAGAACAATATAAATAAAATATGAAAAGATGTAGTGGCTTAAAAAAACCCCCTCTGTTCGCATTTGAGAGTGAGAATATAAAGAGGAAATAGGGAGGCTGTCTACTTATACTGCATATATGTAAGTGTGTGTGCCTGCGTGTGTGTGTGTTAAAAACTGAGACTTCACCAGCCCTCTTCTCACCCCTCCGGTCCCCCTGTGCCAGCACCTCAGAGCAGCAGATGACATTTCATCAAATATTTATAAAAAACAATTTCCGAACAGTGTAATTAGAGGCAGGGTTTAATGTCGAACTAATCCTTGGGATCCTATTTCGCCACTGTCCTCGCTGTGCGGTTATGGGAGCCAGTGCCGCAGTGTCTACAGCTAAACGGGCGACCAATGAGCACCCTGCAGAGTGATGTCATGTAGAGCACCTTGGCGGTGCCTCACCTATGAATCAACATTTGATTTCTCCCACCTCTCCCCTTTCTACTGTCTTTCCTATTTATCTCACTCCCAGATATGCATAAGCAGCTGCGTTGTAATATGCTGACAAGACACACACACACATACTCACACTTGGCACTCCATTTCCCCCTGAATAGTTTGCAGAAGAAGAGCTGCTGCTGAGCACATTATTATATTTTCAGGTTATTAATTACTTTCCAATTACTTAAACAAATATGCTACATTGAGTGCCTAATTTCCCTGCTAAACTGCAGCAGATGGATGTGGCTGTGGCTGGAGCGGCTAGCACTTGGTACCTCAGCATAAAAGCAAAGCACAGAGATGGAGAAGAATATCATGCGCTGGTAGCTTCTGTCTGCTGTCTTTGCTGTAGTACATTAGTTAGTTAGTGAACCTTATAGCAGGGCAGCAGGACGAGTATGTTTTCTGTGCAGCCTTTCAGACAAGCAGCTGTTATTTATTATTCATGTACTTTTAAGAGGAAAAGTAGTTGTGGCGATTCGGCGTTTTGTGTGCAGTTTTGCAAAAGCTGTATATTTGTGATAAATGATGCACAGTTCTAATGACTGCTTATTATTTTGGAGACAGTTTTTCTTCACATTAATTATAAGTTTTTGATTGAGTGATGTTCAATTTAAGTTCTAAGCTTGCACATGTATGTCACACGTGGCAGCCTATATGCTCGTGTGTGTGAGTGAGTGCGTTCATCTATTTACACACACTGGTTCTCGCACAAAAACAGGAGCCAAACTCTTAAGTCACATCGAAAGGCCTAATGGGAAATCTCTCCCCTAATTAAGATGCATGAATAATTCAAGTGGTGGCATGCTAATTAGTATTCCATCAGTCCTCTGTGGCGATGACGGCCTGTCGAGGCACATCGCAGCTAGTTAGGGCCCGTGCACAAGGAGGATGGCTGAAGTGAAGGAATGTCGACACCTTGAGAGCTGCTTGACAGAGTATCCTATCATTACTGCAGAGTGCATGACAAGCTTCCTGTTATTCTCCATCTCCATAATCAACAACAACACGTATCCTTTTGTCTGGGGAGAATCTGGTGAATAAGATATAATATAGGGGTAAATAAGCCCCGGGAGAGTGACTTTTTTCCTCTTCTCCATCTGACTCCAACCAGAGAAATGCAACGTTACATTTATCTGTTGGAGCCCATGAAGTTTCCAGTCACCTGGGGTGTAGTGAAACCTCCATATCCACATTGTACTGTTTTAAATGCATGATTTAGCAGTGTTATGGCCCCACGGTTATTGCCTCTCCCTCTGAGGGGCCGTTTAATGCTAGTAAAAGCAATAAAGAGGTGTTAAGATGGAAATTAAGTCTAGATAAATCACAGAGGTTAACTCTGCTTTGGCTCACAATTACAGTCTGCCTTCAATGAAATTTGCTACTTTATTTACAACAAGAGCATCAACTCTGTACGCAGCTCGCATGTAATCCTTCTCTGCATTGTTTTCACAGTGAGAAGTCTGGCCCAGTATCATCTCTAATTTAATTACTCACATTTTTTTTGTAATAAAACACACTAATGATAACACAAAATACATAAATGAGTTAAGCTGTGGCTTCTATCCAGGCCTGTGGCTGTGTCGAATATTTGAGGATTCACTGTTTTATTGAAAAAAAGCACATACACACTGTCTTTCTCTTACACACACACACACACACACACACACATAGAAAGAATAAAGGCTCCTGTGGGCCCTGGCCTGTGTGAGTGTATGTAGCCCCGGGGAGGCAGGCTGAGGTTTTGTGGCGTCTTTGTGCTGGGTTTAACCTTGGCTCTGGGCTAAACACACAGGGAATGTTCTAAGAGGACCTTCAGCCATCAGCAGCGGCTTTTCATATACTGTTCCACTCCTGTGGGAGCGCCGCCACAAACACAACTATTGATCCACTGTCATACTCTCACACACTCCTCCCCTCAGCTTTTCTTTTTTCTCTTAGCTGCCTAGTGTGTGTGTGTGTGTGAGAGAGAGTGTGTGTGCCTGTGTGTGTATGTGTGTATCAGTCAAGCTAAAAAATACTCTCCAAAGTGGTCGCAGATCCCATGACATGGTGCTGGGCCATTGATGTGTTATTGCTGTTCTGTGTATCCTGTGGGCTTTGGCTTTAGCATTATGTTTCTATTTATTTTCATCTAATTTTTTTTACCTATTTATAGCCATCCATGCATGGATGTTTTCAAAACATTTTCATTTAGACTTCATTATATTGGGACTGTAACTTCCTGGAGTTATTCATGGCCGGGTATAATTTTCTGTTTTCCTTTTTTTTTCTTCAATTTTCTCCTTGATTGACATGTCATTAATGTTCAGTGTGGAATAAAATACTGTTTCAGTCAGAACTTCACAAATTGAAGACAGAAAGATTCTCACTCAGATTTTAATCAGAGATGATAAACATGATACTTGTTTTTCTGCTTCTTTGAAGGTTCCATTTTTCTAAAAACGTGTTTTTTTCCCTTTAAACCTGAGTTTCTTGTTATCCCAACGTGAAGCATATAGGTGTTTCATGATCAAGGAGATGTAAAATAAAGCAAATCAGTTCAGAGATGTGTGATACATTTACCCAGACAAAATAGAAAATGGGATAAGTTTTTATTCTACACACAATATTTTTTTTTATTGTTTCTTAAAGAGAACTATGTCATTTGGTACAGCTCATATTAAAATAAAGACAGAAATCTTTGTAATCAATGTTTTAAGTTTAGTGAATTGTGTCATGGTAGTGTAAGTGCTTCATTTCTAAAACTTGAATTACATTTTTATTGAAAACTTTTTTTCAAATCCTTTTTTTAATTTATATTAAGCTCTATGACAGTAAATAAGCTTAAATCAAAAACATACCTCCATATTTATCTTAAATCCCCTGAAGAAAGGAGCTTTTCAGTCAGATCTATGGAAAAATTTGAGTAGTTAAAAGATCATGGATCAATATCTAATTATAATTGCCTGAACAGATGACTTTATTTTCAATTATTTTATATTTTCAATATTTGCAAACCTACTTCATCATTTCTCTGTCAGCACACACTACCTTTCCCTTCCACAGCTCTGTTAAGAACAAATTGTCCTTGTCTGATTGATATGAAAATTGAATTAATATAATTTGTTTTTGCCCTTCTCTTTGATTAGCCAACCAGTTTGTTTTTTTTAATCACATGATCACCTGACTCACAGGTGAACTTTAGGGCCTCAGACTGCAGGTCAACCTGTGCATCAATAATAAAACAAGTTCTTTGAAAGCGCACAGGGAATAGATTCCAATATGGAGAGGAAAAAATCCTGAAATAGAAAGAGAAAAGAAACACAGAAAGAGAAGAGAACCGAATGCGGAAAAGGAGAGAAGAGTTGAATGGAGACAGACTTGAGAGAGAGGAGGAGAGAGAGAAGCCTGTGTCTACGATCCCTCTTTAGGCTGAATAAATGGCAGGCCATTTCCACATCATAAATATCATCCCAGCTTAATGTGCTGAGCTCTGAGGTGGGCCCAGTCTGAGCCACCCTGGGGAGTTTTTGAGGAGGGGGGGGGCGGCGGTGCTGGCTGCAGGGAAGGATTCCTTACCTGCAGCCTCAGGAGAAAAGGGCGAAGGGCAGCTTAATCCCTGAAGCAGCTACTGTATCTGTCCTGCTCCCAGCGGGGCAGATGTGCTCCAGATGCCAGGATGGACAAAAATGGACATTAATCATTTTCAGCTTGATGACTCTCCCCTCCATCTCTTCAACTTGGATGAATGTGTTTGAGAGTGAGTTGGTGAGATACGTACACACACACACACACACACACGCACACACACGTGCACATATGTAATGCAATTACAATTCCTTTCTATAGGAATGCACAGACAGGTGATCATGGGGGAACAGCTGTCAGAATTTAAACAAAATGGAGGAGGATACTGTATAGATACACGTTTACAATCTCTTTTATGCCTTTTGAAGAGAGACCTCTCATGCTTAGCAGGTTGGTGACATTGGGCTCCAGTGTGCTCTGACATGTGGAGGGTTGAGCTCATTTTTCTGGATGTCAGGCCTTGTCCCCTCTGATGAATCCTGGAGCCCAAGGCCTGGCTGGATTGGCTCTCACACCGGCTACAGGTGGTGATTGATGACTGGAGGAGTAGCAGTCTTCAGCTTTGCTCCTATTTCCCCGACCTGCCTATCTGACAGCCCCAATCACCAGGCGGACATCTAAATCGGGCCCTCAGCCATCCAGCGCAACAGCCGCTGGCAGATCTCACAGCTCAAAGTGCCTGAACTGCTCTGTATCTTAACACAGTGGAAAAACTAAGCTAGAAATGCCCCTGCAACGAAAAACAATTGGGCCTCTGGAAGGTGGTGGTGCATTACACCCACGCAGACATGAAATAACAATAAGCCGGCTGTTTTCCACATTCAAGTGCAATTAAGACAGATTTTGAAGTATATCTGGGGTCCCATTGAAGAATAGCCTCTCTCAGCATCCTGATGGGCTGAAAAAGCAATGAGCCGACTCCTCACTTCACAGCCTTGTTTGAAGCCCCTGCATCAGCTATTTGGATGAATGCTTGCCCTGGAACACACACAGGTGGTGTATCGCCTCCTCAATTAGCACCTTGTCCAAAGCCCCCCCATGTCCCATTCCCTCCCACAGTACGGGTGTGAAATTTAAAATCCTCCACCAGCGTGATTGCTCTTCTCTTCGGGGCACCGTGCTGCTGAGGCAGCATAATGACAATCACCACAGTAGCCCAGGATGGCAGAACTACAAAACAGGGGTGTTTACTGGTGGAAGCACCGTGAGCCAAACTCAGCATGGAGTGAAGACAAGACAGCGACTTAACAATGGAATTAGAAGCGTCTCACTGTGCACCTCAGATGAGTCATCACGTTCGCTCAGCCACACTCGTGCGTGCCAGCCGAGACGGTCTGTCTATTCCATTAAAAAATATTTCTCATTCTCTTCCATCCTTCCCTCGGGTCAGACTTCTCCCTGCCTCTTTGCATCCCATGGCAGCTTGCCGGGTGGGCAAAGTTGCGACTGGCAATTACCACCCACCCACCTGGGAGCGAGGGTAAACGTCTGGTTGATTTGAGACGGCATGATTGGCTGCACCTGTCCCTGCTGATGGATGGCTTTCTGGGCACCTGTCTCAGTGTATGAGGTCGCACATGATGCTGAGTGTGGGTGGGATTTCTTTTTGTGTGTGACATTACAGAAGCGCTTTGTTTTGTTCTTTATTCAAAACTGGAGCAGCAAGTAACCTCTTGGTTTCTTTCTTAGTTTGGCTCTGATTGTAGAGGATGAAAACAGCGCTTAAAAAAAAAACCCTCATCCAAATGTTATGTATATTTCCACATGCTCAGCTTAGCCACTCTTAGTCACTGTTTTCACACCTGACCAACCTCGCACATGCAGTTAAGATGATGTGGCAGATTTATGGCTCAAAACTGTTAGTAAATTTAGTAAACAATGGCTTTTTGAGTTCATTAAGAGGTAGACACTTGTTACTGGGCAAATTTATCAGCTACATCCAGTTAGCTTATTTAGCCGAGGTTAGCTTTATGAGTTGTTTGAAAATCATATCCTGATTTTTTCATTTTTCCAGCTGGTTGGTGTGGAAGGGGTACTTAACAGCAAATTACATGATGTCATGCTAAAAGACTTTCTCTGAAAATGGTAAGTAGTTCTCCACTGCTTCCACATGAACATTTGACATGTAGACACATCCAAAGCCTGGCAGGCCTGCTGCTGTAATGGCTGCTACAGTAAGTTCTTAGGAGAAGTGAGGCAGGTGAATTTAGTTCTGGACTGACAAAAATGAGATTACAACAGCTGAGGTCTTTGGTCCCTGTACAGAATGTGTGTATTTGTTTTTGCTTGTCCCTAATCATATGAACTATGTCATTTCTTTTCAAACCTGTTCCCCATTCCAGCCCAGGAGAAGCTGCTGACATCTCCACTGACACCTCCACCCCTTCACCTTCAGATTCTTGTACAGCCAGGCCAGACATCTGTCACTTTGTTAACATCTGACAGCCAACAGGAAGCGATGAGCTCCTGCTTCCGGGCCCTCGGACCCCTGGGCTGCAACGCCAAGTAGCAAATATTATTAAATCAAAACCTGCAGCTAGACGAGGATGGGAAATAGGATGTGGGGGGAAGAGGTTGGAGGGAAGCAATGCACCCTTCCAGCCAAGCCTAGACATATTACTATGGCAGTCTTCCCAGTGTTCTGCCCATCAGAGCCCAATCAAATATTCTATTACATTATTCTCCAATTTCTGCCCCCTATCAGCCTTGGGAGCCCAAGGGCCTTAGTAGCACCGTCGGCCGAGGAAATGTTTCCTCTGCAGCCATCTGTGGTGATGGAAGGGACATATTGGAAATCAAAGCAGGAACAGGAGGAGGGAGCAGAGGGCAGGTCCCCTGGCTCCGGACAGGCTCCTCTTTGGCCAGGAATTACTGCTCTATGGAAAGACGGAGCAGAGAGAGGTGAGCTTGTACACTGAATACACACACATTTACCGTACATGTGTTGCTGCACGGGCTAACCTTATACACACAGGCGTCACATGGGACCACACCGAGCGCAATAAACCTTCAGAAACACAGGCCTGGATCAGCAGTGTCAGCCATCTTCAAGCTGACGAATGAAACAGCTGTAAGGAAACAGAGAAACAACATGAGAACAAAAAACTGTAGGCACAAAGCAAGGTCATAAAAATAAACACTGCAAAACTGAAAAGTAAGAAAACACTGATGCCAAGATGTGAAGAAAAACACTCTGGAAAAGCTGAGAAGACTGGTGAGGACACCCAGCGAGGACTCTCGCCAATTAATCCGTCCTCTGCTCAGGCTGCCCACTGTTCCCTCTGAGCGGGGTTTACTGAGAACTCTGTAATCTTCCCCCAAAAAATTACCCCTTCAGGAAGCCTCGACTCATATCTCTGCAGTTCAGTTGGTCTGCCTGGTGGATCCCGGCAAAGAGGCACAGCTGCCGAGATTTTGGCTGCACGCCGCATAAAATTAGAGGGTTTTTTTGTTCACTGTAGAATGAGAGAGATTGTTAAAATCTGGCATTAACAGGCAGGCTGCTTAAAATTTCCAACTAGTTATTTCATTGCAGACTTGATAATGAAGCATTTGTTGAAGATACTCTGTGTCGATTAAAACAGCTACTTTCTCTCAAGGATCTATGCATTTACCCATCCCACAACAAATGATAGCGAGCAACGTGCTAATCGCTTAAAAGTCCAGGTGAAATTTAGCAGCAATATTGACAGAGATTTTAGAGATGTCTCATATTTTCATTATAATTTATAGTTTTTTACTTTCAGAAACACTAAAATCCAAATTAGTTTCATTCAGCTGTCTAAAATTAAATCAGGCTTTTAATTAGTTCCCATCCAAATGCCACTCTGACGAGGCTTCAAACATCATCTTCCTTTAGATTTAACTAAAAAGCAGGATTTACATCTTCAGCAGGATTAAATATAATATCACTGTCTTAAGTTATGACTTTTTCTCTCAAATTTCAGCCTTGTGTTATTATTCCTCTGCTCTGTCTGAGCAAGAAAACAGTTCACACTAAAAACACTTTTAAATTAACTTTAGAGGACTTGATTTGTATAAAACCTAAACACATTTTTCAAATCATTCTGATATTCTGTACTCTCTAAATTCATTTGCCATTAAAGTCTATTATTATTAAACAAAGCAATATTATTTTATGAAATGTGTTATGAGGTGTGAAGGAGCCTAAATAACAACAATGTGTGAGGTGACATGTGGTTTCCCACCAAACTTCACCTTGATCACCTCAATATGCCACCTTAAACTGTGATGGATGTTCTAGTGTAGCAAGTTTGACACAAATGCTCCTGATATCATCAAAATGACCTTACAAATGTTGCTCAAATAAGGCTCATCTTTAACAGGTGGACAGTGGTGATGTTCATGTTCTGACCAATAAGGTAAAATTTAGCAGCAACTAAGACAAGGAGCGCCAGGTGGACCCTTAGCTTCCCCCAGAGGCAAATGTGATGTAACCGTTGTGGTGCCAAGCTTCCCTTCTGGTGCCGCAAATTCCAGTTTTTCTTCACAATCAGTGCCCAACAAACACATTTACATTTGTTTTTTCAGTAGTTGCTAGGAAGAGTAAGCATCCAATCAGCAGCTTCTGCTTGGAGGAGAAAGAGGGAAATATGTCAGGGACTGTGAGCACAGGGAGTGTGAAATATCTTCACACCTCTGGACCAGACACCTCGGCCTCAGCCCTCCCTCATCCTCGCCCCCTCCTTCACCTCACTGTGTGTGCGTCTCTGTAGCTGCAGTCAGTGGGTGAGCACATGACCACATGACCTGCCCAGAAGCTTTATGAATTATGCAGCCTGAACAAACATACAAGTCACAGGGTCACTCGAGGCGAAGACTGTTTTCGTACTCCCGCCCTCAATCCTGCAGTTTTCCTGTCTGAGAGAGATGGAGTGGACGGAATGGGAAATGAAAAGAATGAAAGGAGAAGTGGAATAATAGACAGATACCACACGAGACATTAGATGGTTTTCCACTGCTGAGGTCCACAGAGATGTGAAATGATCCCAGTCCTGTTTGCTCCACCTCAACACACACACACACACACACATGTGCACGCCCATGCACACCCCGTGCCCCCAACTCTGATCACCACCTCCTGACTGCCCAGCAGGAGACTTGGGATGATCTCACAGCAGTGTGACAGGGCAGCGGAGACCCCGAGGTGGGGGGTCAGAGTGACAAGAAAGGTTAGTGGATGGTGGGACATGGTGAAAGTGTGTTTGTGTGAGTCTGTGTATAAGTGTGTGTATGGTAGCCACTCCGTCCATTAACAGTGGCCAGGCCTGAAGATCAAGCCAAGGGCACTAGAGCCAGCCACTCGTCCAGCCAGCCTGGTCTCCAGTGGGTGTCTGTGTGTGTGTGTGTGTCTGTGTGTGTGTGGCAGAACATGGCTCTGTGTGTACCTTATGTATGTGTATGTATGTGTGTGACTCACCTATGACCGGCTCTGCTTGCTCGGAGGCAGCTCTTTGTCTTTGTGCTGACAGGGTGAAGATGATTGAACGCTCTGCTCCTCCAGTTTTACGCCACAGAGACCGAGAGCTTTGCACAGAGACTAAGTTTTATACCACGCGCTGAAGTCGCCCTCTGCTTCCCCACATCGCTACTTGTAACATATTCATTTTCAAATAAATAAAATATATCTATAAAATATAAATACATTTACAAAAAATAGCCTGCAGGGCCAAAAATCTTACTATCCAGCAACAGAAATACAGCCATGTTTCCTGTGTGGGGGGGATGCTCTCAGCCCAGAGGGGCTACAGAGTATTATGCTATTATGACTTTTATTCATTGACTGGAACTCTCAGAAATTTAAATGACATCTGTGTCTGTGCTTTAACACTGTATCACCCTGTACTTTGCTGAGATAAACCTTCATGCTTTGTATCACTGTGTGTGCTTGAACAGGATGAAAGATGTGTGCCAAGAGACTTAGAGTGTTAGACTTCCTCTGTAGACATGATTGTGACTATTATTGGATTTAAAATGTATTTGGTTTTAAGATTAGGAAATTATTATTTTGCTTGCTGCCCTGTGTCTGAGCCAGTTGTCCATTTACAAGGTGATTTGTCTTAAGCAAAAACTCTGCTCATGCACACGGCAGATTATTTGGACAGTGATTATGGACAGAATAAAAGAGATAAAATGGTAATGAGGCCCAAGAATAAGGAGAGAAACAGTAAGTTTCGAAGAAGTGGAGACACACCTGCACACCTGTTTTTTGGGGGTTGAATTTATTTGCAGTTTATAGTGTGACAAATCAGCTGATGTGTTTTTAACATGACACCTTCATAAGAGCTGGCATGACAGCAGCAAGCGTGTTCTTTAAAAGCTGCATTACTTGATCACCAATCATCAGAAAATTTACAAAATTTTAAAATGTACTAACTTTAATTATGTAATCAAGAAAAATATTAGAAATAAGTCAAATTAAATGGAATATATATTTTGAAGGAAACGACATCCTTTAGTCCAGAGCTGAATCAATTAATCTGTGAAAAGATTGAATAAATATTGGTAATTCAGTCATATATTCTAACAAACATGTCTGTCTTTGATTTCAACCAATTCCAAGTATTTGAATCCTCTCAAATTGTGAATATCTGCCCCATTTTTTTGCCTGATGTGATGGTAAAATGAATCTCTTTAAGATTTTGTCTGTTAAAACCAACCATTTAAGGACGTATCCTTGGGCTTTGGGAAACTCTAAAGGTTATCTTCCGCACAGCTCTTTATCCGCCAAGGTGGAAAAGCTCTTGAAAAGTACTTTCCATTTACTATTTTACAGAACAAACAATTAATTAGTTAATTTAGCAGCAGAATAAATCAGCAGAATAATCAGTAATGAACAAGGTCTTTGCAGCCAGGCTCAGGTAAATAAAATTTTACATTGACTGACTGAAGTGCTCTCACTTTTTTCCTAAGCCAGAGCTGGTGGCAGACAGCAGACTGCACAGTTTGTCTTCCTCTCCAATAATATCACATTACTAAAGCTGTTGATACCATTATGTTGACAAGTGTGTGCTGAAATATGGAGTTTGGCTTGAGTCCCTGGAGAGTCTGTGCTGTTGGAATGATTAGTAAAGCATGTACCCAGCCTGTGTCTTGTTGAGCCAGACAGACAGGGAACATATGTATGTGTGCTGGGCCTTGTAATCAACACATGGGCTGCGAGACTGCTGCTGCTGCCAGGGAAGGAAGGCACTTCATCTCTCTGCGCTTCGTGAGAAACAAGGTAAAGATAAAGTGTGTCCAAATTACACAGACACACATACACGAGTGCACAAAGATGCTCAGATGCAGGAGCCAAGACGTAAGAAAAGTTCATGGCTCCTTCTCCACTGAAAGAGATTAACCAAAATTAGATTTACAGCATGTGAACGGACAGAATTATCCATTCATTTTCTTCAGCCGCACACACGCACACACACACACACACACACACACACACAAACAAAAGTCACAGTCCCATGAAAACAAATCCAAACACAGCTGTCATTTGGATACAACTGACCTAAACAGCAATATGAAGCTGACAGAGGCTAATTATTTTCATTGGCAGCCCCATCTTCTCTCTCACTCCCCCTCCCTCACTGTGTCAAGCCTCCGGTGTGTAAGATGTGATCAGTATTCATCTGCGGTCGTCAGTAAACTGAGAGGGAGCCATGTGACAGTGACCCTCTGGGTGCACAGAGACCCCACTGCTTCCTCACTGACTCTGCCTGCCGTGACTCCCGTCCCGCCAAAGGCTGCCTGTAATTAAGAGCCACACACTGGAGGAGTGTATGTGTGTGTGTGTGTGTGTGTGTGTGTCTATGGTTGCATGTGTCAGTCAGTGGAGAAATACATTATTTTATCCATGGAGGTAATGAAGCCAGACGAGGGCATATTAAGGCTGAAAATAAACTTGGAAATCCATTCCTTTTTTAAAAAAATAAATGTAAATTTTTAAGTTTAAGGCTGCAGTGTTTTTGTGACCGTGGAAAATGTTTACACAAAGGCTGAAACCAAGAATGTGTGTGTAGCCATAGCCTGATATGACTTGTTCCTCTTTGCCAAAGATCTCCATTGTTGTCCAAAACCACATCAATAAGCTGCTCCTCTGGGTGACCTGATTCTTCATTGTGATGAACACAGGCAGTTTATTTTGAGACTATTCTGCATACACCATCGCAGTCCTGCATCAGAAAGAATAGACCTCACCACACAGGATACAACCAAAATATCATTCCAAGTCCTGACAACAAGAATATGTTCAAAAAGTAAACAATTCCAGCTTCCTCCAACATAAAAAATCTGCAGTAAAGGACTTAAAAGTGGTTGTAAAAAAACAGGTACATTTAAACTGTAGGACTTCTGTTACTGCCATACTTTTCTTACTCATATGTGTGTATCTAATATACTTTTGTAAGTTTTTTTTTATTATTTAAGTGTAATAATTAGGCCAAGAGAAGCAGATTCCTACTGACATCACAGGTTTGTTGTGTTGTTGCTTGAGCTCATTTGGACACTGAATAAGTTCATCCGAGAGGGGAGAGAAGGAGGAAGGACTTCTACCTTTGAGTTCATCAGAAACATACGCAGCATAGCAGTGGGACAAAATGTTAACTCTGGAATAATAAGCAAGGCAGATGTGGTACCTGCTCCTGTGCCTTCGCGGAAATTAAAGTTGTGGATCTCTGGGTGCGTTTGACACATCACCTTTTTTTTCCTTTTTTTTTTTTTTTAAATAAATTGTCCCTTGCCATAACCAAGTGTCCAAGTTAACTAAACTTGACCATAACCTTTGCTATAGTTTATTGCACTAATAATGTACAAAGAAATGCTACTTTAGGCCAAAAAAAGTTTATCATTATAGATTAAATGTTTTTTCATGTTCATACAACATCAATGTTCTGTTGGGCCCTATCTTGTCCTGTTTCCATAAAAACTCACTAATGCAAACATGCTAATGACAGAGAATCAAATAGTATGGGGAAAAAAACGCACAAATAAATCTAGTTTCCTAATGTTCAGTGAAAAACCACAGCGTTAATTTGATTTAGAAAATGTTTTTCAGTAAAAAAAAAAATTGGAGAGATTGATAAGATTGTGGCCTCAGGTCGAAGGAGATGAGTTGTACAGCTCTTATTGCCTGCATGTACAGATTAACTCTGAGTGATTATGCAGAAAGTTTGGAGTTAATAGCTTTTGTGGTATTTTTGTTTGGGGTAATTGCAAATTGCATGTGCAGTCTGAGGTGGCGGATAACTGCACAAAGGCCAACAGCTTTTAAATCTTTGTAGAAGAAAGTGGACTTGAAAGAATTCTGAGATGGACTAAAGCATTTTAAAAAAAAATTCCTTCTTTTTTATTTATATATATATATATATATATATATATATATATAGAGAGAGAGAGAAGA
>JAPZDY010000012.1:21085812-21107992 GCA_029783645.1 Ctenochaetus hawaiiensis | reverse complement strand
TTTTTCTTTTTTAGATAAAGGTCAATACAGTTAACCATTTACAATACTTTAGCTTTAGCATTACTTTAGCATTTAACTAACTCTAAATCCTGTGGTCATGCAGAGAAGTGAACTGCCCTGTAACGGCAGTCTTTCAGGCCTCCGTCTCACCTACAATAAGGATAAAGGTTCCCTTCACAAGGTGTCAGAGTAAGTGAACAGGCAGCATGCTGAGTAGGAATGTTCATTGTGTATCAGCCAGAGTGAATAAAGTTTACGTCTGTCAGCGGTGCTAAGCTTAGAACAACTCATCCAGCCGTCTTCTATTTACATTTTCCTTCCCCGTCCCTCAGGTCTGCCTCCCCGATGTGGATGTCAGGTGAGGTGAGAGAGGAAGATGATGGGCTTGATTCTTTGCAAACACTCTCATCAGTGTGCTGCATTGATTGGGTTAGTATCTCCTGCTCGCCGATCAATGACTCTCTGTGCCGTCCTGAGCTGCGCTCGACATGCAGGATTTCATCTTATCATCACATCAGCACATCTCTTTTTCTTTCTCTTTCTCATCTTTTTATCCGTCTCACCCATTTTTTTTTTTTTTGCATCACATATGACATTTTTTATCTATGATAATGCCTATGATGTTTTACTGGTGAAAAGAAAATATTAAAAATGTCATATGTACATGTAGTTTCTGACATTTTCTTCCTTTTTCTTATCACATCCTCATTATTCAGGGAGAGAAGCAAAGAACAAGAAGATCAGGAATTAATGCCATCATTGGACTCTTAACTGAGAGATGATTTCACCCTCTCTCTCTCTCTCTCTCTCTCTCTCTCTCTCTCTCTCTGTCTCCGTGTCTGTGACAGAGAGGCAGATGTTAGATGAAATAGAGAAGATGAGCTCAGTGGAAAGACCCATTACAAGGCAGCAGTGGGGGCTCGGCTGAACAAATAGAAACACTGTGTCGTCTTGGTTTCCCATAGGCAGCTGAATGCAATCCTATCAAAAGATGAACAGGAACATGCAAACACATGCCCGAACATACAGACACGGGGATGTGATCAGTAAATAAGCCTGGCTAAGTTGAAAGAATCACAGAATTAATCTTGTACATCACTTTCATCCAATATAAGCTTTTATTTTGAATTTTAAAAACTGATCTTTTTTCTCCTTTTGCTCCTAAAAAAGGTAAAAATTTCCACCATAATAACTTTTTCTTTCAGATTCTACTTTCAGTGTATCATATCAGTCCTGTTATCTATCACTTGGCTTCAATTTCATTGTTTAACCTGTAAAATCACCACCCATAACAATCCCCACCTGCAGGTTACGGCAAATCATTTTTCCTGACCTCCTTTTGCTCCGTATCGCCAAACACCAGCACGATAACTAGCAGACCACACTGTACGCAATCTCTCCTTCTGCTTCTCTTCCTTCATCTGTCGACTTACTGTCACTGTCCTGCTCACCTTCTGGCGCTGGCATGTGTGCTGAAATCCTCAGAGCAACTCCACCACTGCCCCTCCCCCAACTCCCGCAAATTTATTAATATGATTTACATAAAGTTAAAGTTCTCCCGGCAGCCAAGGAGGCCGCTCTAAAATAAGCTGTGGTGGTGACAGAGCCAATGTGTTATGTGTGTCATAGGCCCGGGGGGCTCTAGGGGCTGCTGGGTTGGGAACGTTGGGGAGGGTCCCTCGGGGACGCTGGCCTGGAAATGACACAGAGTGAGGGAAGAGCCCCCATACTCCAGAATCAGTCATCTCATCTGCAGGGGGAGAGAACGAAGGACAAAGACACATCGCCCCACCGCCGGGCTAAAACTCACACACACACACACACACACACACATACACTCACTATGGGAAATGCATGCATGCCCTCACGCGCAGACACACACACCAGAACATAATATTTTATGTGTGGTTTTTAAATATGGCTTTAAAAAAGGATTATGCAGGGATGATGCAGGCCGATTATGGTTTCAGGACATCAGGGGCACTTGATCCCTTTAGAGGTGCCCAACACATCAGTGTATTTATTCATACAGCAGTGTCTGCAGAAAAAAAGATGTCACATTTTCAGCTTTAAAATGGTCCACGTAAATTACAAAAGCAGACACAGTCGTGTTCTTTCATTCACTTTTTTTTTACAGATATTTTTCAGTTTAAGATGTCAAAGTTGCTTAATTATCTTTCCTCAGTAATTTAGGAAATTTTAGCATAAAAACAGTCACAAAAGGCAGATAATAATTACCTAACAGACACTTGAATAACCGAAAAAAGTAGCAGGCACTTTAGAATTACTTTTATTCACACTTTTAAAAATTATGCTTGTTTTTTGTGAACCTCAGCTTTGAGTTAAAGGGCTGATAATCATGTTTAAGTCCCCACCACGATCCGTCTTCTGACACAAGATAGCACAAGAAGCAACAAAATCAATCGTTAACACGGCCCAATCATCACCACATCTGCCCATGATGGGCTGAAAATAGCAGTGTGTGGTGTAGCTTACATACCACAAGGTCAATATCTGCCCCTACCTGATGACAGCTGACTGATCTCCAACTACACTGACAGCTTTTTGATGGGATGATTTTTGAGAAACCGCCATCAAAGCCCCAGAGGTTTGGGACCAATAGCACACTGGAAATACAATCTAGTATAAAATGGGGCAGAGAGGGTTTAAAAAGAAAAAAAAAAGGCAAAATCCCCCTAGAGGGACACACAGCACTCCAAACTGTCGAAACGAAGCTGAAACATGAGAAAATCAAAAGCCTTTCATTAAAACCCGCCAAGAGAAGAAGGTCTTTTTCCTGAAAAGATTATAAGTAATGCAGGAAATGACTACCATCACCTGACACAGCTGCTAAACTACCCCAAAGTGTCTAGTGCATGATTATGAAAACATAAATGTCAACACCTAGTTTACCCTGCAAATAATAATAATGAAAAAAAAGCGTGACTGAAGGAGGGGGTCCTCAGAGAGCGAAAGAAACACAGAGTGGGGAATTAGCTGAAATGTTCATGTAACATTTTCCCTGATGTTTCATCTTAATTACCGCTGTGCAAATCTGATTGGCCGTTTATGCCAGGAAATTCATAACCACAGTGCGATATTAATTACTCCGGTAGGATTCGGGCTATATTTGATATGCACAAGGCATCGCGGCCATTATCAGCCTTGTGTTTCAGCCCCAGCCCTGCGTGTCAGCGGTAATCAAATCTAAATGTTGACAACAACACATTCGCCAATCAATATAGGATGGGAGGAATCCTTTGATGGTGAAATTTTAATCTCTTCTCTCTCATGTGTCTTAATCTGTGTCAATATCCTGTTAGCATCTCTCACATACATCTCTATTAATTTCTCGCCGACGTTGCTGATTGGATTTGCTCATTTAAAGCATGTCTTTTATGTTCCATTGTTCCTAAAGCCGTTAGATTAAGTGGAGTCAAAGGCAATTACTTGCTCAGTGAGAGCAAGTATCTGCGGTGTTTTGAGGGAGAGAAGATATTTTTTCTATGCTGTCGTTACCACATATTGTTCCCGGTCCTCCAAAAGCATGATCCAGACAGTAATATGAATGAAAGAGAGAGAATGAGACTGTAAAATGAGAAAACAGGCAGGGAATGAAGGTGGCATGACAGACAGAGAGAGGTGACCGGCCTTCAGCTTTATCAGTGGAGCAACACTGACCTCTGCTGGCGGACACAGGTTTCCTGTTAGTGTTTGTGACACTTCAAACTCCCCACCAGCGGCTTTAAAATTGCTTTCTTAAATCATCCGCCGTGTGAGTGAGAGGGAACATAGATCAAGCACACTGAGGAGTAGAAATAATAAGAAAAAAAACACAAAGCACCGTGCCAATTACTGGTACAGGTTCTGCATTGGGCTTATAAAAATGTAATCAATCACCCGCTTCGATGTGGGCCACACACATTGCAGTCCACAGTTTAACACCCCACTGCCACCACAACAGGAGAAGTTCATCGGGCGGAGAGAGGCGACAGTGCACTCCTGTTAATAACACAGCAGCCATGCACTCCTTTTGTGAAGTAGGAAGTGAGAGATACAAAGAGACAGCACACAAGATGACAGGCATGGTTCTACTTTCAACCAATATCCATGCAACCATCCACCTCTCTCCTCAGGACCCCCCCACCCACCCCCGGCACGACTCCATTCTCTTTTAAAAGCTTCAGCTGATTTTCCAACGGATGCTGAGGATGCCACCTCAAGCTGGTGGCAGTTGGAGTGTGTTGGTGAGGAGACAGGGCTTGCCCCCGGGGTCTCTGCAGGCCCAGGCATGCTTGTTAATATCAGCAACTATGTCGGAGGGGGGGGCACGGACAACAAAGAGCAAGTTCAAGACACACCAAAAAGTGCTAACACTCATATACACAGATGTATCATTGGAGGCCATGGTGTATTGTCTTACATGACTTCTTAAATATGTACATAAATGGAAATAAGGACATTATTGTTTCTGTCTAACACTCGTGAATTTTGAATTGAATCTACACACTTTCTGTTTGTTCAACTGCACATAAAAAAGATCATAAGCAAACAGCTATCAGACTCCCACTCTGCATCTGTGTGTGTGTGTGTGTGTGTGTGTGTGTGTGTGTTCCTGCCTCACAGACATCCTAATGATGTACTGGCACGCATGACGTAGCTGTGTAGCCATTCACAGGGCTGGCATGTGTTAATGGCCCTGGCACCCCACGCTCACGGTAAAGCGATACATCCAACTGGCTTAGTGGCCTGAACACAGTCAGGACTGAACAGATGCCACTCATTTCTGCTGGCCAAAGTGACCCAGCAATCAGCTGGCTAAGCACCTAAAAAAATCTCAGCAAGCTAGTAATGAGAGGACTGAATGCTCTGCTGGGTGACAACACAGCGTGGAGCCTCGCCACCGCCGCCGCATTTCTCTCTCTTACATTCTGTTTGTCCTCTTCCTCCCCTTGCCAGTTTCGGGGCCGGTCCTTACTTAGCTGATATTTCGCTGACCTGCTCTCAAGTCTCTCTGTCTCTGACCTCCTCCTCCTCTTTTTGCCATTCTCACTCTCTCATTGTGCCTTTCTCTTTGTCTCATTTGCTTTTCCTGCACACACAGTCATTCTGTATCTGCCCTGCCATCTTCTCACTGCTGTGTGTGTGTTTGTGTTTGTGTTTGTGTTTGTGTGTGTGTGTGTGTGTGTGTGTGCGTGTTTATGTGTGTTCGTGCCTACCTCTGTGCATTCGTGTGTGCTTGTGTGGCTGCTAGCTGATGCACTCTATGACATATTGAGGTAATAAAAAGCTCCTCTGCAGGGACTTCTGTGGCCCACTAATTAAACACCTCCTATGCGACCTTATTGCAGACGCCAGTTACCATAGAATCCAAGTACATCTTCTGGGCCTTGCGTCAAACTGCATCTCCCGTCTCTGAATCACAGGAAAGAGGGAAGAAAAGGGCGAGGAGGGAAGGAGGAGAAGCTGCAAGGTCATTACCTCTGAAAACACAATTATTTGTACATGAAATCATCTGCTCGCACAGGGTGGAGGTATTGACTTCCAAGACACAGACTTGTTTTCACAGCTCTGTAAAAATATTTAGTCGGACAATTTTACAGCAATGTGCTCGTGATTTGTCTCTTATAAACAGCTTATTATTCAGCTTGCAGGGTGTTTCAGTTCTTTTTTTCAATGTCATGAGTGGAAAAAAAACCTACTAATAATTGATTTTTATTATTCTCATGATTGATTTTTATTGTTTTTATCATTGCTTTTCTGAGCATAGACCTTAGTACCTAATTTCATTCCTCTATAGATTCCAACATGTATCAGAATGACATTAAACATCCTTGAAAAGTGCCTGCATAAGTTTTCTGCAGCTATATAGTACAAAGCTCTCTGTCTGTGTACTTTATTAATAAGATTATTTTATTTCCTCAAGGATGGTGAGTCAAGAAGTGCATATGTAATATAAAAACAGGTTAGCCAAAGTCGAAACTGGTTTCACAAGCCTAGAAAATACTCTATAATAACTGTGATGCAGTGAAAGCAGCAGCTTCTGAAAGCTCTCATGAATTGGTGCTGGGACACTCCGAGTATTATGTGGCAAAAGCAGAAAGAGAGAGAGATTGAAACAGTGAGAGAGAGAGAGAGAGAGACTCAGATCAAGAATGCTGAGCTGACTACACTTTATTGAAGCCAACCCAATAAATCTTCACCAAGGAGCATCATTTTACTCTTGAAGGGGTATTTTTGGGGGGGTATTTAAGGAAACTGCAGCCTCGGGAGAAGGAAATGTTACTACAAATTCCCTTTTGAATTACTTAACTACAGTTTAGGAGTAAATCATTAACCTTTAATGTTTACTCCTGATGTAATTGTTTCCACTGCAGCTTCTGCCATTAGATGTCATGTTCACTGTAGCAGAGAATATGAGCAGAAAGTGCAGAAGCAGCGAGAAGAGCTCTCCAAGCATTTGCGTCCCCCCGCAGTCCAAAGAGGTGCACATCAGGTGAATTCAGAGCTCTGAATCTGCCTGTGGGATGTGAATGTGTATGTGTGTCTGTGGAAGCTGTGCTTCTTTGGCCCCAGCTGCTTTAGATCCTGATCTGAAACTTTAAGCACACAAGAGAAAAAGGCACCAAGAAAAACTTTGTTTAAGATTTTTGATGCATCTTTAAATAAAAAAGACAAACCTCTGCATAAATTTTCTTTACAAAACAGAATATAGTTCATTAATAAAATGTGAAAGACTCATTATATCTTAAATTCTGGCTGGTGTGCAGAGAGTTCATGTTTACAACTGAACAGAGAAGCCAAAAACGTAGTAAAGTTAGATAAAAACTTCTCCATTATGTTTCTATAATAGTAAGTTAGCTAGTGAGCCTGTTTTTCTACCAGCCTGGAGCAAATGAATGTAAAACAAACACTGAGTCTAAGAGGTGTGTGTGTGTGTGTGTGTGTGTGTGTGTAGGTGTGTGGGTGTGTAAGGGTCAGGCCTGCTGAATGAAGGTGTCCTCTGATTTGGTCCGCTGTGGCCGGGGGGTCAGCGCGACAGACGACTCAGCACCTGTCATCGGCCCAGTCCCACTCATCAGTCACCACCTCCATATGCTGCCCATTAAAATCAGACGTGTGGGCACTCGACTGGCAAAGTCCGCACACCTAGTGACCCCCTCCACATCTGTTGACAAAGCCTTAAACACATGCAGCACGGCGAGGGGGGAAAAGGACAGTCGACGGGGGAAAGCAAGTTAAAGGAAATAGCGGCCACATTTACATGCAGTGAGAATTCACTTGAAGCAAACTGGCTCCTGGTCGACGGGTCTAATACTCATCACCCACTTACCTCATGATACAATGCAAAACCTTGTTTAATAGTTTTTTTTTCGTTTGGCCAAGTTTTAACAGGTAAGGCAGGGATTGTTTTTCTTTTTTTTTATTTCAAACACATACAATTTAATTATGTTTTTGTCTGTTCTTGACTTTCCTCCCATCTTTAGCACTCAGCTCTAAGGTCATCCACTACTACTGAAGATGTAAATGAGGTCTTGAATATATATTTTTGTTAGAAAAAGGCTTTGTAGTTTCTTAGAACAGCTGGTAGCTACAGCTGCTGCAGTGGGTCTTAGTAAACATTATTCAAGCGGTGGTAAATAATGTATTTTTTGAGCACTGTTTTCAACTGCAGATTATACGTGCCAGTGACTATTTCTGGCAGCAGACTGGTGCATGTGGGGTCAACTGGAAATAAACTACAGTGCCTGTGTTCATCATTATGAAGAAACATGGCACATCGTGCAGCACTGTGGCTCACTGATGTAGCTATAATTCGTTCTATGGCACAGTGGCTGTATATCAGACTTTGGCTGCACAGACTGTTAATAACATTAAAAATATAGAATATCTGCAGATAAATAAGGCAACATAGGTAAATAGAAAATTGCTTGTGGTGTTATTTAGCAGCTTTTATATTAAAGTTGCCTATCTATGCATCTGTCCTGCTATTCTGCTCTGAATTTCCCAGCATAGCATCAACAAAGCTTGTCTTATTTTACTTTCTATAAAAGAAAAAGCTGTATGAAACCTGTTGACAGCATGCAATCTTTGAATTATGCACAGTGATAATGACATTTTCTCTTGAAAAACAAGTTACTGAACAAACAAAATCTAAATTACCTGCATGGCCCGATACCGCTAGAGGTGAGTAGGAACAGATGTAAAATGGGATTTGAGTGAAACTACCTTTTATTTGCTTTTTTTCAAGGTGAAACACAAATGCTCGCTTGTGAGGAGTAAAAGATGCATGTAAACAGTTTAACCTGAATTAGCCCTGAACTGGAGAACGTCCAGTAGCTGGAGTAAGGCCATGAATATAAGTGTATGCTGAGAGAGAGAGAGTGAGAGAGAGACACATGAAATGAAGGAGTAAGAGTTCAAAGCGGGAGAGAAATCCTGTCTCTGTATCAATGACACTGTTGAGATTTGATGTAGGTGTGTGCGTATGCATGTGTATTTGGATGCAAATCAGTGTGTGAACGTGGGCTACGTTTCGTATTCCCGCTCGTGCGACTGTATTTCTAAATAAGCCTCATGTGCCTGTGTGTGTTTGTGTGCAAATGCAGAGCACACTCGAGTGACTGTGTAAAAGAAATGCAGAGGGCATTCTCTTCAAACGGACGGTATTCAAAGAGCAGGGAGTTTCAAAAGGAGACAGCACTGAGGGCAGTCGGGTTTGAACTGTGTTTGTGCGAAGCAGTCTGCCTTTAAAAAAGAGAGAGCGAAAAAAAAAGGTATTCCTGAAGTGCATTCACTTCTCTTGGAGGAGGAGAGAATATTAGAAGAAATAAAGAAAAAGTGGTGGAGCCAGACAGACAGGGAGAGAGGGAGTTTAATAACCGTCCAGAAAGCAGATAGAGGAATAAGAGAGAACAGGGAGCTGTGGCAAAAAAAAAGAAAGAAAGAAAGAAAGAAAGAAAGAGAGAGAGAGAGAGAGAGAGAGAGAGAGAGAGAGAGAGAGAGAGAGAGAGAGAGCAGGACACATAGGGGGAGAACATTGGCCCGGGGCGCTGCTACGTGCTGCCTCTCCTTTTCTTCAGGAGACTCAGAGTGGAGGAGAGAAAAAGAGAGGAGACGAGAAAGAACAAAACCCACTTTCCATCCGGACCTATGGGAGCGCTGAAGCCGGCGGTGCCCCATATAGCTGCGCCGATCTGACCCCGGCGCCGCTGGAGTGATGGCAAGTGAATTACCATGTCAGTGGCCCGGTGCCCCGTCATGCCAGCTCCCTCACACACACATAATAAACACACTCCATCACCCGTTCGACCCAACCACACTGCCCAAAGAGAGCATATTAATTATAGATGTGCGTTAAATTACTTTCATTACAGCTCCTGCTCGGTGGACGGGACAGAGACAGGGATGATGGATGGAAAGGGGTTTGCTTTAAACCTCCCCAAGTAGCAAACGCCCCCTTCTTTTACTTTCTTTTACCCTTCCTCTTTCCTCTTTCTTTATGTTGTGCCACTTCGACAGCATTTTGTGGGTCTTTTTAAAAAAGAAAAGAAGTCATTGTGAAGTATGACAATACTGTGCATAATGTAATTGGTTCTCTGCATCAAACTAGTTCATTAGGAGCAGTGGGCAACCACTGTAAAAAAAAACAAAAAAAAACACTGCTTTGGTAAGGGACACTAACAAAAGACCATATCTATATGAACATGTCTCTTTTGGTTTTGAGAGAAAATAGATCAACCAGAGAAAACACAAAGAAAATTAAAAAAAAGGCCAGAACCAATCAAACCCAGGACGTTCCTGCTGTGAGGCTGCAGTGCTAACAACACCGAACTGTGACGGACACAGTCTTCACATCCAAAGAGCTTATTTTTCCATCTTTGCCTTTGCATGTTTGTTCATGTCGGGTAGCTTTTTGTCCACACAGATATCAGGAACTCAGAGACACTGCACAACCTTTCAGTTTAAATTTAATCCTAGAAAGTTTATTGATGTGTCATCAGGCATTGCATTGTGTCATAGATGCCTCTAGGACAAGTAACTGAAACATTCGAGCCTTGAATCCTTATTATTTACAAAACTGTTTAAAGTGTTCAAAGCAAGATTTGGAGTCTGATTTCAAACTTATTACCTGTAGAAAACAAATATCAGCTTCTTCACAGGAACAGGTTGTGACATTTCAAACGGTGCTCCCAGTGTAAGTCCCCTTTAATGAACTTTAACACAGATCTTAATACGAACGCTCCAGCTGAAATCACAGGATACTTGACGTGGCTAATGTGAAAATAGCATATCACTAGTGTTATCTGGCATTATCCCTCAGTGTATTCCCTGAGCAAATAACAAAGCATCAAATCTCTACTTCAAACCTGAAGGCCACTGTAGGACGCTCAGTGTGTGTGTGTGTGTGTGTGTGTGTGTCCTTGCTCCACTGTGCTCTGTAGGTTTGATCTCACTCCGGAAAAGGGAAGCATTACATTGGTAGCCTGTGCTTGCTCAACAACCCTGGGCCTATCTAATCTCTGCTGCTCTGAAACATCCCATTCAATTTCTTCTGTTGATAGATGCCACTGCTCTCTGAGCCCTCTGGGAGCACATCCCTTCCCTCCTGCTTGCCTCCAACTCTCCGCTTGCGCAAGACCACTCCAGATTCATCAGGTCAGCCACCTATTGTAAACAACCGAGATCTGCTCCGCACAGATCCAAAGGTCAGGAGAAGGGCTGATAATCAACATCCAGACACAAGTCTCATGTTCACACTCGCTCCATTCATGCAGGTCGACGCTGATAAACACGAATGTTTGGTGCAAGCAGAGCAGGAGGGATGCTTTCATGAATCATCACACCCAATTGGCTACAAGTTTAACAAGAACTGACGTTTAACTGAGAGCCGTCAATTACAATTAGTTCATGGCGATTCATTTTAATTGTAATTCTCATTAAAAGATAAGTAAGAGACTGTTACAGCTTCTGTTCCTGTTTATGTTTTTAATTTAAAGACATGGATGCCACTTACTGGGTTTTGGGCCATTTTTCAATTATATTAAATTTTGCAGGTAGTTGGTAGATCACCCATTCTACTGAGGAGTCCTCAACAAAGGTGGAGATATATATTGGACTTGTGTTTAAAGAGATCAAAAACAAATGGCATTTTCCATTTAAACAGACTACATTAAGGTATTTTATTCATCCATTCATCCATCCATCCATTAATAGTTATTCTTTGCAGGGGAGCTGGAATCAATCCAAGCTGACGCTGGGGGAGCAGCAGGGTCCATCCTGGATAGGTTTCCAGATCATCACAGGGCTGAAATAACCACTCACTCTCAAATATACATGTACAGGAACTTGGTAACCTACATGTCTTTGGACTGTAGGAGGAAGCACCCAGAGGAAACCCATGTAGACAAAGGGAGAACATGCAAACTCTACACAGAAAGGTCAGGTTTGAACGCAGAATATTCTTTCCGTGCAAGGAAATGTGTTATTTACTGAATTATCGGGGGATTTTTCAACTTACATTGACTGGTCACCTGATCGCCTATAAAACCCCTCTGGAGACCCAGAAATCAAGTTTTTTTTTTACTATTAAACCTGGAGAACAATGGACGGAGCTCAGGGAGAACATACATTGTAGGGAGGGCAGGCTGAAGAGGAGGGTCAGCAAGCCAGATGGGAATAGGAGGTGAGAGAAAATATAATAATGATAAACAGATTTCCAGGCACAGCGGCCATCACCCCGTCTCTGGGGAAACCTTTCCACCTTGTCATGTCCAAAGACCTTGCATAACACAGAGCAAAGGGACAGGAGATAGCAAAAAAAAAAAAAAAGTGTGTACGTGTGTTCGCGTGTGCATTTCCAATTTATTGGCCCACTGATTTGCTGATGCGTGTGAGGCTGCATGCAGCTCAGAGCACTAGCCTGGAACATCCGGGCCTTGCTTCATTAGGTGCTCACGCCCTTAAGCTGCTGACATTTCCAAACTTGTTCCCCAGTCTTCTAATTGTTGTGAAAAATTGGACACAGCCACCAACATCAAGAAGCCGTGTGGTAGATCTTGATTTGATGCCATTTCTCTCGTGTCTGAGTGTCATTTACCTCACTGCTTGACTGTAGAATGCAAAGACTTGATTTAATCAGTCTTGAACTTGATGAATAATGAAGGAAAAGTTGCCTGACTTTACTGTACATGATACATTTATGAGATACAAAGAAAACAAACCAGAGGACAAGAGCTCCAAATGAAATGGATGGGAATTTATTCATGCTAACAGTACAGTGTTTCATAGTGTCAATACTACATTAAACACCATATGTTCCTTTAAACTAAAAAAGAGAAGAATAATTACCTAGTTGACTAAAGCCTTCGTTAAATTCTCTGGAACACAAAAGCAAAAAATCTGCCATCATCCCAAAAACATGACACTACAATGACAAGATTTTGGATTATTGGTAATTCACATTCTCCTCTTGTCACTAACTCCCACTCCAACAAACACACTCACTCACTCACATGCACTGCTGCTGCACACACACGCACACGCACATACACACATGCACACTGTGAAATCAACAGTGTATGCAAATCCATTCTCAGCCACATTACAAATGTCACTGTTAAATGTCAGAACATGACTACATCGCTATAGATCACACATTGTAGTTTAAAATGTGTTTCCACAAATAAGTTCAAATTAAATAAATACTGACAAAAGCTTTTAAAAGACTGTTATTTACCGTAATTAAGAAAATAATCAATATCAAAGTTCACTTAAAGGCTTTGTTATTGTATTTGCCTTTTAGGTTTTAGTACTTATTTATAATGAATTAACAGTTAAGTAAAGAAGATGAATCATCTCATCACACCTGTAATACTTCCACGTGTCGGTGGGCAGGTACAGTATTTCAAGTGTGAAACCAGTGGAAAGTTTTAAATTGTAAACGCTGCAAGTGCAAAATGTCTCAAGACAGTCCCCTGAGGTTATGCACATAACCAGAGTATGTCACTGTAAAATAAACGGTTAGGAATCACAAAACAGAGGAGACGTGTGCTTTCATAATTATTATAGAGAACGGAGTTAATAATCACTGTGAACATTCACATTCATTATATTTATATACTTTCATTCATATTCTGAGGCTCCAGGCTTGCAGGTTGACTTTTCTGGCTTTCAGTGAATATCCCAGCATCTATTGTTTGGGTTGCCATGAAAATTTGGTAAAATATATTCATGGCTCCCAGGGCGTGAACCCTAAGGACTGTTGGTGACCCTCTGAGTCTTCCTCTAGCGCCACCAACAGGTCAAGGTAACTTCTGTTAAATATGTAACATCTACTAAATAAGACAAGACAATAATGGATCTTCTGTTCAACCAAAGAGACTAAAAATTTTGGTAGACAACACATCAGAGCAAGGAAGGACTATAATCTGCCTCAAACTATCGCATGAAGGCCAGAGTTGCTAACTTTAGGGGGGTGACTAATCCTAACCCTGGGTGAGTAACACCAGAAGAACTCATGAAAACAGATTACTAAACATTGTCCCCTTGTCAATATGACTGACATCTATGGTCAAATTAAAATGGGCAAGTCAGAACACAAGAGAAGGCAACAAATATAGCTAATAACAGAGTAATTTAAGACCCTATGCTCACTGAATCTGGCCTTCTTTGTGTAACCACCGTGGCTTGGTAACCATAACCATCCGAGAAGGGGTTCGGCCATAACTTGTTTGCCTGTTTGTCTTTGTTGCTGTGTGAAAGCCCTTGTAGTGAAAGCGTGAGTCACACGATAGAGGCAGGACTCTTGGCAACCCCCCCAACACACAAAAAAACAAAACAAAAATAAAATAAAACAAAATTCTATATTTCATATTTCTACATTATTTTCCACTATTTGAGGTGAATTCTTTTGTGTTGTCTCATTGCGCCCTCCTCTTTTTCTGCAATGATTCCGTTTCACCTGACAGGTAAATTAGCACCACAAGCTGTTTATCTTTAATGCCTCCCTGTATTTGCTTAACAGTAGTTGATGCAAAGGTGCATTCATGTAAAAAAAAAAAAAAAAATTGTTAAAAATTTGTGCTGTAAGTGGATGGACACTTGGCTTGTGAGCGAGCTGGAATTTTAAGTTGCATTAACACCCACAAACCCACCTTCATACACATGCCCACATTTTAAAAACAGAGGAATCACATTAATTTGGTACTTCTGCGTTCTCTGGACACGGATCTTTCTGGGCTCCGTTCTCCTCTTTAACCTCGGGCTCAGTCTGTCCCATTGCCGCCTCGGGGGTCTGTTTCATCTCCACCACCTGGTTCTGGTCCTCTGTCACTTTCTGGTCCTGCTCTCTGTCCTTTGCTCTTGCCTCTTTCTTCAGCATGTGGTAGTTGTAGATGTTCATGACAAAGAGAAAGAGCCCGCCAGTCACGATCACTGAGCCACACATGAGGAAAAGGTACCTGTAATCACCGAAGATGTCCACCAGCAGCCCTGTGTGAGGTCAGAAGTTTGAAAAGAAACCAAACGAGTGTCAGTTCTATCCAATTTATGCCACGCTATGTCTGTATAAACAAAAACACTAGGAAATATTGTACACCATGACAAGCAGAACACAACATGTCAGTGAGTAGCATCTTCATTCAGCCACCAAACAAGTCTGAAGGTGAAGAGCGAGAATGAACTCAGATCTGGCTTATGTGCGTCTGCAAGGGAGAGTGTGCACACGCCAATTTGAGGAGAGCCATGTCGGATATGACAGAGGGCCATTACACCCTTTCTGGCTCTCCCTGCATCTCTGGGAAGGCAATTTGGATGGTTGCTACCAAAACGAATCAGAAGAGAGGCCCATTCTCAAAGCCAGAAATATCAAGGCCAATTCTGCAGAGAAGTGACAAATGTAGTTTAGATCAGATTTAAGTCTCCAGGTTTTCAGAGTGTTAACTGTGTGGCGTCCCCGAACCCCCCACTGCCTCTAAACATGGATCGATGGACGAGTGTTGCGCTCTCTCCCAGCTTCACCTTGTATGATGGTCTCTATAATCTCTCTTTTACACCGTTTTAGCAAATTATGAAATCGATGGCAGTGTCTCAGCATTTGAATTGTTTAAAGAAGGAATTCTCTTCTCTTTATGGTGCTTCAAGTCACCAAAAGTATCTGACAGACTTGCAATAAATTCAGCAAACAGAAGAGATATTCCTGCTTTATTTCAGCATTATCAATGACAAAAAAAATATGGACATTGTAAATTGATTTATTATCACACTTTCATCTCACCCAGGAGGGTCTCTGACAATTTGGTCCAGTTTTCCCACCAACTTTTAAGAAAGTAGCATGTTCTAGTATTTAATTTAAATTCATTCAATTACAAGGCAGCATCTTGGTAGGTCTTCTTAAGTCCACTAATTACCATTGTTATGACAAACGATGATAATGACGCTTGTGCATGTGTGTGTGTGTGTGCGCGCGCGTGTTCTGTACTGCACCAGGAGGGGTCCCTTTGCATTTGGATCAGTCATGTCAATGCATGCTGTATCATCTGATTGATAGCGCTCATCTGGTGTGTGCATGCCAATGACCATCACCCTCATTAAGACAGTCCTTGATTGGCTGAGCAGTAATTAAGTCCATCTGGCATGGTCACCTCTTTTTTTTAATGTATTCACAGCCTAATTATGGCCCAGGTACAGGACTTCAATGACGACAGTTTGAACTGAGCGTCATTAAACACCCAAAGCAAAAGGCTAATTACACTCACTTACCTCACTTCCTCCTAATTGGATTGACCCGGAGGTTTGGGGGAGCAGTAACAAGCAGACTAGTTAGGGGAGACATAACGATTGTGCCCTCTGGAGGAGAGTCTAAGACGTGCATGGAGGCACTTATTTACCCTATTAAATGAGCGCCTCAGAACAGGGTCGCACCAGACAAACTGGGGGGCCTTTAAATTTTCACCTCATTAAAACTCAGGTTGGAGGCGAAGGAAAAGTTTGTCAGAGGGCTGATCAAGTCATTTGCAGCTACAGCACTGCAAGTCCTAAGTGTATTTATCTAGGACACTAAACAGGCCCCCTCTGAGTGAAAGTTGAGATACTGATTGGTGAACCAGCTGAGCTCTGGATATGAGCTGTGGCCGTTTTGATAGTTTTGTTCATTCTCTTTCTGATAGTTTTTAAAAGCAAATCACTCACATTGCTAGCATTTAGCTAAGAGTAATTACTCTGTGTGTTATTCAGCAGACTGAAACTGCACAACACTATTCCACATTTTATTATGGTGCAAACTTTGTGGGGGATATTGTGCATGTGGTGAATGAAATGGCTAAGTTAATTCCTCACATGCTATGTACATTTTACTGTGACTAGTATTAGAGGTAGTGATAAAAAAAAGCAGGAGTAGTAAAGTTTATTTTCACTCTTTTTGTTTTATGCTCTCCAGTTCAGTTATTCCACAATAAAATATTGATGACCACAACAGCAGGTCAATTTTCCAACAGTTTCCAACATGTGGGAATTAATGTTAAAAGGAAGCCTGCCTTTGCTTTTTAATTAGCGTGACTGAACAAAATTCACATTATTCTGCTCTGCACAGTCAAATTTCTTTCAGAGGTGGTGATGATAGAGACCATCATGAGAGCAATCAAACTTAAATAATCTTTTATTGCAATAAAGATCCAAAACTCATTACTAAATGTCCACATTCAGCTGAATGAATCACTCAGAGCTGAAATTTGTCTTAACATTATTTTTTTTTTTAAAAAGTGACTATCTGAGCAGATGGCATTGATGCATTTACTTGCCTGCCTACTTTGGCAGCTGTCACAGACTCCAGCAGCACGGCCTTAATTCAAAATGCTTTTGTTCTTATTGATTACAAATCAGCACTCAAAAACAATTTGCCCTAATGGCTCCTTTTTTCAGAGACTTTCACCGTCATTAGGTTCCATTCTTCTGTGAGTATTGAGTCTAGGGAATAATGTTTTATAGTGGGGCTTTCACCAGTGCACTAATCTTGAAAAAGCCAAGGAAGCAGAGAGGTAAACAATATCCTTCTGATTACACGGTTATTTAGACCATGAAGGTAGCTGCTAGCCAATCTAAGGGCCTATCAGGAGCTAAAAGTCATCAGACAAAAAAGAGGGGCTTTTTCTTCTATTTTCTGAGCTGGTTTGGCAAAAAGTGTTCAATAATTCAGCACATTAAAAGGAGTAACCTAACGAATGAAGCAGTATTGTTTTAATTATTTAGAAGATCTAAAGATTTACCCAGAAAAGTTTGTGACAGCTAGTGATCTCTTCAAGGTAAGCTGGTCCATGAGAACTGTCTGACATTATTCAGAGCTGTTTTCATCGCCACAGGCCAGATATTCTGACCTCATATGACCTGTGACAGTGAGCCAGCTGGCCTGTTGACCATTTTCTATTCACATTAAAAATAAATGGGTTCACAGTGGAGTTGTTTTTGTGTTTGTTTGTTCACACCAATTAGTCTGTATGGAGGGCAAGATATGCCATTTTTTTTGAAGGGATAAATGAGGCCATTAGTAACACAGAGGGAGCCAGTCTTTGGCTTTTCAGACCCAACAAAGTACAGCAGACCAGGCAGAGAGCCATGAAGAGGAAGACAACTATTAGCCAAAGAGGAGCAAAAGTTACCCCAAAACTGAAGATAAGTCTGACCCTTAAATGTGTATTTCAAAGTAATAGAGCTAAAATGTCCATGGTTTGTATTCATGATTTATTCCAAAATTTGAACAACTGCACGATGAAAGAGGCTCCAGCTGTTTACTGCTGTATTAACATTTTAAATGTGACTGAAGCAGAACTGAGCTGTAGATTTTAACTATAGTACATTCTGTCATATAAGCCTGGTGCCAATCTTAACACCAAGTTAACTGATTTAATAGGATAAGTTAATAAGGTATGTTAAAATAAAGGAAAAATAAGTTAAAGGACCTGTAATATTATTCTTTATATCTGATAAGTATTCCTTTTGGTTAACCTGACCCTGGCCTCCTGTCATTTAGCCAAAGGTGCCTCAGGCAAAGCAAGCTGAGCCTCCCTGTAACAGACTAAAAAACATTTAGCTATTAAAACAGAGTAGCCTAGTCTGACCATCCTGATTCTATGTTTTAAACCTCTGTGAAGAAACACTGAGAGGAAGAAAAATTCTGCACATTTCACCCATCTCAACACAAGCAGGTTTGCTTGAAGCAAAGCTTTTTCAAGCTGTGAGGGAGAGCTGAGGTGAGACATGAGGTACAAACATGGTGTGAGGTGAAAGGGACAGGTGCATGCTACTATACTGAAAATACCAGGATGTTGGTTTGACCACAACAAGGTCAGCAGCTGCAGCTGGTGTGTCAACAAAGAAGCAATTTAAGAACATTAAAACCCTCAGAGCAGGACTGATGCATCTTGTGTCAAAAATCTCAAATATATCCACAAATCATGTCTATGTGGTTTGTTAAATGCATAGATGGAAGGCTTTCTTGGTTTAAGTCTTCAGTAAAATATAAATATCAGAAATGCTTCTTTCCCTCTCTGTCAGCTGGAGGGGCGTATTGTCTGTTTTTGATTAACAGCAGCTGGCAGGCGCTAAAGTCACTGTCAACAAACTTGCACTGTAGCCTACATGTCACGGGCAGAAAGGGTGTTGTTCCTGGTATTGAAGGGGAAGAACCACAACAGCATCCAATCACACCGTGGGCATTTGCAGGCATGTGTGAGCAGCTAATTAGCTATCTAACCTGCAAACTGAGTTATCAGAACAGTTTTCCCAAGAGTGTTTGGTCACTTGTTCAACAAGTGGAGTTGCAGGATAAGACGTGTTCATGTTGGTGATAAGCTTGAGACTTTGCCAGGAAAGCTAATGTGGGCAGTTGTTCAGAGTCTGTGGCTCACTGTGACTGTCTGCTCTGCCTCTGACACAACACTGATGTCACTGCTTTATGCAACACTTGATTGGCTCTCTCTAAATGAAATATCCATCCACAAAGATTGATACTGGAACCCTTTTCTGCTGAATTATTGCAAAATCCAAAATTAAAAAATTCTGCATCAATTTCCCTTTTTTGGTTTCTGATGTTTTAAATTCAAGGTGAACATAGGACAAGTGATTTACTGAGCAGATACCACAAAACCCTTTCATACAGCCTTTTTTAAAGTGGGACAATTACACCTCACTGCTTTCTATTAAGAATTGTGGTTGTCTGTTGCTCTGCCTCTGAGCCAGCAAAGAAGGTAGTAACAACACTGTTTCAGTGTCCCATGCCCAGGGCACGAGTGCATGAGGTTGTTGTGTCTTGAAAACATGTCAAGTGTGCGACCCACTGACAGGAGACTTAAAAGTAGCCAGCAGCAGTTAGCAAATAAGTCAAAGAATAGGTAGAGCAGCAATTGAAAATGTCTACAACTTAGGGAGACTCAGGGTCAGGGAATTCCTGACCCTCTAAGCAGAGAATAAGATCAGCAAAGATGGTATAAGATTGTTATTGCCACGTTATGCCATTGTTTTTGTTTAGAAAGTGCTTTCTTACATGTATGTTATATTGTCACACTAGAAGCAGAAGCTGTTGTGAGACACATCACACTCATCATGCCTCTAGTAGTTTTTTAGTTTCCAAAACTTTTTGGGTCTGAAAGCCTGAAAAATCAGGTGCAAAAACTAGAAATGAACAGACTTCATGTCAGTGGAAAAGCCCTATGACTTACTGACCTTTAACGTTTACTATTCATTTGCACTGGGTGTGATGGCAGCAGCTAACACTGGTTCAGACCATCCTTAACAAGAGTATCACTCCTTGCAGGTTTTAATAAATGCTGATGAAAACATGCATGCTCAAGGATGAATTGCAAAATAATACAATGCAATATACTGCTTGTTCCTTAATAGTCTGAATTAGTCATTTAATTTTTTGCCAGTTGCTTCTTATAAGTTAAGTCACTAAGATGGTCTATAAAGTTGCTGAATATTAAGTTATCAAGCTGGCAACACTGGGGAGCAAAGCTTTATAATTAGATCCAAAGATCCAGGGCTGTTAATGCTAATGGCCTCATAGTACTTAAAAAATCTTAGATCTTATTACTTCTTATTTTTCAGCTGATCACAAACAAATACCTTAACTGTTTCCTGTATGTTAACTCTTCTGCCTTTATTTCCTTCAGGAAGTGTGACTCTATAGCTCTTTGGGTAGTATAGAGATGTAGTCTACATAAAGGATGTACAAAAACCTCAGCCTCTTAGCCATGTTTTCCAAATGTTCCATCATTAGTATGGAGGCCAGATGCTACAGTAGACACTTCAGACAAGCCTGAGCGATAAGTGCAGCCAGCCTCTTTATAGCTGAATATAACCGTGACCAATTTTTCCTTTTTGTGGTCTAGTCATGCACCCCAAAACAAACCTACTCATCACTGATAATCCCGCTCTGTCTCACAGTAATGACAGCCTAACGGGCAACTGAGCTCTGCTGTAACACAATGCACGGCACATGACTACGACAGAGATAAACACACAAAGGGAGAGAAAAAGAATTCCTCTTTGCTCTAAATCAGCTGGCTGCATTGTTTGCAGAAAAGCTTGCTTCAAACTGGCTATTTATTTCCTCTGTAACAATGGAATTTTTTTTTTTCCGAGAATATATGTGTATGTGTACATTATTCAATTCCTCTTGGCCCCTCAGCTGCAGACAGGAGCAGAGTAAAGCAACCCAAGCAGAGCTGAAAGTACACACTTGCCTGCTGGCTTATTAGATTCAACAGTTCAGATAAACATTGAAAAGAGACTTGCTGAGAGCTTCTGTTTTTCAGTGAGTCAGACTGATTCTGTCATGTCTGTAAACGGATCACTTATGGTCAGTGTGCACAGTTACCTGCAGCGGGTGGGCCCAGCAGCATGGGGAAGCACTCGATGATGGTGACCAGTCCAACAGCTTGGGGGAAGCGTTCATTTCCCATCAGGTCCATCAGGCATTCAAATATCAGGGCAAAGACCATCCCAAAACCCACAGCGAAAAGTACAGAATAGACCACCAGGAGGACATAGTTCGTCATCAGTGGGCACAGTAAGTGGCTCATGCCATTGAAAACCACCGCAAAGCTGAAGAAGTACTGGATTTTGGGCCTGACCCACTTGCTGTTTGCTATCAGGCCCGTGCCAGGCCGAATAAACATGTCCACGAAGCCCATGATGGAGAGCAGATAGGCTGCAGAGTACTCCTCTACACCGTGACTCATAGCATAGGCTGACAGGAACACGAAGGGCGCATAAGCACCAAAGAGGAAGAACGAACTTCCAATGAGGTAGATGATGAAGCCTCTGTCCTTAAAGAAGGACAAATCCAGGAACTTCTTAGCATTCTTCAGACAGCCTTCTTTTAGCCTAGTGTTGCTGTTTTGGGGCTCTATATTCTCTAAGTCACGAGAGGAGGGTTTACGAGGGGGACTAACAGGTCTCATCAGGGCCCCGGCAACACAACAATTGAGCATCAGACCCCCGAGGATGAGGAAACTTCCTCTCCAGCCAAACCTGACTAGTAGAGCTTGGTTGATTGGGGCCAGGAGACATAGAAACACTGGACTACCAGCCATGGCCAGTCCGTTTGCCAAAGGACGCCTGGCCAGGAAATACTTGCTGATGATGGTGAGAGATGCATTGAGGTTAAAAGCAAGTCCGAAACCTGTGTGGAGACAAAAAAAAAAGAAGTCACGATTAAAAGAAAAATTCAGTAAGAAAAACCCCTCTTGGATGTAAACTCCAAAGGGTACACGCTTAATTTAATCAAGACTGATTCTGCTCGGTGCTCATTAAGGTTCCATCTCATTTCACTTTTGCAGGCTGAAATCTCATTACAGAATGCAGGAATTATTTCAGCAATAATTTCTCTTTTTAAGTAAAAATAAATTAAAGGGTCTTGGTAATACATTCACTTGCTTGCTTTTTACTTGAAAAAAATCAATTTAATAGCTCCTTATTCTCCACTAAGAAGAAGAGTTACAGGTTGAAAATAAGGGTGCAGTATTTTCTCTTCCCTACACTCTAAAAAAGGATTTGGGCTTTTAGTCAGCAGAACTTAACTCAGTCAAGTTGGGACAACTCATTGTCCGTCACAACTAAGAAAGATGAGTTGCAGCAACTTCAACTTGAAAAAAGCGCGGAAACTCATCCAAAACTCACAATA
>JAPZDY010000012.1:21023600-21039118 GCA_029783645.1 Ctenochaetus hawaiiensis | reverse complement strand
TATGCAAAACATGCAATTATATGTAATTGCACTAGGCTACTTAGCTATAATGTAGCTATGCACTAATATTGACTAATTTATTGGGTTTAGCACCCAAACTTGAATCATATTCTATGATTTCCCAAAAGATCATCACCTTTGAATTAACTGATCAGTCTTTTGGGGAATGGATTCATTTGCTCTCTAAGAGGTAGGTAAGAAAAATTATACCACTATGTGAGAGAGTTTTCAAAACTGTAAAAATATTCCTGACCAGAAAAGAGTCCTGACTTTCTCCGAAGTTCCTTTGTAGTAACTTTTACTACAGAAATCTGTTATTTGGAGTAATCCGCTCGGAGAGATTGCACTCGTTGACCTTAAGACTAATTCAGGGTGTTTGGCAAACCATTAATAGGCTTGGCGTGGAATTATTTCATTCTCTGACTAAGTAAACAGTGGGTAGGTACACTTTAACAGTGTCTTTGACATTGTGAATTATCCACAGTTCAGCCTTCGTAATTCTTAACTTGGTCATGTTCCTCCGGCTGTTTACTTTGTCTCAGCCAAGAACCAGGTCTCAAGTGTTGAGGTTTGTACATGGACACACAGCTTTCCGCTCATAGCACATTACGGGGAATTCACACATTGTCCTGGCCGCTTCAAACAAGACACAGAAGATCAAAGACTGTCTAGACTCACAACTACCGCAGCACTGTGCTGTCAGAGTAAGGCAGGAGATAAAACAGGCACATCATGGTCCTGAATCAAACAGCGATTCGGCAAAAGTGTCCGGCTGAAGTTGGAGATAAGGAATAAAAGTTGAGCTGGCACCAGTCGAGTCACCACTGGGGCTTGAAAGGTGACGCTAGCAGAGCTACTATCACTTTCTTTCAATAGAGGCTAATCTAATCAGTTGTATTACAGTAAAGATAGACTGGAGGTGAAACCGCATAGACGCCAGAAGCCCAACACTCGAGAGATTAAACTCATGTCAGACGAGACTGCAGACAGTTTATAGTAGAGGTGTTGGACGTCCAGCCTATGTGGCCCATGAGACTGTTTGATCCAGCCCCGAGGCAATTCATAAATACGAAAAGCAACTTAGAAATACAAAAGAATTCTCTAGACAGCTATTACGTTATTTCTGTGATGAAATAAAACATGAAATAGTAGACTAACTCCTCCTTCCAGTTGGTCTCCTGCGGCTGCAATTATCTGCCTCGTGGTCAGGGTGAACCGAACATGAACATAGCAGTTATGTGTCATCCATGACATGTATTGTGACAAATGTAAGGAAAAGAGGACAAAGAGTGGTGTGCTGTTCAGGAGAAATGGACAAACGATTGTGTTTCTGTTGAAGCAGCCAGTTTTTTTAAGTTGGTTTATGGGAACGTGGTTGCAGTGATGAAAAAAGCCCAATCTTAGCCATCATAACAGCTAGAAATGTGCAGAACTGGATGAGTTACAGAGGACGAATGGGCTTGGATATATTTTATTCACTTCTGCAGAGTTTGGGTGCCCAACAAGCAGCTTTCACAAGACCACATGTTGAAAGAGACAATAAAACAGGTCAAGTTTTGTGGTGAGCGGGCTAATAGCTGAGGAGCTGAAACTCATTCAGAGGGAGAATTTGTGAAGGAGGGCCTTGTTGCCGCTGCAGAGATGCCTGCACCAGACAAAGTAAATTATTTCAGTTTGTCCTAAAGAAACATCTCAGAGCTTATTAATGACATGGTGAGCGTGCAAAACTCTTTCAGACATTTTGTAAAAGGTTTCAGGACATGAGAGGTGAATATAAAAACTGAAAATATTTGCCACACCGTTCGATGTGGAACCTTAAACATTAAGTCATGCAAAGCGCTGCAAAGCAACAGTGAGCTCAGAAGTGCACAGCAACCTCCTTCTGCTTCAGTTCCATAAACTCTATATGCATCCTAAGGATGTTCCCATTTTGAGGAGACACACACAGAGGGTTACATCTCTGTTTTGAACAACTTTATACAGTGAGCAGTTCTTTTCAAAGCTTCCACTTAAAAAGACTTTGTTCTGTTCCAGACTGACCGTTTAAAACATAGAAAATTAAAAAATAAGTTGCAAGAAGCATTATTACCACTTCCATGTTCATCAGACAACTTGTCAAAGAGCAGCAGTTCCTGCCTTTGCATTGGAGAAAAGTGTCTTATGTGTTCAGTCATTTATTAATGATGTTCAAAAATTGGATAGGAAAGGGTTCCCGCCCACATTCTATTAGAGGAAATATAAACAGTAAAAACTGCACTTTGACTGCACACAAGCAATTAACACTACTTGCAGAAGATATAAGCATTGTGTTTTACTTAATTTGCAGATAAATTCCGTGTTATTACTCATACAACCTTGTTCTTCACTCAAAGGGTGCTTCTGTTCTAACATCTGGTGATTCACAGCATAAAATGCTTGAAAGCACGCCTGTTTTTCTCCAAAGGAATTTCCTCCATACTCAGTTCTTGTTGACACATATTTGTTTGTGGTGGGGCTTGGAGGAGAGAGGAGGGCGAGGTGAGAGGCAAGGAAACCATCGCACCCCCTTCTGAGATGGACAAGCCCCTATTATCCCCTCATCCACCCCCCTTCTCCTTCTCTGAGTGGGGGCTCATAATTGGACCTTTGTGCTGTGTGTGAATTCTTCGCCTGCGCACACTTTCCCAGACTGTGTCCGGCCACCAAACAGATGGGGCCTGTATGCAGAGGACACACACACACACACACACACATGCACACACATGCACACAAACACACTGCTCACAAACATACACACATAAACACACACAAACACACACAAGGTTGGTGCACAGGACATGTCACAGGACCATGCCAGACCCTTCTCATGCCCCATTAATAAAAAAAAAAGCTGCACAATAACAAGAGAAGGAGTTTGAGGAGCTCTCAACCCTGCAAGGAGGCGCTGCATCCCTGAATCTGTGGGTCGGAAACGCACAGGGCTTTCAAAAAATGTTTTTGTAACTGGGACGTTTGAAGTCATTGAGGGGAAGTGCATCACTTTTGGGGGAAAAGGGGAGGCGAATGGCAATGGCCAAAGGTCTATTGTTTCGCCTTCCCTTGGCGTTGTCACATTATTGCACATTGTGGAAAGTAGCAGGGTTTGGAAGAAAGCAACATATTGCCGAGGCAACCAGAGCCTGTAATTGTCTTTTAGTGCTTTAAAACTCGCAGCTGCACAGGCTCTTCTTTGACAGAACCCTGTTTTGGCCATCGGTGATAATGGCAAGGAGTGGAGGTTTGTGGGTTGTGTGCATCTGTGTATGTGTGTCTGTGCATGTGGGTTAACAAGGGCCTTTCACTTTTTTCCTGTTTTTTGGAAATAAAAAGCTTTTCTCTCCCTTTTTGTTGTCTTCTTTTTCTGCACCTTCTCTCTCATTTCTTCTGTTTGTTCCTGCAGCTCACTCTCATTCCCACCTCATGTCTAACTTTGTCACATGCCCTCTTTTCTCTTCTCACCCATTCTGTCATTCACTCCCCTCGTGTCTTTCTCCCTCTTTTCCTCTCTTTCCTTCTCTCTCTCTCTCTCTGTCTCTCTTCTTTTACCAGGTATCTCTGCATGGGGCGAGATAACCACACGCTGTACAGCCGATTTGCTCCATAAGTCAGCCGCTTGTTAAGCTGTCGGATCTGCTTCGTTTGGACACTCCTCTCCGTCAGCAAACAGGCCCAGCGTTCCATATCTCTCGAGTCATGCTGAGCCCATTCTGTATCAGCACAGTGGCAGGAAAAACACCACCTTTTCATGGAAAATGCCTGTATTGCGATTGTTATAGACAACAGAATATGATTTGTGTCCCATGACAGATATCAGATAGCAGGGAATTGGTGATTTGAATGAAAGAGACAGATTACAGAACAGGGCAGAGAAATGGGATGTTTATAGCCATGTCCATGAATATGTGTGTAAACCTGTCTGTCTACTGAAGCATTTATGTCTTATGGCAAATAGGAAGCTTCCAGCCTCCAGCACCTCACAAAAAGTACGCCTGCTTCCCGCCGTTTAAGAGCAGGACAGATTGGAGTGGAGCACTTTCACAATTCAAAAGCAAACAACTTGATGGATTCTGGCAAGGGATTTCCTCCAAATCAATAGTCATGCTTTTTCAGATGGAATGTAGCTGGAACATCTGCTGCCCCGAGGTCTGAAAACAGGTGCTGTAGAGCGGCACAGTGTCGTGAGAACACAGGGCCCGCTGGGAGCGGGGCAAGGCCAGGAGCTCCAGAGCCTTGGCCTTCTGCAGGGAGAATCCGCTTTACTAAACCAAGCACAACTGTAAACTTGGTCCAGAGCAGAGCAGAGTTTAACACAGGAGCAGCTCGCCCACGCAGGCTAACGTTGCCTCATGGGGCTCTGCACAGATAGGAGATGAGTGTCCTCACCAAGTTTCTCCTTGCTGCTTCATATCAATGACCTGTCTGAACAACTACTGCTGATGTAAAACATGCAAAAAGATGTCCAACTCACACTTTTTGCAGGAAATGTTGAACGTGCGGAGTGAAGATGCGGAAATATTTGTAGAAAAAAATACAGTTTTGTCTGGCTGCATAGCCTGCATACTAGGGGGAAATTTACAGAGGGAAAACTATTCAGGGGGAAAAATAACTGAAACGACACCTCACACAGAAATGTTTGTTTTTCCCATTTTGGTGGTATTGACATAGCTGTTCCTTCGTTCCGGCCTGTCCTGTCCTTTCACAAACACACCCAGGTGCATGTTGGGAGTGCTGCAGCCAGCCAACCTTGTCCCTGCAAGCCTTCACCACGGCAACAAGCCCAGTGGAATTGATGATTTTCAACACTTCAGGGGGAGGGAGTGTGAGTGTGTGAGGGAGTGTGAAGATTGCTGATGATGGTGACTGCAAGGTGTGTCATAGAGAAGACTATCACACACAAGAATAAAATCTAAAAATCTGGTTTTTGTTGAATTTTCAAAAAGCAAACTCGTGATTTTCACTCAACCCTGATGGTTGCGTGTTGCTCCAATACTCAGTGTTTAGACATGCTGAGCAAATCGTTTTGTTAATTTGGATTTTGGTGCCAGAAATGTGGTGTGATATTTCACTGCGAGGGGAGAATTGTAAAGTCCAGCTGTTGGGTTTGACAGCTTTAGGGCACAGCTGGTCTCAGTCTGTTCATGTGTGTGTATGTGTGTGAGGGGGTGGCCGTGAGTGTGTGTGTGTGGCTGATATTCACATACAAGTGTGCCTTACTTGTCCACTGACCTTACATCCATTAAGTCAATTCATTTTGATTTTGCTAAATTGTTAATAGCTGATGTAATCATTTACATATGATGTTCACAAATTAAATATGCCTTTAAAATGATATGAGGCTGCAATGAGGTGTGAAATATTAGTGAGATGGAGATATAAAATCACTTTATAAAACTCATTATTATTTAAACAACTCTAGCAGGCACTCGCACTTGTGCAGAATATAATAGGAACGTCTACATGAATATTAACTCAGTATGATTTTGAAGATTGATTCCATCTTTGCCAACCAGACTAATTCCCCTTCCTCCCCTTGTGCCGACCTGTGGGACCCCAGTGGATGGGTGAGGGGAAGGAGGAAGGATGAGTGAGGTCTCCCCCCCCCGGGTGTGGTGGGGAGTCAGATGAGCCATGGCTGTAACCCACAGGGATCAAAGGCAGCACAGTCAGACCCAAACACCGTCCTCCCCTCTCCTCTCCTCTCCTCCATTGTTCTCGCCTCTCTCTCTTATCTGATCGGGCATCCACTCACTCCTATTTGCAATTCTAATGAAAATCAGACACCTGCCCTGCCAACCTTCGCCCCTCTCTGCCACAACAACAAGGAGGAAAAGACAGGGAAGAAAAGAGGCAGAGAGAAAGGCGAGTGAGGTAAAGAGAGTGGGAGAGAGCCCCTATCAGAGAAGGGATATTATGTTACTGCTAGATCGGATTGTCAGATGGCAGAGTGAGGGAGGGAGAAAAAAAGGGTCTCTTTCATTGTGGGTTGCTACGACAGAGGTCTTCTCACACAGTGAAAGAATCACAATATGATGTTGGCTGTCGGGCTGGTTGGGGGACCTAATCCCCCCCATGGGAGGTCTAACATGGAGGTGATCCTGGCCTCTGTCATCCCCTTCCATGTCAGGGGAGGAGGTGGGAGCCTCCAAGGTGGTGATGCTCTGAAATCCACAAGTATTGCAAAGCCATCAGCATTGGATATACATGGACAAACCTAAAGAGATCACTCGGAGAGTGTCATTTCAATTGTGTCCCCTTAAAGCTTTATTTATGAGCTGGTATCAGTGAGAGTGAATGGACGCCATATAATGTTACAGAACTTGTAGCTTCGAACAAGAGTTTACTGTGTATTCTCCCCATTACCTTCCCTCATCTATCGTAGCACACAATCTGCACCTCTCCCTGGCCCTCACTTGCTGATAGCTAAAGGTTGAGAGTATCAGCAGTCCTAAATGGGCCCTTTAACAGCCAGCAGACTAAAGAGAGGAGAAAGTAGTAGGTGGGGAAGGAGGGAGGTCAGCACGATGCTATCAGTCCATTACAGATCCCAGAGGACAAAAGCAGCTCCTCTCCCTTTCAGTCTGGCCTAGTTGTGGCCAATGCAAGACCACTGCAGTCCACATAGGGAGGTAGAGGCCTTGGTGCAGGTGTCAGGGGTTGCAAGTCGTTCTGGCTGGTTTGTGTGCTGGGTTCAACCCTTGTTTTAGGTTACTTTATGTCAAGGAACAATGCAGCAGAGTCCCAGGATGCCTTGTTGTACCTTAGCCAGTCTAAAGACCAGTAAGTAGACAGCCCTATGTTTAAGGTTTAGGATGGATCAGAATTACAATACTGGTGGGATTTAGATCCTATTATGTTATGATATTTCCTGTAGTCACAAGAAGACATCCGTAACATTAACAAAACATATAACAATATACAAGTTAATCTTAGCTTTGACTTTAACCAGTCCTTTCAGTTTGTTCCTCTCCCAGTAACCCCAGTCTTGCTTTACTGGGATTGAGGGAAGTGTTTTTGTGTGGAGGCCTTGGGGACAGCTAAGAAAAAACAACACACACCTGTTTCTCCTCTTTTCATGCCTTCCACACCCCCTCCCCTTGGAGCAGCCACTGGGGCATGGAGACTGGATCGTACCGGTGCTTAATCCAGACGGGCGAGGACAGAGGTATTGTCACCCATTTAGAGGGTGCCGGGGACACGTGGCTCACCCTTTAGCACGCTTGAGGGGATATGAGTGAAGGCAGGCTGCGGGCCGCAGTGGCAGGTGCTGTGACGGATGTCCCATGGAGTGCCAAAGCAAACACAGGGAGGCGAGGTGGGGTCGGGGTGGGGCAGTCAGAAGGGTAGAGCGGGTATTGGGAGATTAGTGTGCCATGGCCCTGCTCTTTGGAGGGAGGGGGAGGGGGAGGGAGAGGTGTGGGCTGTGAAAAAAAGAGAGGTGTCAGGACGCAGGGTCACATTCTGCTGCATCATGCCTGTGTGTTTTTGAGCAAGGTGCCGAATAAATGTCCTCAGAGGAGAGTTGAGAACAAAATAATTGCAAGAGAGAAAATGAGAAACAACTGAGTCAGCTTTAATTTCTCATCCAAACAAAGAGGCAGTTGTTTGGACAACAATCAACTCTTCATCTACTTGGACTTGTAAGACAACTTTGAAGTCCAGCTCCAACTTGCAGCAGCAGCAGCAGCAGCAGTGGGAGGAAGTATGAATCAGGTAGAGTTTCACTTGCCTCATGTCCTCTAATGGCCCACCCAATCACCAGGACATGAGCATTACACAGAACATGTGCACAGGAAGCCTGGAGGTATTGCTGTTACACAACAGAAACTGGATACGCCTTGTTCGCTAACCTTGGGTCCCTGTCCTGCCCTCAGCCCCCCTCGCACCATTATGAGGGCGACGAAAGAAGGGCACAGGGAATGTGTGAGCTTCAACCTGCTCTGGACTGAACACTGGCTGGCCAGCTCCACTGGCTGTGAGGACATGTTTGTAAATGGAAGGTTGGATGGAGGTTGTGGCGAGTTTGCATTGCAAGCCAAAGGTCCTAAAAACATCTGGAAAAGTCTTTAATGTTACCAAGGCAATGACATGCAGGGGATTAAAGTGCTGAGTTAGGGACGCCTGGGAGGGTAGCAAGAAAACTATGGAAGCCAAAGGTTAGTTTGCAGGCTGGGGTTTTAATCAGGCAGACTAGGGGCTGAGACAGTCTGTTTGTTCTAAGTTGGACATGAAGCTGAAAAAATTAAAGAAATTCCTGATAACTGTGGTGCAAATGCTGCATGGGCAGTCATCTCAGGGGGGAGAGGAGTGAGAGTCGCACGTGGCAGTATAACTTCCTGTTGTCTTGTCCTGACCATTGATTTGAGGGCGCCAGTACAGTTCTTTTAAGCTTTGTTTTTTTTTCTGTATTTTTGACTAAGCTTTGTATATGCTAATTCAGCACTCTTGTTAATTTTCATCATAATTGCCAGAGAATGCTTCAAAAAAACTCATCACCATGCATGAAGGCAATAGTGTTAGCCACAGTTCCACACTCAAAGACTTGCTGTCACACAAAGGGGTTTCAGGAAATATCCAGAAAGCATTTCGGTTGAAGTCTACTAATGCCTTTATTTTAGCTTGTATAATTTTTCGTTATGTATCCACGATGTACTGCTCCAAAACCAGGCTATCGTCAACCAGGCAGTACATGAGCGGTAAACATGAGCCGAGGAATGTCTGATAGAAGTTCAGAGGTCAGAGCGAAGCATGCCTTGGCAGGGACAGAGGGACATAGCCACCTGGTCATCTGGGTTAATTATAAATGTTGTGGGCCGCAAGGGGGGAAGATGAGCTGGACAGCTGTCTCTCCAGACACACATATAAACACACACAAACACACACAGTCACACAGTCAGGATCACAGCCCATATGTATGGTCCGCTCCGCTGAGCACCAGATCCCAGGGGCCCGTCGTGGCTGAAAAGCCCTCCACCTCAGCCAGGTGGAACTGGGGAAAAGTTCACCATCACAGCCGCCAAACTCTTTTTCTCTCTCCGTCTGTTTCTCTCTTAGAGCCTCCCACGGAAATACAAGATGAAGTATGTTCTTTGGATTCATCTACTGTACTTCTCTGGTATTCTCATGACTATGCTGATAGGAAATAGACCTCAGAGGGCCTTTGGAACAGAGGAACGACTGATTTATTAAGAGTTAGACAGTGTTGATCAGGTGGTTAAATGAGCAGAGTGGAGATCAATGCTCCAGGGGTGAAATTTCTATTATTCATACCTTATGATGTTGAAAAAAAATCAATTGTTAGCCTCATGGATGATTTCAACCAGTGCGTGGAGAATTCTTTCAGTAATGTATTTAAGGGGGAGGGGTTCCCTACTTGTCCCTGCATCGCAGTCGCAGAAAAACAAACACAGAAGACACTCATAATAGAGTCTCTTCCAATCAAATAGCAATTTGTCACAGCCTCCCCTTAGCTGTGCCCCTGGGGCTCTGTGCTAATAGGTTGTGCTCAGTTTAATTGTGAAATAAGTGTTTCTGCGTGCACAGGCAGAAATCTGAAACCCCACAGGTGCGACACAGACCAACACACACACGCAGCAGCCTGATGGTGGCAAGATGACGAGCCACACAGCAACAGAGAGAGGATGCAGAGGTGCTGACACACATAGAAAAGAAGAAGGGAGAACAGCAAGGCGACGGGAGAGGATTAGTGACAAGTTAAGGTGACAGGAAGAAAAAGTGATGGATAGGAATTGGCGTTAAATAGACACCATGACAGTGAGAAATATGAAATTGAAAATGAAGCACGGAATGAAATAGGGGTGATTATTTGCCAAAGTGACTGATACCGACCATATGTCTTCCTCACAGGTTATGAAACTGGACACACATCTGCTTATGAATATCAGTCTCATTCAGCACCTGTGGTTTACTTGATAATATTTCACCGGCAGAGTGTTGATGGAGGTAAAACGATAGGGCTGATTATCTTTTGCTGATCTTGTACATAAAGCAAAATGCACAGCTCGAGACATCAGATGCAGATGCTGAAAATTATACCATGGTCCCAGCTGATAGCACGTTACATGAAATATGTCTTGGGTTTTTCTCCGCCAGATACAAGCGATCTAGAAAGCAGGCAGACAGTTAAGCTTGAGCTTTTGAGGATGCATTGTCCGAAAAAGCGCTGACAGCAGAGAAACAGTCCCTCCAATGAAAGAGCTTTACTGTGTACAAGTGTCAAGTCACTGGAAAAGCCATCGCTGTAAAGTGGAGGAGTAATCCTGGCAGGGCCTGTCTTTTCACTTAGGAAACCCATAAGAATCCAAACCCTGAGCAGAATGCCTCCCCTGACGCCCATAGCTGAGATAGCAAAGACGGCACTGGGGCCTCTGTGTTTGAAATAAACACAAAACCTGAGTCTGCTGGGCACAATAAGACCTGTGCTGGCTTAATCACTCTCATGGTAACAGGGGAATACTTCCTTTACATTGCAAACAATTGTGTTGGCACCAATGTGAGTGCTATGTGTGCATTTTAAAAGGTATTTAATTTTTCATGCAAATCTAAGTGCACATTTGAAGGATCTTCTTTCAAGGACAAATCACATTGATATGATACCCTTCATTCAACCCTCTCTTAGCATGAATGACAAGCCATAAAAAAGGAAAAATCCACCATTTAGTTTCTGATTGTCATACCAATCCTCTTCATTTAAAGTCCAATCCATAAGGATCAGCACACTTCACTCTAATGCTGTTTGTCAGATCTGGAGAAAGAGGAGAGGAACATGCTTCGCCTTTAATTCCCAACCTCACGGTGACAGCTGGGGAGATTCTGCTGTGTAGCAACCACGCTAGCCCACATCTCCTCACAAGTTTCTGCCTTTGAGAAACGACAATGTCACCTGTCACTCATGAGCACCATGAAACCAATCAGGCCCCCCGGGAGATCTGATTAGGTGGGCTTGCCAGCATTTAACTCACTGAGAAGATGCTGTTTTCCTGCTTATCGTGGTTGACACTTGTTGTCAACAGCACACAGAAATTGGCCAGAAACACAAAATGGATAGGTCTCAGGTAGAAAAGTGCCCTGATAGGGATGTTTTATGGATTCATGGATTCATTCTGATCCATGCAGTATGTGGTTTTGATGCATTGTGCAGAAGGAGCTCAGAAAGGATCAATAAAGTAATTTTCCTGATGGTAAAATAATTGGCTCTGTTACTGCTTCCTGTTGAGTATCATCAATCTTGTTTCTCGTAATTTTGATAACAGTAACAAACCTATGAAAGTGCAGCAAAGTGGACACATGTGTCCTACTGCAGTTTTTGCTCATCAAGTCTGTGATTTTGATCCAACTTTAGGGGTCATTTGTAATTAACCCTGAACTGCGAGCTTCACCAGTAAAATGAGACATTCCCTGTGCAAATCATCCTCTCAACAATGTGCTTTTCTAACATTTTTTTGTCCTTCAACATGTCAGACCTTGACTGTACTGACTTCAGCCTGACTCACAGGATGTAGGCTGCTGGTATGAGCCAGCCACTGGGTGATTACTTCAGTCAACATTCTCCTTCTGTGTTGTTACTGTTGCATGGTAATTTTTTGCAAGTGCATCACCTGTGCACAGCATCGCCAAAGACCATTGTGATTTGTTTAAGGGAACACAAACATGGCAGAACTTTCATTCCCTGTAGCTGAATGATAATTAGTGCTGCCAGAACACTAAGGACTTGCTAAAAGAGATTATACTGACTTGTGCATGTGCTGTTCTGAAGGAGCGGCTGCATTGTACCTGCCAACACTCGCTTTTCCTGAGTTTCTCCCTTATTTCATTCCGGGCTTTTGCTCAGCACCCTCCCATTTTGTTGTTTCTTTCAGGAAAATCTTATAGTTCTGCATGATCACTAAAAGTTGTGATGAATATATAATAAATATTCATAGGTTTAGAATGTTTGTCAGACCTCACCCAAGCTACCAAACACTCTATGAAAAAACCTGGCAACCCACAATCCGGTTGCACAGGCTGACAGATTAATTATCTTTTTACTTATCTACCTCCTCCCACATCAACAAAACTTCTGCTGTTTTAGAAGTTAAATGCTGGCAGGTACAGCGATATATCTGTACAAGTCTTTAAATCTGAGATTCAAATTAACATCTAAATTCAAAAGTCAGTTGCAGGCATATAAACCTGAAACCAGCACTGTAAGGCTGCCTTGCCAGTACAGAAAGTGAGCTTTTACATCAGCACAACCGCTAATGTGTCAGCCACTGCTGGTCAGAGGCTAGCAAAGTAACAAACATCGTTAACAAATAAAAGATACTAAATATATTTACCATTCTGAGTGTCTGCCAGCGTTTGATTTTGATGCACAACAGACATCTCACCTGAGCCTGGATTTGACTGAGTCTCAAACACGTTTGGCTAAGTTTCTCTAATATTTCATCTATGTTAACATGAACTATCCTGAAGCACACTGCCCTATCAATGCTCTTTTCTAGCGCAAGCAGCAGGAAACAGCATGGCACAAAACAAGGCCTGTGATGGATAAGTCCAGAACTTTTTTCAATGAGGGAGCAAGAGCAGATGTGCTTCCAGTCCCTTTTCAGATTTTTTTAAACTTTTATGTGTGAAAAACACAAAAAAAACAGCCATATCAATCATAACAGGGTATTTTAAAGTCTTAAAAACATGTCTTGAGGGGAACACAAGTTAAATCCTTTTGGTTAAACATGTACATTGCTTGTGTCACAACTTTTGCTGGTCATCCGGCCACAGCACATCAAAGCAAAAGTGCCGATCAGCTGCAAGTTGAGCCCAGCTGTTGCTGGGGCTGGGAGACATGCAGTGGAGAGTAGGGTGGGGTGGCGACTAAATGTGCAGTGCAGGGAGAGGGAAGGGGCGGCAAGGTGGCGGCGGCGGTGGGAGTGCAGAGAGGGAATTCAGGGGATGGAGGGGATCAGACTGGAGTGTTGGATGAGGGATCGGGTGATGTTTGGCCAAGGCCTGAGGAAGTATCATATGCGACACCTTCACGCGAGAAGGTTACTCTAGGCTGAGGCAGCCTCCTGGACCACAGGCCTCAGGATAGGCTGACGGATACACATACACAAGTCCACACACACACACTCTCACACACACACACAAAGATAAACACTCTCTGCTCCCATTCACACACAAATATCTAAAGATAAAGGCAGCCACTGAATCACACTCGCAGCAAAATCCCTTTCGCTAGCACACACTAATTGATTAGTCCTTATAGGCTAGCACAAACACAGCAGCTCCTATCAGCTGAGTGGTGAAATTGGAGGGCTCCACCCAAACAAAGTTTAGCAGGTCACAATTAGTTCAATAGCCTGCTGTCTCCCACAGGGCCTCAGGACCACAGGAACTGTGCACCAGGTGTAAAATCCTAAACAATCATTTGTAATCTCAACAAAAGAGACCTTACACATGTGATCGTAATTATTTAAGCAGGAAACAATGAGATAATGCAAAGCAGAAGTTGCAGAGAAGACAGTTGAAGCATTTGGCACATCAAAAGACAGGCTTCCCGTGTGATGCAGGAAGCGTTCCTGATGCTACGAGGATAAAAGAATACCATTAATCTTAAATGTCAGGCAATACGCGTCAATCATTATGCCAAAAGATAAAAGGATGTTTTCTATTTTCTCTATATCTGTCATCCTTTCATCCATTCATCAATATTGGATTAGCTTTATCACTAAAATTGTGTATTTATTACAGAGATAATTCTGCTGAGACTACAGGAACTCCTTGATCTCTGGGTCGAAGTGTCCAATCAGCAGGTGGTGATCTGGCGATTGACATCTGAGCGAGATGTGATCACAGATAGCCCTCCCTCTCTATTCCACCTGGAGCTGGCCCCGCACTCCTGACTGACAGTTCTGCTCTTAATAATTCATCCGGCTCTGGGTGTCTGAAGGTCAGGAGATCATCTGCTTGGGCTCAGGCGCTGAGGAGAGGTGGCACTGTCATCAAATATTCATCGACCCGCTGTACTCCCAATACACTCTCAAAATACACAATCTCCTTCGCTAAACACAGCACAGATTCGCACCCAGCAGCTTCAGCGGAATAATCATGGCTCTGATACTGTGTGAGTTTGTGTGAGGGTTACTGGTTGTGGAAGTGGGGTACAAAGGACTGTGGCTGAGAGAGTGTCTGTGTGTGTGCCCCTGTGTGTGTGTGTGTGTGGGTGTATAAGAGTTGTTTTGCTTGGTGTGCATAAAGATTATGAGTCAGTCAACAGACATTAACTGCACATGAGCCAGCTTGTTGTCCATTTCTAACTGTTTAGTTGAACAGGAAAAAGCAATTAAATGCACTATCAATCAGCATTACAATGCAGTTAATCCAGCGTTTTCCGCAATAACATGAAGGAAATTAAACAGACTGAAACTTAAAATCCAGTATTTTTCAATCTGTGTATTTTTCTCCAAAATTTTTCTATTGCCATTTTATTGGCCATTACATAGTTTTTGCTACTACCTCTCCAGCTTACACATGGTAATTTTGAAAGCACAGCAAGGCTGCACACCTCTGGAGACAAACTTGACAGTTTACTGGAAAGTTGATCAGCTCTACAATGCACTTTACCAGCACACCTACAGAGATTCCCAGGGGACTGAGATGATCTTTTTATACTTTTTTTAAGAGCTGGTGTCTGTGAGTGATGCCACTCTTGCTTGAGTCTACTTTTCCCAACTCTGTACAAAGAAGGCAGTGAGTAAACTGTAATGGCTAATACACTGCGATAAAGGCCACAAAGTTTAAGTAAGTAATGGGGAACGGATAAGATATGAATGAGGAATTTACTTTTAATTAACATTAGTTAATGTTTAATAGGAAATGTATACAATTTTTCTTAATATAAATACTTTATGATTGGTTAATGATTAGTTAATGAAAAAAGAAGTTTTTTGGCTTTCAGCACTGGTTTAGAGTTTATCATGAATTACTCATAATTACTTAATGACTCATTATTGTAGTATCTCACAGTCAGTCCTTTAGCAATTCATCTTTATCTGTTTTATACTCCTTCATTAGGAACTATTAGGAAAGTACCTTTTAATGAATCATGTATTATCAAGGCGTGCCTGGTTTGTTCCTCACTTGTTTCTTTTAGCCAATATGTCATTAAATGATCATTAGCTGCTCCTACAAAACTAAATTAATAGTTACTCATTAACTAATGCTAAACTAACAGTTAGCTTTCATTCCTCATTCTTTCCAGGCAACTGCTCCAAATTTTGTGGCCTTTATTGTAAAGACTGGTGTAAGGGGTCAACTATTCTAGTTTTAAAGAATAAAAAGACATTGCTAACACGTGCAGTGACTGACTGCCACTACACTGAAGCGAGACTCAGACTCCACAACTATGTTTCCTTGAACAGCCACAGGGATTCCCAGAGGACTGCTCTCTGTGTTTAGTCTGTTTAGTCCAACTTTCAGTCAGGCTCAGTGGCAGGTGTTTG
>JAPZDY010000012.1:20982489-20993991 GCA_029783645.1 Ctenochaetus hawaiiensis | reverse complement strand
GTGTGGGTGTGGGTGGGTGGCCCTCAGACACTCAGGTTATTAATTGACTAGTTTTATGATGCTCTGAAATCGACCGCATTAAAGGGCCTCTGTCTCCCAGCTGGACTACAGAAGGCTCATCACTGACATCACTTCACACTTTTAGCAAGCAAAGTTCACAATGCATTTATCTGCTATAGAAATGGGAAAGATAATGATGATATATCTCTGTATGTGTAAGTCCCTGCTCTCTTCCTCCCTCACCATATTTCCTCTCTCCCACTCACAGACTGTGTGCTGACTTACAAGCATAGTGTCATATGCTATGACATCACTCCTGCACTCCCGCTTTCCTCTACTCCCACAGCACCCATAACGCAGCCATTTTTTAAAGCCTTTTAATGAGTTTTATATGTCAGATCAGCAACTTGGTCCAGCAATGACGGTGTACTGCAGGCGCTGGGCCCTATTTTGCTCTTTGAGACAGTTTGCTTAGTCTGACTGGCCCTCTGTGAGTTTATCACATTGTCTTTTGAAAGACTTCTTTTCCAGGCAGGCTCAGACTGAAGCTCATGTTTCAGACTGTCATGATGTCAGGTCTTTTCAGTAGTTGGCTGATTATCAGCTAATCTCGCAATCATTTTTGTAAGGCTATATTATGTAAAAGAAAAAAAGGAAAAAGATAAATGCCCTTCACAAGTTATTATGATCATGAGTAACATTTGCCAAAGTTAACTGGCCAAAACCCCAAAGATTTGCATTTATAATAATAGGAAGTGCAACTAGCAAATGCTTGGTTTTATACCAGATCAATGACTTAATCACTGATTTACATAGGTGTCAAATAAAGTGTATTAATTATTAACTCACTGATCGTAACACTGCTTCAGGGCAACAGGTGGTTGATATTTGACTTTATATCTGACATGGTTTGTGTTTTTCCTGGTATTGTTGCATGGCAGCTATGTTTTAACTTTATACTGTGTTTTCCAGAGGAGCTTTGTCCTCCAGTATTTAACTGTCTCTCAGTGTTTATAGTTATTGTTTGCAATATGTTAGGAGGTGTTTGGGTTGCGGCAGCTGGCTTGGGTTGGAAGGTGGGGGTGTAGCTGCACCTCTTTATCCTCTACCAGCCCTCTTTGTGGCTCCCCTCCTGTTTTGTGTCTCAACAGTTCTGCTGACAGAAAAGAGGTTATGCTGACCTTAAGCTTAGTGATGAGGAGCAGATTGCAAGGACATACTTGAAATGTAAGCCAGGGCAGTTTAGAATACAGCATTTACATGTACTCGGGCCTGTTTTTAAATATTTGTAATATATGTCAGTTTTACATAGAGTATGATGCTTTTGGTACTGTTCCCGTTTAAACCAATATAGGTACTTGGAATTAGGTACTTGTACTCAACAGTACCATTTTTCTTACTTAACTCTTGCTTTACAAGAAGAAAGTCACTAAAGTTGTAAAAAAAAAATGTTAGCTCATTGATTTAAAGTTGTTATTTATCTAGAACAATTTATTTACCATGTATAATAAAACCTTTCCTGTCTTTGCTTCAAAACCTATACCTACAACCTCCAGCCTGTAACAGTCATCACGGCATAATGTGAGAATATAAGAATGCTGTTCTCTGTGTTTTGGAGGAAGTATATTTTAATTAGGTTACTGTTGTCTTCACTGCCACAGTGCCTGCAGTCTGTAATATTTTCCCTTAAATAATATTCATGTCTGTTTTGTGTCAAACCAAGGTTTTGGCCTTTGTGAGGCGCAATAATGGGAAAATATTCCCTCCTTGATCATGCTGTGTAAAAAGGCTGAAGTTTCGTCAGCAGTGTGGGTTCAACTTCTTTGGCGCTTGCTACAGGCATGCTAATGTTACCACCAGCTGTGGGGTAATTACCCCTTGGGCTATGAAACACAGTACACTCTTCTGCTGTTAGATATGTGTTGTGTTTGTTTAGTGGCCGCTCAGGTTAGACCTGTTGCCCTTGTCAGCTTTGGTGCATATTGCACTAACTTTAATCTCCATTGCGTAGCATTGATGTAATTCAGTCTGTACCCTTAAACGTACTGAGTTTGGTACCCAACTCTGGTGATGGCTCCATAATAACAAACCATGTTTTTTAGGGTAGTTATGCTTGTTTTATGAAATGAAAATAATAAATTTAGATGGTACTTTTAAAGCAACTGTGAGTGCCTGAGTAGTGATCATGAACATCAGTTTTAATATTCCTATTAATAAAGTTTGAAATGTATGAAATGCTTACCCGGCTGCAATGCACCAGTGAGAACAGCTTGATTTCAGTTGGAAAATTTGTGTTTGACTCACACACTTTCTTTTGTTAGTACCAAGCAGAGAGTGCTTTTGGTTTTGATCCCGCTGACTAATGTCAAACAGCCCTGCCCATTTGTATAAACTAGTTGTACCATACAATAGAATACCGTGTTTGAAGCACTGAAACACTGCTTTGTAGTGTTTGCCTTGGTCAACTGTTCCCATCTTGACCATACATCCTTTTCCGGCTGGTTGAATTATATGATGTAAACTAATGGAAGAGTTTGTGTCATTGGTGATTAGCTTTTTGCGGCTAGTGTAGAGCTTGACAGGTTACTTGGACGGTTGCCATGCTTCTCAGTATGTTTGTTTCTGCTGGTCTTGGTTTCTAAATCTCCCAAAGTGAAAAACTAATGACTTCTAGGCTTTTGATCCCCGCTCGGCAAACTCTTCCAGAAACAGCTTGATTGTAAGGTCACTTTCTGGAAAGCATTAACCACGCTTAGCACTGGCCAAACCTACCTCCGCCCCCACTCTTACCCCCCACATCCCCCACAGGAGAGCAGGAGAGGGAGGGAAACAAACGTTATCACCATTGCCTCGTACAGGAGGTGTTAAAACGCTGTGAAACTTATCTGATCTGATAGGGAAGAAAATAAATCTGGCAGCATGAGATGGAGCAAAAAAGACTTAGTTGTGTAAACACCATAGATGACTGAGAAAGAAGCACATGCATGCTTGTGCGCATGCACAAAGGACCAGTTTTGTTTGTTGCTGTGGCCTTTAGCACCAGCATGGCAGGTTGGGCTCCCAAATGTGACTTGCTTTTTTTGTTAGTCGTCCCTTTGTTATGTTTCCTCCCTGTTTTTTTTTTAATTACAAGAGTTGACTTTCATGCCTATGAAAATGGCCATGTTCTCAACATTTAAATGCTAGAAAATGCATTTAAATGTGGGAAGTTTTATTTCTGGATAAATGTTTATTTGCTTATTATGCAAGCCAGTAAAAATACCTGACCTGTTTTATGTCAAGAGCAGGTTGATTAAAATTAGCGACTATTCTTGCATATGAGAGCACTCTCCTAATTCATATGTGTGTGTGTGTGTGTGTGTGTGTGTGTGTGTGTGTGTTTTTGCGTCTGACATAGGCTTCTCTGTGTGTGTGTGTGTGTGTTTGATGAATATACATACCTCCAGGCAGAGGCGGCCCTTTGGAAAGCTGTGTGATTTTTAACTTAGTTTTACCATTATGAGGTAATTGCCTCCTGTTGCAGGGGTGACAATTAATTTGTTATCTTGGCCACAGTGGGAGGTGCCCCAGTGAATGATCATGAAATGGACACACATGCACAGCTTGCTGTCAGACCTGTAACTGGAGGGCAGACACATGCTTTATTATCTTGTCACACACTCGCTAAGAGAGAGCTTTGGGGAGGGAGACTGTCATTATCTGCAATCAAGCACAAGAGGCAAGAAAGGGAAATCTGTCAGACGAAAATTAAGATTTATGGGAAAGTATTAAAAACTGTATTAAACTGCAGTGTGTCCTTACATTACCTTTCTTAATATCCATTCCTACATTCTTTAAAATGAAGAAGCAATGAAATTAAGTAACATCAGACCCTACATTAAAGCCATCACAACCCAAAACTGCAGCCTTTAAAGTCCACAGTGGGACAATAGAGCAAGGAATGTGTTGCATCAGGTAAAAAGTGTCCCCAATCTCTGGGAACAAGCGGCCATCTCTCGGCAGGCCTGTGAAACATTCCTGGGCCATCTCTCACGTCTGGACAGAGGGATGGAGGGGTGGGAGGCAGGCGGCTCGGAGCTAAGGGCTCCCTTTGTCTCGTCTAGCCTAACCCCACCGCACAAACACCACTCTCACTGCAGCTTTCTCTCTGCCAACAGGCTGCATGCCAGCCAGGCAGGAGTGTGTGAGTGTGTCTGTATGTGTGACAGACGTAGCACTTGTTTATGCATGAAGTAAATGTGATTCATATGGCGTGGGAAGCTAAATGTAAAATGCAGATGTGTGTTAGGTGCACACACACACACACGCACGCACACACGCACGCACGCACGCACGCAGGCACGCACGCACGCAGGCACGCACACCTCCTCCTCACTCAGTCTCTGATGGTAATGCTATATCACTGGACAAATCACTCTAATAAGGCTTCGTACCAGTCAAGTGCCAGCTATTAAATACACTGTTAGCCTAAAGTGCAAATTGACTGCTGCAGATGAATAGCCTGTGGGTTATGTTTGGAAAGTGAGCCAGGAGAGAGAGGCACTCTGTATCAATAGTATTGATCGGGCTCTCCTTGAAGGGATGTACTGTTTTCAGACATACTTAATGTGGACGGATGAGGCTCTTTGTCAAATGCAAGAGATAATTGTTGTTATTGATCAGGATTCTTATTTGAACCAGTAAACAATTGCAGTAACACAACAATAAAAGAAATTAAAAATATTATTGCGCTGATGATAAATTGATTGCTGCTTAGCATCAGGGGATTGGAATTGCTTTGCTTAATTGGATCTCCTTTTATTTTCCAGAAATCTTGGCCACAACAAACTGACCACCATTGGTGCCGACGCCTTTGACAACCTTCCCAACTTGAGTGAGCTGTAAGTACTCACAAACAGAATACTCACACATAAACATGATTTCCTCTGAGACAATCAACATCAAGTGCCTTACTGCTTTCTAACAGACTTGTGTTTGACTCTGATTGAGTTTATTTTTCATTTTGTGAGTGTTAAAGCACAGTTGTTTTTTAATTAAATCCTGAAGTGTCAGTTGTGATACATTTTTATCAATGACTTAATTCTGACTAACGTCTACAGATGCCACTCTACTTCCTAGTAGCACCCTCTTATGTGTTGCCTTGAACTAAGTCCAATTGAGAATAAAGTGGTGGTTTTCTATATTAAGCCTCCCCTCCACCACCTGATACTGTGGCCAACGCTGGCCTTGTAAATATTTTATATGGTGAGGAGAGGGCCTGGCTCTGTGTCACTCAGCACCAGCATACAGGGCACATACACACACATACACGAGCTAACTGATGATACATACACTGGTGACATCTTTGGCAGGCTGGCCAGCCAGTCATACGCTCCTCGACATCTGTTTTACTCCCATGTTATTTTTGGTTTTTAAAAGGATGACTCGCTACTTGCTCTGCGGCAGACGTGACAAGTTGCGTTTGAAACCTTTTGATTTATGCAAGGTTTGATTGAGATAAGCTGAATGTGATGGAGCGTGGGGAATGGCCCGGACACCACTGTGGCATCTGAGCTGGCGTGTACATTTTGTGAAGAAATCACAGTGTCACAAATACACCTCAGTTAATGCTTTGTGCCTTATTTTGAGTTTAATAATAAGAACTTGTGCTTTTTGGTTATTGTGACTAACAAAGCTGTTAAAAGTCTTTTGTGAGCTCCTCATTTTTTGTGTCTGCTACTTGGAAAAATGTCTCTAAGTCCTCTAACCTCTTAGAAACATAAAGTTCTAATGCATTTTTTTTGTTGTCCTCCGGGGTGCATTTTAGTTTTGTTCTCTAACTTACTACTACATGTGTTTGCCACTTTTCAGGCGGCTGGACCACAATGAGCTGACCTCCATACCAGAATTAGGACAGGCTGCTTCCAAGATTGTATCACTCTACCTGTGAGTACCCCCTCATTTGCTGCTTAACATGGTACCAGAATTATCTGGCTCTCTGTTACTGTATTCTTAGGTCAGTGGCCTCTTTGAAATGCTCTTGAAATAGTCCCTTGACATCTGTGTAGGACCCATATGCCTGTGCATCTGAGTGTTAATACTGCATTAATGTGAAGTTAGCAGCTACTGTGACTCTGCATTACATTAAACTAGATCAAATAAAACCCCTCTGTACTTGATCTCTGTTGGTTAAATCGCAGAGCTCTGATTTGATGAACCATGGGTTTGTGGTCACATGACTGACTGGTCTTTTTAGACGGCCATGTGCTCGTCTAAAGTGACCAGTGCTGGCTGCTTGGAGTGTCAGCTTGTAGACACTGTAGTTCCAACTTGGTTGCTCCCAGTTGTGAAACTGTGCCGGTGGGGACTGCCTGCACTGGCATCTCTCTGGAGATTTACTGCCGTATTTGGGAAGGGCGTGTGAGTGCTTGTGTATCTCACAAATTGTGAGCTGTGTACTCCATTAACAGTTTCATTTTTACACTGTTGAGGAAAAGTGGTGAGAAAGTAGTAGATTTAGAACTTCATTCAAATTGTAACAGTACTTTCATTAGTTATTCTAGTTTCTGAAATGTAACTCTAATAATAATTACGGCAATGCTACTTAAAGAAATGGTTACAGCCATGCTTGAATGAGCCTAACCTTATTATTTCCATCAACTTTTGTCTTGGATTCAATATCTAAATTTATTAAGTCATATCAGTACTGACAATTTTCAGTGTTACTATGATATTAAAAAGGGTCCAAAGAGAAGGTGATGCACAAGGAACAAATGCAGTGCAACCTAAAACTTAGAAAGGTTGGACCAAAATTAGTAAAAAGTAAAATTGGAAGGCTCAAACATAAAAGTTAATCACAGTTGTTAAAAGTAAATGAAATTCAGTGTTTCTTGGTATATTTGAGATTCTGCTGACATGCACACTCACACACACACACACACACACACACACACACAGATAAGTCAAATTGTGACAGAGTTCCACCCATATCATCTGTTGGGTGGACTGTCGTTTTCCAGCGTGCCATAGTTTTTCCCCCTTGTGTGCCTGGAAAACATTCTTACATCTCACTCAACCTGAAACAAGAAAGTTTAAGCCCTTTAAGCTTGTCTAGTGCTAACCATTAGCTTCACTCTGCGTATGTTCTCTCACACTTCGCTAGTATGCCAGCTGACCTGGTTGTGAAGTATGCAGTGCCTGTAATACTGGTCACTGTCGGCGGTGAACTTTGTGAGAGTAACACCTCTGCCTCTCCCTGTGTGTCATCTGCCCAGTTCTCAGAATGTATCATGATACACTATTGTGGTCAGATCATTTCTGGTAGCTGTAAAGATTAAGCTTATCTGACATATGTTGTTTGAAGTGTTACATTTTTAAAAAGTTTGAGCTGTTTTCAGTGTGTTTTCAGTCTGGATCCGTAGTGATAAGCACAAGCTATAGTTTACTTTGCTTTTGATACAAAACAGATCGAAACAAGTTCACCTTTACTTGCCCAACATATGCAGAGGCGCAGGCCCCCCCCCGCAATGATCGGGTGTCTTTTTTTGGCCTGACTTGAAACCTGTTGCTAGGGAAGGCCCTGCAGACCTGATGGGAGTGGAGGCTGGAGGGAGGGTCAGATCTTTACAAAGCCACACAGCTGAAGTGAAGGCCTGCTGAAGCACTCGCAGCTGCAGCTGTCAGTCATATGGCTTACAGTAAAATGGGTGACAGAGAGAAGGGGAGTAAGGATGAGAAAATAGGGAGGGAGGATGGGATGGGGGATGTGAGTAGTGTCATATCAGGGTGACATCACCACATGTCGAAAGAGGAATGGTTTAGGAGAAGTCGTGGAGGAGGCAGCATGAGGGCACATAGAGGAAGGAAAAAAAAGGGGGAAGCGAGAGGTGAGCTCATGCTCAGGGTTATTCCCAGAAGTAAATTCAATGCACTGTGTCTCCCTTCCCTTGCCAACCAGCAAGCCCTCTAGAGTGTTAGAGTTTCTGTATATGTGCCCTGGCAGAAGCAACAGCAGACTGCAGGACTGTGTTCCTGTGCTATTGGTTGAAATAGTCTGGAATGTCGTCTGACTACAAGTTTGTGTGAGACAGTGGTTTACACACACACAACCTCAGACACACACACACACACACACACATGCACACAAGCAAACAAACTAAGAGAAAAACCTCAGTGCCACATCTTAAGCAGAACTTTCCAAAAATGTCAAGTTCAGTTTAGTCGAAGATTCTGCTGTGTGGGGTACACTACGTGTTGGGGAAATGACAAACATTTGTGATATATTTTTAGGGTTAATTGCCACCATTATCCTACCATGGCAAACACTGGACTGAACAGAGCAGAATGCCATGCATACAGTGTGTGCCATATTAGGAGGTGGAGAAGACAGTGATTTGTCAGTGGATAACGCATAAACAAACAAACAAACAAACAAACAAATGTCATAGAGACATTGTACATTTGTTTTACCTAGTTTTATTAAAAACGTGATTTGCACAACTTTTTTTAGTCATGAACATATTTCACAAAGTTTGGAGATTTTCATTATAATTCTGTAAATGTATTTGAAGCGTACTGATGATTGACAAAATGATCTTCAGACTGTCTAATCTTATCAACACATTGCTATTGAGAGATATCTGACTGATCAGACTGACATCTGTCTTGTATTTTAAACTTTAAAAAATTATGTGGGATAGATCAGTTGGCTTGATTGTTTTTTTTCCCTGCTTCTTTTTTTCTTTCTCTGTTCTTCTTTCTTCTTAATTTGAGAGGGAAGAGGTGACTTAATTTCGTTTTTTTTTGCACTGCATGTAACCTTTATCCTCTTCCTTTCATTGACTGTCTTAAATTTAAAACACAAGTTACCTGATCTCCCAGAATGTCCTGATGAAGCAGGCTAACCAAAGACTAAATGCCAGGCCTCCCCAGTCTTTCCCCAGCACTTGATGAGCCCACTGTCATCCCCACAGACTCCCAGAATGCCGCAGCAGGATGGCAAAAAGAGAAACAAAAAGTTTTAAAAACACACTGTCACAGTGACTGCAGGGAAGCACAAACTTTCCCATTGTTTTCATCGCCTGTGCAGCGAACATCAAAGGGGGTCTTAAAAACAGCTCAGCATAGAATCATATGGCCCACTGGATGATCTGATTTTGAAATAATTCTCCTTTTGTCCCGAGCGCTAGCTTCAGACGGGAAGAGATGGGCCAGACAATCACCCCCAAAGATGACACTGTGACACTGCAAACGGGAGAGTGGACATGCAAGTGCAAACCGCTGATGCACTCTCCATACATCAAAAGAAGTGTCAAAATGAGCCAGGCTCATGATAATCAGATGGTCAATGGGGCAGGGTAATGAGATTTGGAATTAAGCGGAATCAAGGCGAATAAGGCCCCCGGACATCAAAGGGAACAAGAAAGAGCTCAGCTCCTCTTTATCAGAAATGTCCCTGTTCGTATGATAATCAGTTTTTTAGAAATGCTACTATTGTATGTGTGGACTTCAAACATGCTGAGCGCCGGGACTTTATCTTTCTCCCACACACAGCTGGGCTCTGACTGTGGGAGGGAGAAATGAGAGGGAGAGGGAGGCGAGGGAATCTGGTTTGAGTGGTGCAAGGAGAACAGGGTGAGAGAAAGAGTGAGGGAGGTCGACCTCTCCCACTAGTTTGAGACTGATCTGTTTTTCCCAGCAAAGGTCACCAGCTGTTGACCCCACCTCACCCCTTTATTGTCTCTCCTCCCTGTTCCCCTCCCCCATTTCTTCCCTCTACCCTGTAGCCACTGTCTGTACTGCTATGTCCCATGTGTGCGGTTATTTGTGTGTCTATGTGTGTGTGTGTGTTTGCCCAGGCGTGCTTGCATGGCTCATCCTTAACCATTTCTGCCACTGTTTATTCAGGTGGGCCACTGTGGTGTGACCCCTCCTCCTCTGAGACACCAATTAATGTGTGTGTGTGTGTGTGTGTGTGTTTGTGTGTGTGTGTGTCCATTGGCTGGCTAAAGGCTAGGAAGGAAGGAGGGACTGACCTTGTTTTGACGAGTTAAACTGCTGAAACACCTGCTCTCTCGCGTGCTCTTTCTGAAACACACACACACACACACACAGATTTGGGCAAAAAGGATTCCATGCTGGGTAAACTCGTCCTTAAACACAGGGCCTTAGTGTGAAAGAGAAAAGAAAACACCTCATCCAGACCGAGACAGAGCTGGCAGTCAATCTTTGAGGGTCAAATAACATTTCATCAGGTCAGATATACATCAGAGCTAGAAAAAAGGTGTTTATATGGACAAATGGAAAGAGTTAAAATTATTATTTTTTAGTTATTATTAAGCAATTATTTCTTGTAAATTACCTGATCATTTATCTGTGAAATGTAAGGAAAGAGGTGCCATCACACTCGTAACACACCAACATATATGCATACATATACCTACATAGACACATAAACCACTGGTTCAGCAAGATGGATGTCTGTGTGTTCTGTGTTTACTTGTCTGTCTGCTTTGCGTCTCATATACCTACTGTATGTTTGTAGTAAAGTGGAGCTCTGTTTGGGTTTCTTGGGAACCTTGTGGTCTTCTTTGTGCTCTACTGGCACATGGTTTATTGCTTTTGTGATTGTGTCTGTCACTGTGGCTGTCAGGCCTTGTTTCCAGAGTCCTCCTGTCCTCCAGATTGTGGGGTTTTGAGTGGGACTGGCTTCTTCTCTGTGTGGAATCCTTGGACAAGGCCAAAATAATAACACAATTCTGTTCAGTCCTCTGACTCACCCAGAGTAACTAGGCAAAACAGGTCTGAGGCATCATAATGTCATTTTATCTTGAGTGGAGACTCCAAAGAGTTGGAAGGTGGTGTTCCTTAAGTCAGCCTTGAAAACCTTGAACTAAAAAGGGCAATATGCTGATATTTCTGTCTGGGTTCAGGTTTATTAACAGGCCATGTTTTTAGATTTTGCTGTGAAGAGATGTGTCAAGCTGAAAACACACTACTGCTGCAATAGTAATGTCATATGACGGGCATTGAGTGGGCACAAACAGGAAGTGTAACAGCATAGCGCATGATTGACGTCATTCACAGGAGATGACCATGGACAATGCAAATTAGCAAGTAACCAAACTATACATCAGTTACTTCTTATTTAATTTCAGCAAGAGGTGAGCATGGGAGCAGTGTATACATGCAGGTTGTGCTAGGGCTGGGCGATGTGACCTCAAATCAATATCACGATAAATTGGGCAGTTTTACCTCGATAATGATAAATGCACGATAAATCCCTGACCACTGTATATCTTTGCCATCTGAAAATAATTGTTGAAATGTCGAATTTCTTTTCGGAACAAGCGAAACAGGATCAACTTCGACTGACGTTACTTCGTCTACGGCTGTGTCGGCCGCTTCTTCATTTGAACCATCAGCCATTTCCTCATCGTCTGTTTCTCTTCTTGTTCAGACTGGATGGATGGAGTCACGTGACTACACACGCTGGCCCTCGTCTTAAAGAGGAATGAACATAGC
>JAPZDY010000012.1:20956438-20969325 GCA_029783645.1 Ctenochaetus hawaiiensis | reverse complement strand
CCCCCCCCCCCCCCCCCCCCCCCGCAGCCGAGGGGCCCCTGTCTGGAAAAGAGTGGCGGGGAAGAAAAATGGAAGCAAAAGAAGAACTGGAATGGAGGAGACAGTGTGTGGGGGAAGGTAGGCGAGAGGGATATAGAGAAAAGAAAGAGGAGGGGAGGGGGTGGTAAAGATGAGAGGATTGATGGAGAGAGAGAAAGTATTGATAGAAGAGAAAGGGGCGGCTGAAGTGGGTTAAGTGAGATCTCTTAATCTGTGTATGTCCTACTGTGAGGGGAAGTGCTCAGCGTGAGAGGAGAGGCCTACCTTAACACACTCACACACTCAATACACACACACACATTCAGTTCAGTGCTCACCATCCAGTTGAATATAAAGCTGCCGGGAAACACTGAAAACATTGTTCTGAAGAGGACTGTCCCGCCAGAAATCCTGTTTGCGTGCTGATATTAAAATGTATGAATTTATCAGCATTACAGATGTGACCTCAGAATAGGGTTGTTAGGTGTGACCAACTTAATGAGATAAGCTTTCAGTGGTCAGGTATCAAACTCAGAACATCACACTGTGTGCTCAGTCCATCCAGCTGACTCAGCGGTCTGTAATCAATACAGTGAACAAACAGAGCTGCAGCAGACACCTGAGAGCAGAAACCTGAAACCGTGATGCCATGGGATAACAATAGAATCATAAAGAAACGCTGACCTCAGGAGTCCTGCAGAGTCCCAGCCTCTGATGTGAATCTCTCCTTTCCTTCGCAGAAACCCCCCACCTGGCTCAGGACCTGGAGGACCGCAGTGTGGTGGTCGGGGACACCGTGGCCCTGCAGTGTAAGGCCCTGGGCAGCCCGCCGCCCCGCATCACCTGGCTGCGCAACGACCAGCCGTTGCGCCCCTCTGACAGACTTCACTTCACCCCAGGCAACCAGCTGCTCATCATAGGCTCCGCGGCACTGGAGGACGCTGGCCGCTACACCTGCCTCATGTCCAACACCCTGGGCACCGAGCGCGCTCACAGTCAGTTGGTAGTGAACCAGCGCCGCATCTCCTGCACACCGCCAGTGGGGCAGAGCACAGTCACCATTGGGATCATAGTGATCGCTGTGGTGACGAGCATTGTGGTGACATCACTCGTGTGGGTGTGCATCATCTATCAGACCAGAAAGAAGAGTGAGGAGTGCAGTGTCACCAACACAGGTAAGCTGTTTTTTTGTTTGTTTTTTTGTTTGTTTTTTTTTTAAATTTACTTTTAAATAATGACAAATGATTAAACGATACAATCTCTTCCAGATGAGACGATTGTTCCTCCAGATGTTCCCAGCTACCTCTCCTCTCAGGGCACTCTGTCTGAGCGGCAGGATGTGTGTATCAGAGTGGAGGCAGGTGGAGGACCTCAGCCCAATGGACACGCCATTGACACCACAGGTACCTGACAGCTACATCTCTGCTCAGCCTGCCACATGTTTGTGCCTCCCAGTGCCCATGAGCAAAGCTAGTGCTTTGCATAAGGATGAAAGGAGCGCTTCTGTCTGTGAAGACCAGCTCAGCATCAGAAATAATTCCAGTAGACACACAAACTACAGTGTTGACATACAGTTGTCGATTTTCTGTCTTTAAATAATACATTTCCTCACCCTCGCCTGCAGGTTTCGATGGTGCGGTTGTGTGTACAGATTGTATGGAGAACAGCAGCAGCTACTCCAAAGACCCCGACTATCTGACACACGGGTTCGGACCTGCTGGAGGCATGGAGTACCAACAACACACTGCACCCCCACCCCACTCTCACTGTCACCCAGGGGAGCAGTATGACACGGAGCCACACTCAACCCCACTTTGCAACGGGACACCTAATGGGATCCGAAAGGACATTCAAGGGTTCCCAAAAAACCACAATACATTACAACTGAACCAACACGACAGAAAAGGTAAGATGATCGGAGTGTAGTGTGTTATGATCTGCCTTTTAAATGTTCGAAAGAAAGTAGCCCTCAGGACCTGCAACTGCTCAACAAATGCCAACAGGTTAATTCCAAAGAGAAAAACCACTAAAAAAATTCCTAAAGGATCCATTTTTATATTAGTACCATTTATATCAGGGGAGCCATGGGAAACTATCAGCAACATAGAAAAGCTTTGTTGAGGCAGATTCTTTTGAACATGATTGCTGATAGATTGGCTTCTACTAGCATTAAACAGGGTATCATAGTTGCACGTCCAGAGCCCTTGAGGATATTTTTCTGCAAACACTGTAAAGAAGCGCTGAGCACCAAACTCCTGCAGCTGCACGTCTGGGCCTGTTCTGGGATTCAGCTTCTTAAGCGAGCAGCGATACACGTGGAATTGGCCTCCAAATACCAGTTCTCACCTCCACATGTCAATGCAGTCTTGTGCACACATTCCAATGCCTCTGTATCCTAAAGCTGCATGCATGTCACATCACTGACTTGTCCTGTTTCTCCTTCTCCTTTGTTGTTCAGCGGGCAGAGCCGGACATCTGACGGTGTTCTCTCCATCACAGGAAGACTCCTTCCACAAGCCTGTGAAGCTGGCCGGCTTGATGGGCCACGTTGGCCTCGACAGTGACTGTGAGCCTGAGCTCAAGCAGACTCTACTGTCCAACGGACACACTCTCAGAGCCTCTCAACATGAGAGCGCCCCCCTAAGGAGAGCCAGTGACTAGCAGGCACTCCACTCAGCCCAAAACATGGACTCGCAGTAGCGAAGTGGACTTTTTCTTTTTTTTTTTTTTTTTGCACTGGGAAAAAAAAACTGCTACCTCATATCGAGGCGAATGATCGTGAGCCTCTTGGTTCTGGGCTGAAAGGGAGCACCAGGAGGGAAGAGGCAGGGGGCATCCGGAGTGTGAAGGTGGAGCTTGTGTGGGTGGCGTCCCATCTGAGCGTATCAGCTGTACATAGTTAAAGAAAACCTTCGTTTGGGAGGTGACCAATAAAGAAAAATTCTAGCTCCAAAAAATGTGACTTGCATTTGAAGCATGTAAATGTAGGGAATCTTGTACAGTGTATGTACGTACGTGCAGGGGGGAAAAGAGAGATATACCTTTGGACATTTGACTGTACATAAGAGTTTTCATATATTATATATTATATAACTTTTACAAAAGAGTATTTGAATTTATGTGCATGACAAAGAAAGGAGTGATGGTATTTTTATTTTTTCTTCAAAAAAAAAAAACAGCCTTTTTCAGCTTTTACCAACATTCAGCTGCGGTGCCTTATTGCATGATCAAAGAAATCTCAAGTTGTAATAGCATATATCAAGAGACTTTTTGTGAGAGAAAGTGGTACACTCTTTATAGCAAACAAAACAAACACTTGATTGCACTTGAATGTTTTTTTGACAAACGCTGCCAACCATGGCCTTACAGAAACACACGTCACATGCATTGTTATTGTATGAAGGAAGAGCTTCAATGTAAATTATTTTGGTACTTCAGATGCTTCAAGCTGGGATATTTGTGGGTGGTCAGTTAAAGCACTTTTGATATTCACATCACAAACAAGCAGATTGTGTACATGATATCTGCCAGTAGGAATGCAGGAACCTCCTCCGTGTGAGGAGACACTCCACTTTGACACGGTAAAGTCAACAGTACATACTGTACCATTAAGGCTCTTTCACCTTTTTCACATCAGTACAAGTTACTGCGAAGCTGCTCTGATTTAGATGGGAGAAATTATTCTTCTCAGACTCCAATTTATTTGTCCGAGATAGTGACTCTGGCAACTGTCTGCAACCAGACGTGGTCAATCACAGGCTAGCAGCTGTTCTTCAAGCTGTAGAAGCCAGTGATGATCTCAGCATGGACACCTTTCATGTGTTCTTGGTTGTATTCACGATAAATGCACGTGATATCTAATTGGCTGAATACTAAACTGTACAATTCTCATGCTATGAACTTTAAAAAAGATGGAGAGTCCAGAAGAATGATGTGTTGTGTTATAGTGTTACTGCTGTAATGTGTCACCGTTGTGCATTTACAGGCAAATGGCCAGTAATCTGCCTCTGTCACACCACCACAGTGTCACAAAAACTTTCTCATCATGACTTCAGCTGAGTAAAATTCCATGTTTGAGGTAACTAAAGGTGAGGTCTTGTGCTGTGAACAGTTGGGAAGCTTGTGAAATGTGCTCAAACCAAACAGTTTGGCTTAATGCGGTGAGGACTGTGACGATCCCTGAATACACTGGCTTAGAAATCAGGCAAAGCAGCAGCAGTAGTTAACATTGTATTATGTTGCATGTGTTTCGCCAGTGTGCTCTTGTCTGAACTCAGTTCTGTTACCAGTGGCCTTATCAAGGTAAACTGGAGGACATGCTCCTCTGGTTACACCTGATAGCTCCTATCAGAGGTGATTTTACCAGCAAGACCAATCAGAGATCCCTGTTGGACAACCAGTCCCAGTTTAGCAGGCAAAAGGGACAAACAGGGGTGAAGTTCACGTTCAGAGTAATTTATTGAAACAAAACTGTCTGAAACTGTTGTACCAATGTCAAAGCTGAAACAGTGAAGTTTCTTAACATGGCATTGAAGTGTCTAATAAAATCCCATTTTGCTATTATTTCCAAGTGTTTCGCCTGTTTTCTTGTCTGCATGAACAGAATGAAAGGATGTTTTAGTGACAACAGAATCACAAACAGCTGAGTTAGCATTTAGCGGCGTTCACATGTCACAGTGGTTATGGAGAAGCTATCAATTCAAATGGAGCATGCAGAAAGACATGAAATCCAGAGACCTTGATCTTCAAAGCAGTGAAGTAGCTTGTGCCTGGACCACAAACACACACAGAGAGCTAATCTTCCAAACAGGAATGTGTCCTGGCTCCTTGAAGCTCCAAAGACAGCAGGCATATTTTTTCCTTCTGCGGGTTGTTTAAAATATTTGCTATTGAGTCAGGGCTGACTGAGGGTCACTGGCTCGCCAGAATGTGCATTCCAGATGGATGTTTGTCACTGGATGATTGACATGCCTCCTGCCGTGGCCTCCACCAATCACAGGCCGACCATTGTCCAACAGCCCAGTGACAAGCAGCATGACAAACACTCCCACCTGTGAGGCCATCCGTCTTCCTCTGCCCCAGACAGGATTCACCAAGTCTTCACTTTTACCTGCGCTGTGACTGCAAGGACAACACTGAGCTGATTCACTGAAAATACAAGAAGGGAAAACACTGATTCCACAGACAACTGTTTATGCATGTGTTACACAAATAACTCTCCTTCAATCAGACTTACAGAAGTCATTAGAGTAATAAGTTATTTTACACAACAGCTCTCTTAGTTTTTAAAAAATGAACATGTGAAAACCACTGGTAACACAGTTAGTTGGTGTAGAAGGATACCTTTTTTTGCAGCAGGTTGTACCTTAAATTTACATAAACATTATATAAATCCCTGAGAAATCCAGTAATTCAGTGGATTACAGTAATAATACATTTAATACCTAAGACCTACAAAGATATACAATCAATGACCCCCCCACCATCCCCAGAATCCCATAATTCCCTGTGTGAGGCCAGCTGTAGTTCCATCTGTAGTTCATGTTGTATCATCAAAACTACTAATATTTAAATGGTCAGTTTCGACCAATCAGGACAAAAACATTTTTCCCCCCTTACCCTGACTTGATCCAGTCATGCAGAACATTTCGGTTTTAGGCCTCAGCAGCTGATATCTTGGAAACTTGGCAAATAAAATCAAAACCATCTGCACGGCGAATACCACAGAGAGTAAGTGGGAAAATATGCTGCTCACTCCTCCTGCGCACTTCTTTTCTACAGGCAATTCCCAGTAAACGGATTTAAATCATCTGTCCAAAAACTTGCAGGATTTACCCCGTACATGCAATTTATATGACTTATTCTACAATAAAAGTACTTTTTATTAGAAGAGATTGTTATTATAAAAAGCATATTTGCTTGTTTTCCAGGTTTGATTTTAAAAAAAAAACTTTTTTTCCTTGTTTACTCATGGTAGCACCTCTTTTGAGTGTTGAGCCTTCTCATAAAGGGTCTATTTGTATTTTTAGAAAATAGGCTTTTAATTTGTTTGCCAAGATTTAAATGAGAAGATTGAAACAACTCTCACACCTGTGTGGTAAATATGCTGTTACATCCAGCAGTCTGTTAGCTTAGCAGTCTGTTAGCATTAAAACGGAAAACAAAGGAGAACAGCTAGCCTGGCTATGACAGCACATAATTCATCTGTCAGCTAAAAGCTCATTAATTAACACATTTAATCTAATTTGCTTAATCTGTGCACACCAGGGCGGTCACGATATCAGATTTCCACCACACAATTATCAAGGCCTAAAGAATTAATTAAATGATTTTATTTCGATATCTATGTAAATCTGCATGAAAACACTACCAACCATAAAACTCATTCTCGACTTGATTTACTGTGTATTTCGCTTCTTTTGAGCCGAATGAATTTCACTCAAAAAATTTGGAGGTGGAGAGAGTCCGTAACCATGAGGGTACAAAAAGAACATTTATTGAATTTTCCATTTTACAGATGGTCACCAGCATTCAGGTGCATTAGTGTCAAACACTATGGTGAAGAGAAAATGGAAACTGTATTATTTTCACAGCTTTATCATATTTGTATTAATAACACAAAATACTTAATCAAATAATTTATCACGGTTATAGTCAATACCAGTTGTTGTTGACATCCCAAGTCTGACACACCAAAGGTTGTTTTTTCCTGTTTTCTCAGTACTGAGCTAAAAGGATGCTGATATTGTTCTCATCCAACACTTAGCGAGAAGTATAAAGTATCAAACTATTGCGAATTAATAATATCAAATTTTCAACCTTGTATAATTTTGCAGTGAAAATCAAATTGCGATATCAATTTGCCACTTTTCCATAGTCAGGCTAAGTATTTCTGTTGGATGAAGAATTCTTTAATTGTTCTCTCTGATCTCACTAATAAATGTGACACAACTGCTCAATTAATTTATTTTTACAAAAGGTTGATTTGTTTAATCAAAGTAACTTAGGAGATTAAGAAATTACGGTTTACAGTCTCTTTCCAGCAGGAGAATTGAACTCTAATCAAGTCAACTTTAGAACTTCAACAAATCATAATTATGTCAAATCAATCAACCACCCAATCAAGTTAACTTCATGTATGATAAATGAGAAGCGTCTGTAAAAGATGATGCATGAGTCACAAGTTTTTCTGTCACTAAACATATATTTTAAACAATAAACACACCGTGGGGCAGATCAGCCCCATAATGTTACATAAAAGCTTGTGCAGCACAACAGAGGCTCCTAATAAAACTTAATGTTTTGTTGTTGGAGGCATCTCAAGTGAAATTAAGGCTCTTGCAGGTGGATGAGCTCAGTTGTGCTCCAGCGGGAATGTGAGACTGCTGAGATATTGCTGTTTCTACCCCAGACAGGCCTTTAACACAGGTGGTCTGGCTTAGCAGACAGAAAAATATGGATAAAACACTAAAAAGATCATTAAACCATGTAGGAGAAGCCTGCAGGGAACCAGAGGAATCACCAAACCTTACTCAAAGCATAAAAAGAGATGGTCTTTAATATCATAGCTGACTCATTCTCACGTACTAAAACACAGATATATACACACAAGATGCGTCATTGTTCGTCTCTCAGCATGACTTAATTTAACCAAACTGCCTGTGCTGTCACGCAAGTTTGGGCTCCAATTGATGAGTAGCAGTGCAGCACCCAGTGTGCATTGCTTCTCCGGGGCTCAGCAGCACGGCGGTGCAGGAGGAGGACAAGGGTGCTACGTCCAGTAAAATCTTCCCTGCATCTCCTCTAACAGGTCAGGGCTCAGGACAGCCGAAGATGTTGTGCTGTTATAACAAAGTGCGACGGACCTTCTCATAGGCTCCGAGGAAGATGAAACCACCCACACTGATGAAGGTCACCCTCGGTATGCTGCCCGCAAACAGCCTGCAGGAGAGGAAGACAAAGAGCAAAAAAGATCTAAAGTTTCAATTGAACATTAATGATACAGACTGAAACAACTTCAGACAACTTTTAGTATGTATGTTTTAGGACTTAATTCATATTATATGTGATTTACTTGTTTTCTTCAACAAAATAATGAAAAATAAAGTACAGACTTGTACGTATTTACAGACTTCTACTTTTTATCAATAGATGCAATTTTGTGATGAAAATATTCAAAAAAGCATTTTCAATGTTTTTTTCTACTCCTGATTCCAAAAAGCTGGGATCCTGTACCAAACAAAATAAAAAAGAATTTACTATTTTATTTATCCTCTTTTGGCATATAGTCAAATGAAAATGGCACAAAAACCCCCCCAAAAAAGTTTTTGTTTTATTTTTGAAAAGATATGCTTATTCTAAATTTGTAAATGTGGCTGACATTTTAAGGTTTTATCAAACTGAGTTTGTTCATCCCAAAGAAAAAATGCTGCCATTTACACACCACATCGTTGCACTTACACTTAAGAATAACTGTAGAATAAACAACTGTTTACTTAAAAAGAGAAAGCATCAGCATTGTTTAACTTGGTCCTTCCTTAAAATAACTGTTGGGGCTGGAATAAACCTGCATATGGAAACTTAACTTATTTCTCCACAGCAGTAGATTCAGGAAAGAGATATTTTCTTTGTACTTGGAAATTCATGCTAATTCCTCCACGGTTTGCCTGCTGCAGCTTTAATGAACTCCATGAGGACACAGAGCCCAGGGCCGCTCAGACTGTATCGTGTATCAGACTGTATCACCGATCGACGATATCTGTGAAGGATTTAAGGCTCCTTCTGGGAAGCGGGGCCTTGCGTTCCTGTGCAGAGGGACCATGAGAGAGGGTCAAACATGAGGTCTTGTTGGTGGAGCCACTTTACAGACAGTTGGAAGGGCCTGAGGTACAGCGACTGAGGCCAAACAAGAAGCTGTTGACGTTGCGGGGGTCAGAGGATGTGATGAGCCATGAGAGAGCACCCTTCTCCCAAGAACCACCTCCACCCCTACACACAGCTGTTTTTGGAATTAGGCTTTAAGCCCCCACCCTGAGGCCTCCCTGGAGCTCTAATCTCCCCCCCCCTTCTCTCTCTCTGTGTGCGTGACTGATGGCCGGATGACATCCACACATGTCCCTCCACTGTCCATCCATCCATCCTTCTCTCTCCCCATCTCTCTCCGTCCAGCGTCGACCTCCTCAGCTGGCTCAGTTGTTCGGGGATTTCTCCTCCGTCTCCTTTTCTTGCTGCGTCATCCACTTCAGACACGTGCTCACTTCTTCCCGTCTCTTCATCTGCCCTTTCTCGTCTCTCTCTCTCTCTCTTTTTATTTTCCCCATCTCTCTCTGCCTGTCTCTCTCTCTCTCTCACTGTATATTTGCCTACTGACACCTTCTCCTGCCAGCACGCCCCCACGTTCACATGGTCTGGCAACATCCAAGCCAGATGTAATGGATGAGGAGAATTGAGTGTGTGTGTGTGTGTGTGTGTAAGAAGTAAGTGTGTAAAACTGTCTACGTACACAAAACCTCCGTCTGCATTCTTTATTTGCTTGTGTTTGTGTGAGTGTGTGTCAATGCCTACGGTTAGGATTAGATTTAGGGTTTCTGTCCATTTTAATTTAAAGAAAAAATGTATTAAAATATCACAAAATTTTGGTTTGTTTGCCATCAGCTGAGCTCGAGCAGATATTGCAGAGGAGCTTCTTCAGGAGACCTTTTTCACAGCAGACTTTTGACTTGTCCCGGTAGGAAAATCACGGGCGTTACTAAAAAACATCAACAATGGTTGTTCTATTCCAGAGTCCCAGTGAGCCATGACAGTAAGTCAGTGATGCAGGAGACTGAAGAAGATTAGTGCAATTCAGCCATCAAGATTATTTTTCATATCTGTGCTTATCCTATTGTTCCTAAGAGTTCAACCAGCTACAGCATTCTCCAAAAAATAGAGTTGGTTTTTTAAGACCTGGTAAATCTTGGACAGGTTGGTATCCTGCCTCAGAGTTTTCACTGGAAATGGGCCACAAAAACCTGACAGGATTATCAGGATTATCTGGGCCTTTGTTTTGGAGATCATATCTTTATGACAGTATGCCTGCATTACTGTTGTGTGTGGAGTTTAACAACAGTGGGAATTTGCCAAGCTGGTGGTGTCTCATGCAGCCAAGCAGCACTGTGGCAAACGTAGGATTCAGGGTTCTTGAGTTTGACAAAGTGGCAACCTTTGAGGCTGAAAGATGAGGTCATGATGGATGTGCCGATGACTGCGGCTTCTCTTCTAGAGCTTTATATGTTAATGCTCAACTTTAGGGCAGAGAAGCGTGTTTAGGGCCTGGTACAAAAAAATGGTTCAGGTCTTTAAAGCTAATTTCCTTGTTCATGAAAACTGGACGGCAGTAAATTTATTTATAAATCAATGTTTGAAGTTCTGCATATTTAAGAGTGTGACCACTTTGAGTGACACCAGCTGTTTTCTGTTTGTGTCACACAGTCATTCTCTCGCCTAAACATGGTCCCTTCTGACTCCAAAAAACCAAAGATGGTAAAAGCCATGATGCTAAATTCATAGCAGTGGGTGACATGGTGGCTCAGTCCACAGTTTAAGATACTGTGTGTTGGTTTGACCTTAAAAACTGAACCTCAGCATGTAAAGCTTCCATTTTGGATATTCTTTGTTTCTGATAGTAACGTGACTCCCAGTTTCGTAAAAGTTCAATAGTGAATTACAAGATTACTCTGTTAAGAGTCATTTTTATTCCTTTACTTTGTAAAACTTTCTGAACACACACTTTAGCATCTTTGAATGATCTTTTCTTAATTACAATCCATGATCTTAAGGATGATGAACTTAGTTTTCTTCTGAAAACCAAGTGCAGGTTATTTACTTTTCCAATGAAACTATGAAACTACAGCTACTTTTAAAGTCAGAACTTTCACCATCTCTGAGCCAACATGGAGACACAGAGAGAGTGTATGTGTGAGAAACAGAGAGTATCCAAGTGTGTTTGTGAAAAGATGGAGTGTAAAATCCAAATAAACATGGAGACATTAGTCAGAGGTCGTTGTCCGACCCTTCAGCCAGCTTCTTCCATCTTCACACAGCTTTCTAATACCATGTGCTGAAAATAAGCCACAGGCCCGATCCAGCCAAGTACTTAGCATTACTTCATGATAAGTAATATACTACAATATTAGCTATGATCCCAAGCTAATCAGAATCCAAAGACAGAGACTCTGATCCTTAATGACGGCACAGCAGACACAACAAGATGTAAACCCCTCTGCCCTCTCATGTGATGGGCCTGATTGCCAGCAGTGCAGAGGAATGAACTAATTTTAAACTCAACGTGCTTGTTTTGTCTCAGCTTTGGACTACTGTTACATTTCCTGTCTGGGATCAGGCCCACCTGTGGGCTCAAGACGTCAGAGCAGAGCCAGGGCTCGAATATTCCCCTCAGCTCCCCTGGGTGCCCTGACTCACTCTGACATCACGGCCTGGCCAGCCACTGACAGCTGTCAGCCCTCTATTGTCAGCCAATCACCTCTCCTGAGGAATCAGACTAAATTTAGTTTCAAGGGATGACAGGAGAGCACAGAGGAGCACAGTGGTAAACTCAGTGGAAATGCCTTCTACTGAATGATGAAGTTTAGAAAATTCTGGCGTTAATGAGAATTACAAGGTTGAAAATTTTCAGATGGATGTGCCGGCAAAGTTCTGGCACTTGAGTCACTTAAAATAGTGCTGAAGTTACAGTGAATAGTCTTTATAAGTCATGCCATGTTTTTATAGGATACATTAACAAATGCAAGTTAAAGTCTGTGAGCTCCCTCGGCTGAACAACTGATTGACACTGGGTTAGTTTCTCCAGAACTGGACTTTTGCTTCAAATTCCCACTGAAGGCCTGTAGTTTTTTTCCTTTTTTGCAGCACAGGCCGCATGCCTAGATGCAGATGTTAATGCTAGGTACAAGAAATTAAAGAAAGGAAGAAACAACTGGGAAAGTATCATCATGTGCAATGTTACAATAGTACATGTTGGCCAAGGTTCTCCATTTGTCGGGGTTCTCAGGTCTGATCACTGGCTTACAGGACTGGCCACTATGGCATGATGTCAGAATAAGTTTATCCAAAATGCACTATCCACATTTAAATGCACTATATTTTTATCAGTAGCGCATTAAATACAGGTCTAAAAATAGTCCACACTGAATGCACTATTAACTCCTGTTTGAGTAATATTTGCTAAAAACTACAGTGCCCAGCTGTTTTTTGAGGTTATGAAGCCTTTTTTAAATTTACATTCTATAATTCAGAGTTCTTAGTTCAGAACGTTGGGGCCTGGGGACTGAGAGCCACAGACAGGTTTGGGAAGTTAGGATGTATTAAGAGACTGATTAATCAACTGTTGGTTTTGGGTTTTCTTAAATGACAGCAAAAATACTGAAGCCTTATCTTTGTGCAACATAAAGTCCACTGAACAGATGTAGACTGAATTCTCTTTTTGGAATGAAAACTGTGCTGTATGACCTGTGACTGGTAATTGATTAATACAGACCTTGATGAGTAATGGATATTCTCTAACAGCAGAAGAGAATTGTTTTTAGATAAGGTTTGCTTGCTACCATGAGTGTGAAACTGTGTCATTATCTTGCTAATTACAGGGATGTAAATGACTCAAATCTTCCTTAAAAAGCTTCTAGAAATTAAAAATTCAACCTAGGGGTGGGCGATATATCGAATATACGCGATGTATCGATGTATAAATCTGATGAGATGTATGAAATGACTACATCACGACCATCGAGTACAAACTGTCACGTAAATGTTTTAAGCCGTTGGCATGTAATTCTCTTTGAGTTTTGCTTCTTTCACTCTCTCCTAGCGCTCCA
>JAPZDY010000012.1:20941801-20956338 GCA_029783645.1 Ctenochaetus hawaiiensis | reverse complement strand
GGGTTGAATTTAACATTTATATAGTGATTTACAGGAGAAATCAAAAAATCGAGATATATATCATGTATCGCGATATAGCCAAAAAATATTGAGATATTGGTTTTAGGCCATATCGTGCAGCCCTATTTCAACCTAAGAAGAACATCTGGAACAACAAAAATACATAGTCTTGGCTGACAAAAGAAAACTGCCTTGCTGCAACATCAGTGTGAATTATCAGTTTATAGCAGCCAATTACACCTCATGACTACAACTATAATCCAACTTATATAAAGTATGATGTTTTTTTCCTCATATGATTTGAATGAGGTAGTGAAACGGGCTCAAACTGCTCAACTTAATTCCTTACAGTGAAAAACAAAGACTTGCGATGCCATAAAAGTACAATTAGGGTTTACCACAAACTTCCAGAGGCTGTGCTTTGTTGTGTGTATGCAGTGCAAACATGTCATTTGTTAACTTTTCTTCCATTTTGGTTTACATAAGGCGCAAAGCAGACAAAGCCCGCAGGCCATGTTGCTTGTTAGTCTTTGTTTTGACATGTTTCCTGGTGCAGTTTGCAGGTTACGGGGGGGGGGGGGAAACCGATGTGAGCTGCACCCCTCTCTGCTAACCCCGGGGTCTCTGGGGCATGGCACACACATGGAAGCACTTTAGAGCTTCACTACACTGCAATTGGGCCTATTACCATAATTACAGCTTTAAAGCCTCAGCAATTTGTATCAGGCATGCACCAGCGCAACTACCAGGCCTTTGGCCCCGCGGAGCAGCAACCCCCCCCCTTTACTTTCAACACACTCGCCTTTGTCTTTGCATTTCATTCTCTCATCTATTAGTTGCTCTCTTTCTGTCGATTCTCCACCTTCTCTGCTTACATTCATATCAGGGGAAAAAAAGGATTATTCAGGAGTTCATCCTGTCGGAGAACACATGGTGCATGTTGTCTGGGCTGAGCAATGTGAGGGACTTTTGCAGCTGGCCTCAGAGGATGGTTGGAAGAGATAGAGAGGGAGAGGAAGACATCAAAGGTTGCCGTGTGGTGCAGAGGTGGAGGACCAGCATCAAAGAGCTCCCCTGTACATTACCACTTGTTACTGCTGCAGCTGGGAGAGTGGGAGTTTGGCTTTTCCACAGAGGCCCACAAACTATCACCTCACCGAGATCTTCCAGTAGTCTCAAACGTGATCTGCATTCAAATTGGAGGCTGAGCCATTAGCGATGTTTGAGAGCAGTTTTGGAGGGAATCACCTCTTGGCTCATATTAAAACAAAAAGCTGCGATGCAATTGCTCTCTGATTGGATTCCAGCTCTGCAGCGTACACAAACAAACAGAAGCACAGTGGTGTGTGTTTGTGCGGACAGAGAGAATGTCCAACTGGTGTTTGGCCCAGTCCCAAACCAAATCTGCTCCGAGCATTAGGCCGAGGTGCGTCCTAAAAATGATGGCGGCTTGTACACAAGCAGGCCTATTATTCACTGCAGCTGAGGGTTTGTTTTAGTGCTGGCAGCCCTCTGCTGCCCCATTAGACTTGGCCTTTTGTCCATCGCGCATAATAAACACATCCAAACACTCAAATAAACCCTTCCACTCGGCCCCTGGAATGCCTTAATCAATAAGACAGTACTACTAATCGGCAGGAAAAGCTTTTATTCCCCCCTATGCACACATACACTCACACACATATACACACACACAGCATTGAGTCTCAGTCATCAAACAAGATTGCATAATGGATCAAACTGAGTTAAATCAAATCATATAAAATAAGAGGTTTCTAAATGGATTAGAATTTAAAAAAGGGTTTGTGTGAAGAGGCAGTTTGGCTTCAAACAGTCATGGCGACCTTTGGTTAAACTGAAGACTCACCCTGTCAGGCCTTGGCTTTTCCACACGTCGTACAGCACCAGCGGGATGTTGCCTCTCGCTGCGGCCGACCCAGCCTTCAGAGAGAGAGAGAAAGAGAGAGAGAGGGAAAATAGAGGTGTGATGACTGATGGATGGTCTCCTTCACTTCCTGCTCCTCCAACAGACACCTTGTTTAGTCTTCCTCAGCTGGGCTTCCTTCATCTCCCCCCTCCCTCCCCTCCCCCCTCTTTCATTCCTTCTTTTCCCCTTCCAGTTCTCTTTACGGACAGCTGTGTCAGCGAAGGTGACACCTCTAACACCCGCCCAGCTGTTTGCCCACCCAAAAACACGCTCAACAAGTTCTCCTTGTCTCCCTCTGCACATGCAAGTCTGGAACTTTTATTTACACAATACGTCTTAGCTGGCCACTGAGTTTTTAATCCATCACCGTGGAGCGGCAAAGGGATACGGGAGCTGCAGGGTAAGGCCCGGTGGCGCAAGGTTAAGTGAGGGTGGGTGGTGGCAGCACAGAGGAGGCGAGAAAAGAAAGTGGCGGTGGAGGGAATGAGCAAACGAGGAGGGGAGAAGGGAGCAGGCAGCAGGAGTTGTGGTTGCATGAGCGCCAATCTATGCTACAGCTCACTGAGCGTGTAGGAAACAGTTTGTGGCGTTCCCTGTAAATTGTGACTCCCAGATCTGCTGGAAGGACAGGAAGATTCCCGCATTTTATTCATGTGGGGAGGCGGGGGGGAGAAAAGAAAACACACCCCTATTACTTGTGTTTCTGTCGGAGACAGGTGGCTGAGAAATGACTCTGCTCCCTCCTCGTCTGACAAGTTTTCCTTTCCTTTACGGCTGCGGGATGATGGAGGGGAGGGAATGGAGGAAGAGGGTGTCCAAAACACACACACACACACACTCTCTGGGCATCCTTGCATAACTTATGCTAACATAAAAAATGTCTTCATGCAGCTCTATAAGTTTTTCTGTTGGCCTGCTGCTTTGAGTTTATTCAAATCATGTGTGAGGAGTCAAAAACTTGCTCGTGCTGACTGTCTCAGCTGTGCAGCTGTGATGTCTGTTGATTAAGGAGATGGTGCAAACCCTCCTGTTTGCTATAGTTAATTCCAGTGGCACCGTTGTGCAGCAGCAGTGTAGGAGTGCAGCAGCAGCAGCGGCGTGGTGTGCCAGGCATGTTGCCAGTGCAGCGGGCAGAGCGATGTGGCAGGAGTTCTTGCCCAGGAGGGGCTCTGCACACCCAGCTGTGCCCTGGACGTTGGCCCGCTTCAGCATGGTTTGCCCCAGGCTGCCTGCTGTACAACGCGGCTCTTTCATTCTGCCCGCTGTAGAAAAGAAACTGCCTTCTTCTCTGCTGTTGTGGAACGGAAACTAATGTGACAAGTTCCAACACCCACATTTCCTCTCCTCCGTCCGATCCAAACCGTTCATACCCCATGAACAGCAGCCCTGCTCTCTTAGTTTGTCTGCTCATCTCTGTTTCACTCTCCAGCCTGGACTTGTCATCCTTTGCTGCTGTTTGAACAACTAAACTAAACTGAAGTCTGACATGATTTTTTTTAAAGAATGTTACCTTTCTGAGTGAGGCTCCACAGGTGGAAATGGAAATTTTAACTTGGATGGTTGAATTCTGAGCTGTGATAGGCTACTTTAATATTATTTGTGGCCTCATAACTTACACAAAACATGTTTACAATTTTATATTTGGTGCATTAGTTGATAAGAGAAATTTCCTCCTAACAATTTTCATAATGGATCAGTCATTTTAGTCCGTTTTTAATTTTCAAGTTTCAGCCTTTAAACTGTGAGGAATTTCTGCTTTTGTCTGTCATGTGGAAAAAAAACATTATACATTATATCTTTAGCTGTGAGTTTTTTTTGTTCAGTCAAACAAAACATTTAAGCTGAAGGACATTGTGATGTGCGTTGCTTTTTTTACCCTCTATTTTGAAGACTAAACAATTATTCACTGATTTAGAAAATAATCCGCAGACAATTAAAAATAAAAGTGAATTGCAGCCATGATTTCTGTACAAGCAGGAACAAATAAGTATGAAAAAGATTTTAAACCTAAAATGGATTAAAAATTTCCATTTTTCCCTTTTTTCCCCCGTAACACTTTTCACCTTGACAAATTAACATGGACATTTTAATAAAACAAGGAAAAAAAGCTAGTGCACAGGTGTACAGGGGGTGTTGAATACTGCTTTTATCACGTTTATTTAATCAGATATTTTTCATTTTCAAAAAGCACTAAAGGAAATTTGTTGAATAGCTGCTTTATTAATAGCTCGGGGGTGTTAACAGCTGATAAGCAAAGGCTCTTAAGCTTCGTTCCAGTTCTTCTTCTCCAGCTCACCTGTGGTGCCTTAAGCGAACTGAAAAACTTGGCCTTATAAAGTTATAAAGGAAGCTCGTTGAGGCAGCACAGGCTGAGTCCCTTGCTGGTGGTAAATTACAGCTGCTGCATTTCAAATAATGTTTACAGGAAGCCTTTGTGCCGCGCTGTTCCACCTACAGCCAACAGCTTCTCACAAGAGATCAGGACTGTCCGAGTGTTTTGTTAATTCCAGTATCTCATTAGTTAGGATGGAGGAGAGGAGGGGGGAGGGGGGAGGAATGGAACACTGTGTCTTCTCCAAGGACAGTGTGTGTGTGTGTGTGTGTGTGTGTGTGTGTGTGTGTGAGGGACTGTGTGGGTGTAAGATTGTCTGTGTGTAAATGTGGGGGGGCTGATTGGGGTAACTCTGAACTCACTACCCTTTATACACACACACACACACACACACACACACACACACACACATAGAGGACATAGTGAGGGAAGCCAGACCTACAGTTAGAGAGAGCCAGGAGTGAAAGAGGAGGTGTAGAAGGTGGAGAGAGGGAGGAAGAGGAGGGGACACCGCTACAGAAAGAGGGAGAGGGAGAGGGAGAGAGAGTGGGGGGGGGTGCTGTTTAAAGGACATACACAGTGGTGGAGTTAACAGTGGGGACACTGGCCTTCTGCTTCACCTCTCAGTGACAAGCAGCCTTGAGATGGAAATTCCTCTGGAGCAGCAACAAGTCCTCACTCTAACACTAGCCATGCACACAAAAATGTCTCCCCGACACTGTCCATAGTCCAGATCAGATGATAGATGTGTGTGTATGTCTCGCTGCTGTCCCGGTGCTGCCTCGGCCCGCTCCGTCCCGCGTGCTGACACTGTTGAAATTTGCTCAGGCAGCAGGCCCGCTCAGCTCGCTGCCTGCGAGGCATCACCTGACAGCCGTGTTTAAAAGTCGCTGCCAGAAAAGGTGGTGTGCTCTGTGTGTGTGCGCGTTCCAGTGTGTATACCTTTGCGAGCATGATCCTGGTCTTCGCCACGTCAAGAGGAGTGGTAACAAATGCCGCTACTGCACCTACAACAGACACATACACACGCATTTTTGGCAGGGTGCAAACATAAAAGGCCCTCTCTGTTCTCAGAGGAGTCTTTTAATATTAAAAATAAACCCATAAAAAGTCAAATTACTCAGCCACAGACACAGTAATGTATTAATTCAGCAATAAACAGTGAAACTTTTTATCCTCCACTCCATTAAGGTCATAAAACTGATGATATTCCCTCTGCAAACCTTCCCTGTTATTAGACCACAAAAACCAGACAGAAACACTCCTGCTTCAGCCCCCCCACCCCCTCTTCTACTGCCTCATCTAACCCACACCTTCCACTGAGCTACACGCACACACTTACACACACACACACACACACACTGAGCACACACCCACATCAAGTCGTACGCAAGCATGAAACAACACACACTTGGATGCAGTCAGACGCATTAAAACCACAAAACATACACTCAAATATATTCAGGCCCACAAATGCACACACACATACATACTGTACACATACTTACACATACACACATTCACAAACACTCCCTCTTATGAGTTTTATAGAGGAGCAGTTACACCCAGGCTTTCCTCCATCCTTCCAAGTTGAAAGAAAAGATGGGCAGCACAATCCAGAGGTGTCCTCACTTCGCCTCAGTGTGTGTCGTTTTGAGAGAGTGTGTGTGTCACTAGCTCTGCCACACACTTAGCCACAGTTCTTAGTAAACAGACCAGTGTTAAATGCAAAGGAGCAAGGCTAGTGTAAGTGAGCTGGAACACGAAAACATTAGGACCAGTGTGGTGCAGCACACCGTTACATTTTTCTACTTAATGCCAGCTGAACATAAAAGTGGATTTTCTTTTTTTCCCTATTTGTGTGGATAAAGGTTCAACGAGGATATAAAGATACGGCCGTCTTACTTGTAATATTCCTGGATGGCAATAAAAGGATGCGTTATCCGAATAAATCTCACGCATGGAGCCATGAATTGGAGGATCTAAATTTGGCCGGAAGAATCATATGATGTGATGAAGGTTAGACCTAAATCAGACGGTGATGTAATCTTGTCTCGAGGCTAGGCAGTCTTTTTTTGTTTTTTTAACCGGTTCAAACGGGGTCAAGTCCGTCATAAGTCAACGCGGGGTACTGGTGGAGATATTTGGGATGATTAAACGCGCCTGTGTGAGCATTTCCAGTGTCAAGCAGATTATGTATGAGTGAAAGAGAGAGTGTGAAGCGCGATGTAAGGGGAAGTGACTGAAACTTGAGGATCCCTCTTGGACAGCAGCTCGGTCGCAGAGGGACGTGAACTTGATTCCTACCCTGGACCCACGCCCCCCCACCACCACCACCACCACCACCACCACCACATGCTCCCACACCACCCTCCCACTACCAACTGTGCCCCCTTTTCCCTCTCTCTGTTTTCTGGCTCAGATGAACCATTATCCTCCAAATTCCATATTATTCTGTCCTTTTTCCTTCTTTATCCCCAGATAACAATTCTGTTAACATACTGGGTGTAGGCTGTCCGATTGCTTTAAGGTTAATATTGCTTTCTACATAAGATCCAACTTATCAAATGTGAGATGATGAATCTTCCTTTGTCTGACAGCTGAAGGGGCTTCTTTCTTTCTATCTTGAAAGTCTTTTATGTCGTTTTCAGCTCTGCATGTCTCAATCTGCCACCCACTTCTCCACAGCTCCCATCCCATTCCTTTGTTCGATTCGGATTTCTTCTCCTCTTCTTCCCAGTGTGGACTGAATCCAGGTGGGGGTGGCGCAGGGCCACATCTCAGCTCCTTGAGGTGCTGTTTCCTCATCTACTCTTCTCTCCTTCACCTTCATTGCTGTAAGAGCAGCTAACCTCAATCTTCCTGTCCTGTCTGGAGCTTAGCAGCGTCGCAAGAGTTATGGACTGAGAGCTCCATCCATCCAACATGGGCTGGTCTGCGAAACTGTTCTGAAATATGTATTTTGATTGTGGTTCTGCTTTTTCATCATGAAGAATATGAAGACTGAGAGGAGAGATAAACGATGTGACGCATTATTTATTCAGAGCTACAAAACTGGAGGTACATGCTCGGTCGTCAGTGACCTTGGATGGATGTTATTCCCTCCTGCCAAACGCCTCTTTATCTGCTTCAAACTTTATGGAGGAAAATTTAATTTTCCTGAAGGGATTAAACAGCATAACAAGGCACAAAAACAAAGGCATCCCTACATAGTTACATACTTCAGAAATTTCTAAAACATTGTAAGTAAAAAATATAAAATAAAAACAGCTGAATAAAGGTCAACTTTGATCAAACTAATGCTCCTCACAGGTGTTTTCACTTATTCTGGCTGATTGGACCGCTGCTTGAAGTGGGAGGGGCTGTGCTCGGAATACTGTGATGTCACTAGACTTGACGAACCAATGAGAATGATTGTGAGAGGTGTTGGAACTTTTTCTCTCCTAAGAGATGCAACTAAAGTACCAGGAGAGCCGGACTCAGTCTGTGTGCATTTCCACAGTGCTGAGAACGAATCAAGCACATTGACTGAAAACGCTCCTGTGGGTATGTAGAGGTTTTGTACACAGAGTATGAAAAATGCACATTTTTAAACGCCTTGTTTGAAATACTCAGGAGTATCATTTTATCATTTTTATGTATCCAAGGTAGCATAAAAAAACAAGCAAGATAAAGAAGATCAGGGCCCTAAAGGATTAAGTTTGTTGGTCATTTGTAAATAATAGATGTCCTTAACCTGAGAATCTTACAGGTTGATGCCAGTAAAATAACTGGTGACTGATCATCTTTTCAAATTCTTTAATCAGACAGAGGCAACAATGCCAGATTTAGTACAAAAATGTTAGTTTTTGTGGGTTTTTTGTTGTAAAAAACTGCTATCCTGAGAGTTACTGCTCACGGATTTACAATCATTAAATTCCTTATCCATGTTAAGGTTGAAACTCAGCTGTAAAACCCATCTTTAGTGGGGATTTTTTAGACCTGTATCTTGAGATGTAACTCCTCAAATTAAAACTGAAAATCATCAGACACAGGAGTTTGATAAAGTCACTGTTTACAACATTTGCCTCTTCACTTAGACATGACAAGTTACCCTTATGCCACCTTATCCTTTTTGCATAGATGTTGTTTTTGGTCTTATTTTTACATTTGCTGAACTGAGGGAGGAACATCAACGCCCTCCTTATTATACAGAAAGGTTAGTTTGGATAACAGTGCAATAATTCTACCTTAAAGAGCCTGCGTTAAAGAGACTATTGAAAATCATCTTTAACTTGAGCTCTGAGCCTCTGTCTTTCTCTATTTCTGTCTCATTTTGTAGTCTGACTCAGTTCTCTCTAGTTGCTTCTCTTTTCCCTATTCATCTTGTTTTTAGGCCCATCCCTTTCCCCTCTTTCACTCCTTTCCTGCGACTCTCTTACTCTCTCTCTTTTTCAAGCCCCAGCTCTCATGAGGTCACACAGCTGCAGGGGCCCATACCCAAGAACCGGCCCCCTCTCATCCCTGCACTCCTCTCCCTCAGTTGTCTGTCTCTCCCCTGATACTCATCCAAGCTCAGATAGAACCATTAAAGTCTGTTATGGTATGATTTTCACTACTAAAAGGGCTTGAGAAGTCTGATAAAGACTTTTGTGAGACAACGTAGCAGAATCGTTGTATTGAGGATTGCTAATTTAATGCTTTAAGATAGTAATGTTTACGAAATAACAGCCGTTTTCCTCTCCCTCCATTCATTCTGATCTGTCCTGCCCTCGCTCCTCCTCTGATCTGCCGTGCAGGTCAGGACGCTTTTTGTGACGTGGAGTCTTAGAAGAACAGTTGACCTTGTGCTGCCCTCCTGGCCATGAATTCACCTATCTACCCATCCATCCATCCATCCATCCATCCATCCATCCATCCATCCCTTTGTCCACCCGGCCATCCCTCTCCCATCTTTCCCATAGCAGCAAATAATCCCCTGCACCTGCAAAAGCTCCGCACACTGCAGCCTGCCAAGAGTAGAGCGTGTGACCTTGCCTCCATGACCACAGAGTCTGCGAAAAAGAGAGAGAGATGTCAAGAGAGAAAAGAGAGGGGGATGTCGGTAGAGGGGGATGATGAAAGAGTGAGAAAAAGCAAAAAAGAGAGAGAGAGGATTGCAGTTGGTGGAGTTATCAGACACATTGAAAACACATTGTGAACCTTGGTCTGGTCTGGGGTCCAGGCCCGCAGCTGGGAACTGGCCTGTCCGGCTATTTTTGTGTTGCCTTTTCTCCCCAATGATGTCATGCTACTTGTTTCCCAAGAACTGGGACGGGACAAGAGGGAGGCAAGAGGATATGCTGCAGCGCTCCCACTCTAACATACTGTACACATTTTGTCTGGATGCCATCATGCTGAAGTACAGTAGGTCAGCACATACTCACATATCAACACATTATTTAACTTATTAGCATTTGTGCATTGAAGCATTAAATTATACAAAATAGTAGACTTGTACAAAAATGGGATATACACCAGGGGGCTCAAACTGGAATTACATCAGGGTCATTGGTCAGGTTGATCTGTCCAAGAGGGGCCACTTGAATGCCCCATAGAAAAGAAGAAAAACTTAAACTTGAAACTATATTCACGTACACACATGCACACATGCACACGCACACACAGAGCACACTGTTCTGGATGTTCAGTGATGTAATGCTGCTTCAGATTATATTTCTGGTCAACAGCAGCTTTCTCTCTATAGAAGATACTGATAGAGGCAGTGATGAGCTACATATCCATAAAATAGTTAGCCCTCAACCTGTCTTAAAGACTGCTCCACAGCAGCTCTCATTTTAGGTTTGGAAAGATTCACTTAAGTGTCTGGTAAACTCAAACAAATCAAAGTGCTGGGGTTAAACCCCAGTGGTGACTAATTCTTCAGCTAGACTGAGTTTGCTTGTTGTTAAATGTACAAAAAAAAGACCAATTTTTGATCCTGGCTGAAATCTTCATACTCTGCTAAATAACAATAAAATTATAATGAAACGCTCACTGCCCTGCAATAAACTAAACTAAGCATAGCCAAATGGCAGTCTAATACTCCACAACGAGAGGATTTAGACTGCAGCTTTTGACTTTCTGTCAGATTTAATTTTTGTTCCATTTCACACTGATTATTAGGTTGACAAATAAAATTATGACCGACAATGTTTTTATCACACCTTGCAACACTGAACGAAATACACGAATAAAACATTGGAAATGAAAGGCAGTATATGTGTATACACAGACAGACAGACAGACAGACAGACAGACAGACAGATAGATCGATATTTATCTAAGACACTTTCCTGAAACAAAGCTATTTACACACAACTGTAAAGTATGCAGCTAATTAATATGTAAAATTAAAGTCAAATGCATTTTACACTGCCTTTGCATTTTATCTTGATGTGTGTGTAAAAACCCTCACATCACAGGCCCGCCTGCCCAGATGCAACTGGCTACTGAGTGAAACCACCTGATGTTTTCTTATGAGAATGAGCTCTTTGTCTCCTTCTCTCCCCGGACCAGTTTAAGCGAAGCGATGAGAAGAGTGACTATGCAGCGTTCCTCTTTGTGTGAAACGCATGTGGACAGCTGGGCTGCCTCGGGCGTTGCGAGGTATGATTACTTCTCAGGGAGAGCAATTGAGCAACAGCATGGAGCGATTACTAATATTTTCTTTGTCCATTCCACCCCCCTGTGAGTGTAATCTGTTGCATGTTACTCTCTTCCTATCTCACACACATTTGAACATCACACACACATGCACAGCACACGTAAACACAAACAAATAAACTCAGAAAAAGAAAGAAAGGGGAAGAACTGGCAGACAGTGTGTAGGAGCTCAGATTGTGTCATGTGTATTCCATTAGAGGGCAGATTAAAAAGGAGATTTTGTTTTCCACATCAAAGGCATCACACTGGGGGATTCCTCTCTGTCTCTCTCCTTCTCCCCGTCTCCCCACCCCTTCCTCTTTGTTTCATGAATAAATAATAAGGCGTAGATTTGGGAAAACAAACTTTTTGACCTCTGAACTCTCGTGTCAGGGTCACAGTTTGCACCTGGACGACTTCCCACAAGAGAAGAGATGGTAGATCTGTGTGCAGGCGAGTGTGTCAGGACATCACATGTGTGTTTGTGTTTCTGTGTGCACGGGTGCATCTGAGTACATCTCATTGGTTAAATGTGTCCCCGTCATGCCTATGACACAAAATGCCTTAAATGTTCTGTGGCTCCTCTTTGGTGTTTAATCATAACCAAAAAAGTGTTACACCCTCCTGTTTTGCTAATGTTGTTTTTGAGGTCAGAACAGATGGGCTAAACTAAAGTTGCTGTTTGGAAAAAAACAACTTGGAGTGAAAACCACAATATTGTGAAATTAATGTGTGAAACAACAGCGTCAAGCGTTCACGTGGTTCAAAATGATTTAAGGTCCTTGTCTGGTAAATTTATGAAATCACCTGACTTTTCCTGCTTCTGTATTCCAGAAATTCAAGGACGTGGTAAGTGTGTGACTCAAAGCTCTCTGTGAACAAGTTGGTCTGTTTCTCTTCCAACAGGCCTATAACAGTTGGTTGGTTGGTTGGTTGGTTTTCTCCCCCTTCTTTTCCCTCTTTTCGACTCTCTCACTGACAGCTGTGCTGGCTCAGTGTGAAGTAAGAAGAAAAAGGCCATAACGCAGCACATTACTATCCCACAAAGCAGATGGGAGATCATGCCTCACACATGCACTCACTCAAATCCCTTCACTCTGGCATTTCTAAAACTAAAATTTATGTTTATTCAAGCCTCTAATATCTTAGTGGTCAACCTAAAGGGACAGCAGTGAAAACCTGTTGCTAGTAGTTGCTTTTTTTTCCCCCTCCTTCCATGACTAGTCAGCTACTCTCAGCCATTGTTAGTGAGGAAACGCCTCATTAGCTTGTTCAAAGCACCATGTTGATGCAGAGGATACATCTGGGAGGACTGGCAGTAGGGAGCCAACGGCCGGAGAAGAAGAGGATAAGGAGAAAGAGGAGAGGTCCAGATTCCAGCAGCTCAGCTCTCCGCCAACGGACGTGTCCAGATGGCCTGGAGAGAGAGGGCCTTTGACTGAGGGACAAAGAGACACTTGTGGACGACAAAATCTAACCCTCACACACATACATATAGACATAGACACACACACACACACATACACAGCTGTGCAGCGTATTGTTCGTCTTAGCTTGGCCGTTTGCTCCTAACATTGATGGAATGTTTGACTGTCCGCCTCTCGCGCCCATGAGACATGATGTCACTCCAACAAAATGCCGTCTTTTCAAAGAGAGACAGATTTCTATGTGTTTGAGGCTGTACAATGAAAAGACAGAGACTTCAAGGAGGACGCAGGAGAGAACAGTGATATTAAGAAAGACAGATGATTAGTCAAAAAGAGACGGGGATGGATATGCTAGTGATAAACTGAAGGCTAGTTTTGACGGTTTACTGACGACCCATTAAACCAGACACAGAGTCCCGTTGGCCGAGGGAATGCAGCGGGTGAGCCTGCTGTAAACGTGTCTGAGTGTAACAACACCATTGCAACCTTACCGTGGATTTATCAGTGACAATAATTACTTTAAATAATGGTAAAGAGGAATGTTGGAGAGCAGAGAAGATGAGCTGGAGTGAAATAGATGCATGATAAAGACAGACAGGAAATTCAGTCAGTAAGGCAAACATTTATGGAAAAATGTGACACAAACCTTTAAATATTCCCAGAGTGGAAACTGCACCAGCGAGAACGGGATCTGTAACATAAGCAGAAAGAGTTTTAATCATCAGGAATATCTCGGCATTAGTTTTTTCTTTTTTTAGATTTTTTTGGAGGTTCAAGTTTCATCTTTAACGTTCAATCTCCTGGACTTGTCACTCCGTCAGATTTCTCTATTTTCTCTCTCCAGTCTGACTGCTCCCATGTTTTCTCACTTCTGATGATTAATGAATGAGACGGGTTGTGGTCTGGCAGTTGTGAATGGATAGATGGACGGATGGATGAATCAAACTTGGAAAGAGGGATGGAGGGATGGAGGGAGGGCTCCAGAGTGATGGTTGGAGTGTGAGTGTTGCCACTGGAAACATTAAATCGGTTCAGGAAGGAAGTTACAGCGGGAGGAAATCAATGGCAGTGCCGAGGCAAGAGGGCAAATGACACACATTTAGACCACACACACACACACACATACACACATACACACACACACACACACACACACACTCATGTATTCTGTCATCTTGCACTGCAGGAATGGCAGAGCGGGACAGGAAGGAAGAGAGGAAACAAAAACAAAATCGAATAGAGAAACAAATAAAGTGACACTGAGTCGAGTCATCAGTCTTTGATCACAGAAACAAGAGAATCATTCATCCATCTGTGCCACCTCCTTGGACATCTTCCATCAGACTAAGTTAGCACATCGCGAAAAACTGGACAAACCCAACACTGAGTCAGCCAAAGCACAAAGGCAACACATGAGCTGTGTTTATGCCACTTAATGAGCTTATTAAGCACTTAGACCAAATGAGCTGACCTCATATAAACACTGAGTCAGAAGTAAATTAACTTAAAGAGTATCCACTGCATCTGCTTTCTCTGAGCTGCTATTAAACCTTGGAAGATCTTTATAATGACCTGCACTTTTATTAATGGCTGTTTTAAAAACACAAGTAAAGCTGTCAGAACAAGTGTAAATTGAACTGAGCACAGCTAATTAAGCTCCTGAAATCACATAAACACATAAACACATAAAAGACATGATGTACAATTGCAATAAAAGTAATTATTACAAATAATAAACAGGTTATTGAATTACTAAGTGTAATGTAAAGTGAGAGGAGATACTCATTAAAAAGTCACCTGTCATCACTTAGTGAGCAACACAACATCTTTAGCAAATGTCCTAACAGTTTGACATGTGTTTTAATGGCTTTTCATACTTCAACAACATACATTCATCTCAATAAAAAGAAATTGCATTTTACAAAACCCCTTTCATAGAGTTTCATACTGGTTATGTTAAAATCAGACATTTGTCCACATTTTTTACTGCAATCTACGATGTAAAGTAACTGCAGTACAAATGTAGACAGATGCATCAACATGAGAATAATGTACTTTTTAATAGGGATGGTCCGATCCGATCCACTGGATCGGTATCGGGTCCGATCCAGGCCAAAATGACTGGATCGGGTATTGGATTTTTTTATTAGAACACGTCCGATCCGATCCATAAGCCCAAACTATCTCA
>JAPZDY010000012.1:20929002-20941699 GCA_029783645.1 Ctenochaetus hawaiiensis | reverse complement strand
ATCGGATCGGTATCGGCCGATCCTCAAGGCTGCAGTATCGGTATCGGATGTGAAAAAGTGGTATCGAGCCATCCCTACTTTTTAATTGAGGTCTGTCTAATTCTCTTAGTTCACTCAAGTTTACTCAAGCTTCCCTTCCAAATAACTCAGTGTACTACAATAACAAAGGCAGATCATTCACTCTTTTTATGTGTGAAATTGAAATTACCGCAAATGTAAACAAAAGCAGGCTTCTCATGTCTAGCTGACGGCTGTGAATTTTCTCAGCTGAAATGACGTGCGCCACTGGCAGATATTAGCAGCTAAAGCTAGCTAGTGTAAGCTAATGCCAGAGCTCTGAGGAAAAACTCAGTTTCTAACCGATTTGTTTTAAAATGAGTTTTGCAAAATGGATTTAAGTAAGAAGTTGATGACTGCAAACATGACATAATGCTAAAAGACTAAAAGTAAGGTAAAATATTTCAGGCCAGAAGTCAGAATTTGTCCAAAATGTACTTGGACAAGCCAAACAGAGGTCAAATTCTTTGTTTTTTAATTTTTAAACAACACACTTCACTTTCACAAAAAACAGGATTTTTAGCTTGAAAAATGCAAAGCTGTTTGACCCAAGTTTAGCTGAGGCTAAATGTCCCTGAGCCAAACAAAGAGAGGGAATGAACTACTATTGTTACGATAAATTCTGTTATAGCTGCAGCTTGGCTTCCACACTGTGCACGTTAAAGTCCTGAACAGATGTTTTTCTAATGCAACCTGGAACAACACATAAAAATGACTTAGTGAACAACGTGCCCCTCATCTTTGGAAGCAATGTTATGATAGTGCAGTCACTAACGTTCACAAAGTAGATTAGAGCAGATAAATCCAGCTCAATCAAACATCAGATAATTGCTCGATAAAGCAGGTCTGGTACATGGAGCTAACAGAAATGTTCCAGTGGAAACTCTTCGAGCCCCTCTGGCCTATCTGAGCAGACAGAAGCAAATCCTCTCAGTCCTTTGAGATGATCGAAAAACTTTGTTCAATGTAGGTCTGGTATGCATCCCCCTGAAAGTGGAGTGTTATAAAGAGAGTGTACACCTCTGTTTTCCAACTATAGACAGATGAGAGGGCTTTCAAAAGGAATAAATGTGCACCTGTCTTTTATTACCACCCTGATGAGATCTGCTTTTTTCCAGGCCACGAAGAGAGACAGAGAGAGACAGAGACAGAGAGAGAGACAGAGAGAAAATGTAGGGCGGGTGTTGAGGTAACAGCCTCTATTGCTAACTGTTAGCAGAACATACTGTACTGGTGTAAGTGATAGCAAATTGAAAGTGGCAGCGTGTTAACCTTTGTCCTGACTCATTTCATACATGAGAACCTGGACTATTTAAGCAACCTTGCTCACACATTTTTTTAAGAGACTTCAAAGTTGTGTATATAATTTAATCTCAAATTCAGTAGGCCTTCGAAGACAATAGAGAACTGATCTAATCAAATCTGAAAGACAGTGTACATTGAATTGTTTCAGATGAAAAACAGACTTTTTTCTTATTATTTTTCTTAGCATTATTCCATAAATCCAGTCTTTGCAGTACTCTAAACACTTTTGTTAACATCTGTGGGTACTGTTTCACAAAATATCAAAGTTTTACCACTTTAAATCACAAGTATGTATCTTACGGGTATTGCAAGAAGAAAAATCCTTGTTTGGAAATAGTAATGTTTCTCGTGCAGACAGTAACTAAAGGACCAATGAGATGAGAGTAAAGAGAGTGCACAGAGGAAGGACAGACGAGTTCAGCAGAAGACCCGGTAACACTGATCCACCAGTGATTTATGACTTGGTTAGACACTCCTGACAAACTGTTCTTGCAGTATGTGTGTGTGTGTGTGTGGGTGTGTGTGTGCATGTGTGGGCAGAGATGGAACGACTGAAAACCACATGCGGTCTGATTAAAATTGATAAGCCATTTATAGTTAAGGGAAGAGCGAGGGCGCACACACAAACACACACACACACACATACTTAAACTTGTATGAACCTGAGCAGATGTGGCATATGGCAGATTCCAGCAGTGTGTGTGTGTTTGTTTATTATTTGTGTTATAAATCAAATATACAGTGTGAAGGACGTGTCAGATAATCACCGTGATGTTATTTTTTTTCCAGTTGTAAAGCAATTTCTTCTTCTCTGACATCAACAAACTTGAACCTACCAAAGCAGCACTTTAACTTGACGTTGGTGAAGTGATGGAGGGAGACGACAGACGTAATAAATCTCTCAGATGAATGAGATGTGACGACAGGGACGGACAGAAAGAGAAGTTATGAAAAAAGGGGATCGGACGAGTCATCTATCTGCCCCCCCCCTTTTCTTTTTTCTGTTTTAGAGCAGTGCATCATCCCGCTGTCAATATCCCCATCAAAAAGAAACCTAAGTCTTGTTATTTTCTATCAAGATGAGCAATGCATGCAATGTGTTTAGTGCTGTGGAATGACTTCTCACCGCAGCTGCAATCCTTGCGTGACTGCACTGACATGCACTAAAAAGACAATCAAGATTTCTCAACAACAGCCCCGGGAGCACATTTTTATTTTTATTTTTTTATTTGTTTTTTATTTTCTGTCTTTCGCTAACCTTGAAGATAGACTTCTGCTTTACCGTTTCACCTAAGAAGCAAAATTTGCTCCTATTCTTCCTGTTGCTGTAACATTGAATGTAGAACATTTGAACCCAGAGATGCATTGCCAAAGGAGAGAAACCTGTTCAGCATTTTTTTTCGACTGCATCTCTTCATTGTCTAATAAGAAGCTACAGCCAAGTTTCAGAGCTTCTTTTATTTTGAAATTTCTTACCATTCATTGAAATATTTCCTAAAATGTGTTTAAACCTATATGCATTTATAAGAAGACAAAGACAAACCCTGACACAATTTGCAACTAATACAAGTAACTTTATAAGCAGCCAATATTTCAAATACACCACTATTATACAGAATTGGATACTGTGGGAACTGAAATCTTACATCTTTGTCCCATTCCTTAGGCAAAACAGCTAATCTTTCCACAGCATCAGAGATATGAAAGAGCTGTTATTTCTTAAGAAATGATGTGTGACCGTAATTACTCAATTGATCATTGTGCAAGCGCCTTAAGGTGTAATAAGCACCCATCCCAAACCGTGCTGCTGAAAAACCATATTTAAAACATCTGTCTTGCTAAATCTAGAGACAGAAAATAAGCAATGTAACAAAATATGCCAAAAAAATAGAGGCTAAACCACTACATCAAGCTTCTCGCTCTCCTTTATTTTAACTCCTCTTCCTGATGACAAAGATTTCCTGTTTTGCAGCGAAGCAGTATTAGTAATTTCATTTGATATTGAGATTTGCTGTTTGCCTCATTAAAGAAATGTTTCCTTTTTTCCATAATTTAATTTACTCTGGGGTTTGAGATGGTTCTTTTTTTTTTCAATTAATTTATGCAACATGTGACTGTACTTAAAAAGCTGTTGTTGTTGCATATTGTAAATTGCTGAGAGTGCACAGGAATTCAGCATTTTCTTTTGTAGTGATTTCAGTTTCACAGGCTCCTTCCACATGTTTAACAGCATTCAACAACACTTAAGTTTAATTGTCTGTAAATTGCTCGGGTGCTAAACTGCTCTCACAGTTGTGTTCCACCACTTTTGGTCCTTGTAGAAAATTTAATTTTCAGCATTTGTAGATTAATTTTGAATTGCAGGAGAAAAGAATAAACATACTCAAGTAAATCAATTTTTTCACACATGCCTATTGTCTTATAACACCATAAGGGACCACTTGGTTGTAACTGGATGCAGGTGTTGAGCTAAAAGTCAGAGGGGAATTTTTTTCTCTTACCATTGTGCCAGTGGGGGAACTGCATGGTTCTGATATTCTGCAGTTTCAAAAGAGGACCGCCACAAGTGTTGAGGGTACATTACCATCTGAGCTATTTCATGGCAGACTAGCACACAGCCATGCAGACAGCCAGGGTCATGCTATGCTAAGCTATTATGAAGGCAGCCAGGCTGTATAAAATTCACGATGCTCAATGGAGCTAGCTGCTGACCCTGACTTATCCTCCTGCCTTGTATAATGCCTCAGCTACCATGGCCTATTCGGTGGCATGAAGCCAAGCCAAGTCAAGCCAAACTTGCTCTGTGTGTTTGCTTGTGTGTGTGTGTGCATGTGCATGAATGTGTGTGTGGTGTGGTGTGTGCGTCTAAGTGTGTGTAGTGTGTGTTAAATGGCCACTGATCCAGAGTCGTTATGTTAACTCGAAAAAAACGTCAGAACTTCATAAATCTCAGTACAAACGATGGAAAAGAGATGTCTGTCAGTATCATCAGCACATAAACAATCAGGATCTCTAAATCATATCATCAAATTAGCAAGTGAAAAGAGAGAGCATGTTTTTTTAGTAGTTGAAGTGTGTCATTTCACAACGACTTCATGTGTAGCTGTTATTTAAATGATCAGTTAGCAGGAGCAAACACTGCCTTGTAGGCAGAGCAGCGCTGATGTTTATGTCCATTGAAACGACTGAGGTTTTTCTCCGTCTGCCAAAACTTTCCTAGCTCGTTCAAATCCAGCTTGAGACAATCAGTGCACTTGCACAGCCACATGAGCCGAAACCGAATCATAACAAGAACCGGGGAGACAAACACACCCATTGCATTCAACCGAGGTCTGCAAACACAATCTGTCACTTTGTATAAAATCTTTACCCACACACACACACACACACACACACACACACAAGAAACAGGTGCAAATGATCATTTTTACAGCTGTAAAAAAAAAAATTTGTCCAATTAGGCACTTTGTAATTGTACCTTTTAATGTATCTGACTCTTAACTAAAGCTTTGCTAGTAAGGTTCAACAAGTCTTAACTTATAAATCCTCTGTTTTAGCAGTCTAGGTCTCTGTTTTTAGTGTCTACCCTTAAATTTCTGGGCCTCATATGCACATAAAATATAAATAATATCTTCCTCTTTGCTGTCTGCATCGAATCTCTGTGAAATTATTCCCTTTCTGACTACCAATCTAGCCTCCCCACCCTACCAACCATTCCTCTGATGTCTTGCTTCACTCCACACAAATAGTAAGGATCAAGAACAGTCACCTCTGAGGTAAAAGCTATATTCACCATTATATACCTTCTTTTTGTTAAAATGAAACCAAAGTGTGGCTCTGCAACATGGCCACAAAGTAAAAACTGAGCTCCAGGAGCTCTACAGCATCTGCTCTCAGAGCCCACAGACATCTGTGCATCCAGCTGGCCTCCAGGGACAGGATTCCACTGCTGGGAAACACATGACCAGCTCTCACACGGCTTCCCATCCTGCATGTGTGTCTTGCGCTTTTGTAAGAATATGTCTGCATACTTAATCATATTTCCACTGCTGTGTGTGTGTGGGTGTGTCTGTGTGTGTCTGTGTGTGCAGGTGTGCGTGTGTGTGTGAAGAGCAACATTTCATGTTTTCTGGCTGACACATTTCGTCAGTGATCAAAGGTGACAGTGCCACTTGCTGTGACTGTCAGGTACTATATTACAGAAATATGGAGATTGCGTCGGCTGTGTCACTCTGCTGACATTGCTTCTGTGTGTGCATGTGTGTTTGTGTACACGTGTGTGTGTATGTGTGTCTGTGTGTGTGTGTGTGTGTGTGTGCGCGCGCCCTTTCCAACTGTATTAGCACTAACTTTATTAGCATTCAGAGAGGCTTTGGGCTGTCACAGGTCCTTAGGCACTCAGCGGAGGGCAGGAAAAACACATGTCAAAATATATTCACATTGAGCCTGATTGCAAGCAAGCCAGTTGGCTGCAATTTGACAAATTACATTTAATAGGTCATACTGCTGCCTCTGCATACTAATGAGTATTTAGAAGGAGAGAGAAAGAGTGAGGGAGACGGATATTAAGATGGAGAGACAAGAAGACAAATGTAAAGATGGCCAAACCAAAAGATGGGACATTACTCATTTTCTACAAATTCTTTTCCAGAAAGTGCTTCATCTCTTACTGTCTGCAGTCTTCCTCCTTTAAATCACCAGCATGCTGCTACTGTGGAATGGCTCTCCAAAACTAACTTCACTGGAAAGCAAAAGTCAGATGTTTTCCAACAAAATGTAACACTCTGGCCCAGCATGTCAGATAATTAGCATATTATAATACCACTGAGATGATATAAAGCCGGTTTGTACAATCCATCCACTTTAACAATGCTCTAGAGACTTTTATATTATGGCAAAAAAAAAACCCAGAATGGCTGCTTGATGTTTGTTAAAATCAGTAACAAGAAGATAACTTAAACAAACATCTAGTAAATTGTTTCCCCATCACTGTAAACTCTAGACAGCTGATAAACAATACTTCCGCTTGACATTATGTTTCCAGAAAACTCTCACTGGTAACATGGCCAACCAACAACAAACAAAGAGATTAAGTGGGGATTCAGACTGAAAACAGTCCTGCATTCAAACAGCACAGGGGTCTGCCTCAAGGTATCTATGAGACAATGAAATACAAACCAGGAAGTCCAAATTTTTACAGCTCTAGCAATAGTTTTTCTATCTTCATTGCACCAATAATAATGCAGGAATGCAGGGTTCATGTAAAAGACTGATTCATGTGAACACAACACAATACTTGCCAGATGAAGGCAAGTTGCAGTAGCAGTTGAGCTGGCCGGACTCTGTGTTGTTTTGCCCCGTGTTTTTTGATACTGGCACCCCTGCTGCTCCAACAAATTGAACTCATCCAAATCAAAGGGCTGCATTTCTCTTGCATTACATTTTTTACAAATAATTATCTGCTTAATAACAATGTCTACTGTCATTAATATGACAATCTCTGGCCGACTTATTGCAGACTTTACTGCCATATTTCGAAATCCCAGATACAAATAACAGCATTCAAAAAAACATTTCTCATTCTCTAACTCAGTCAAGACACAGTGGAGCAATCTTGAACCCGACAACTTATGCACCCTTTAACTCATTCTGCTCTGTTCCCTGCCAGATGTGGAGCAAATGAGCAAAATATCAAATGATTCATGAGCCAGCCAGAGTCTGCTGCATCCTCTGTTAGTATTTGAATCTGTCGACTATTCCAAATCCATTTGGCCCAACCTCCTTCACCTAAGGATTTGGAATTTACCAAATGTACCATTTCAAATGAGACCATGTGTACTCACTTATATTTAATTTACATGCAAAATATTAAATTCAACAACAGATGCTTTTACATGTTTAAGTCCTCATGTCCTAATAAAGTTCTGGCTGAGTTCAGAGCTTTTTTTTATTAAAAAACCACAAAGCATTGCAGTTTGAGATAAAATGACACAATCATTGCGTGTTCGTCTTGAATAAAAACAGACATAGGTGCATGACTTGAGGATGCCAAGATGAAATAGTTTTTCAACAGCTCACAAGCAAGTTGGGAGGATTTTTTTCCGATTGTATGATATAATATTAAAAGAAAGTACAATTTTTGTTTTTAAAAACTTGTATTGCAGTGTGGACTGATGCATGTATCAAACCATATTTTTTTGGTTTGTGTTGTTGCCCCATATATGTTGAACTCCTACTCAATCATTTATTCATTCTGCTGCAACACAACTCACGCAAGACCTTCAAGTAAATCAGGGCAGCAGAAGTGATGCATACGGGTATACGTGGTTATTATTGAAACGGTGTTGAACTGAGTGTTTTCCCCACTGGTGTCCATTAGGCTTAAATTTTACAGTCTGAGAGCCATGACAGTAAAATTCAATCGACTGCCCAGAATCTTTTACAGTGCTAGTTTCTATGCTGCATCAGTCTCAGCATTTTTGCACTCCTCTGTTCTTTTTGTTGTGGTAATGTGCATCCTGTTCACCTGACCTTTGCTTGCAAAAGTGTCTTATACTGTTTACTGACAGTCAGATAGAGAATAAATTACACTTTATAATGAAAAAAAAGGTAGAATAATAGTAAAGTGGAGGTGAGGAGAGGAAAGGAAAGGACAGGAGAGGACAGAGGAGAAGAGGAGAGGAGCTTTTAAGAGGAAGCAGATGGGAGTCAGATGGTAAAGCCATCAACAGCAGCCTTATTCAAAGTGAGGAATCACTATGGGCCATGTGAAGATCAAAAGACAGACATGGACACACACACACAAATACACACATACACATACTGAAAAAAAAAAAAAAATCATACAGATTGGCCAGGCGGAGCAGAGCCCCAAGTCTAAGTCCACATTTATTACCTGCTAATGCAACAGGGCTGCGAGCTGGATTCACTTGCCAAAGTCATACAAGCACACGCACACACAAACATCCAGACACACCCACATTCCATCTGCTCCGTGTCACAAAAGTATGACGAGGAACTGACTGTGGTGACAGGCTGATAATAAACAGACAGAGATGAGATTTTAATATGTTGAAAGTTGATAAAGTCATTAATCATTGTGAGGAGGCAGGTGGCTTTGGGCACCTCTGCGCTTTACTTTGCCAAGTGTTTAACTTCTCTCTTACAAAGTCACTGAGCACGAAGAAGCCAGACCTGTTTGTCAGTCAGTTGAAGGACAACCTGGATGTAAATATGAAGGCAAAACACGCAGGAGCATACGGAAACAAAACACGAAAACAATCACTGAAAAACAACACAGCTGAGCACTTGCCAGAGAAGCACATATGAGCACACAAACAGGCATGTTGCCGGTTAGTTAAACTCTAATGAAGTAGGACAGATATTTGATAAGGATGCATGTTGCAATACTCCGAGCTCTGAGTAAACAGTGAGTGGGGGGGCAACAGTTATTTCCTTTAAATAACTCCTGCTGGATTGTGAATACCAGCTCAGGACAGAGATAAAAAATAACATTTTTAGGAATCTTTTTTTTATATTGGTGTTGATCATGTAACAGTGAATCAAGATAAATTAAAAAAAAAAAATTAACTAACTCACGTTTTACGGCAATTCAGTGTGTTTCTTATTTATAAATTAAATCAGTGCATACAGATAAATATAAAACATAAACTTGCACTTTGCTTATGTTAATGTAAGTTATACTTTTTGCAAATATTAACCCTGAATCACACACTCATTTAATCTATAAGAGTACCTGCAACCTGTATCCTTTACTCACAAATGCAGTTATAAGTCCATATTTACTGATTCGAGGCTTCAAGATAAACAAACATACAATATTCTCTAAAATAACAAAAAAGCAAAGAGCATATAAATTTGATATAATTACATTTTCATATCAAAATCAAAACTGCCTTCATTGCACGATGCCACAAATTTTTAGAATTTAATTTGTATTTTTCTACTATAGTTTTGTTGTCTCTTCAAATTATTAAAATTCTGTTTCTATGATTTGTTTGTACATTTCATTTACATTATTTAACACTTATGTTATGGAAACATAACATTGGAACTTTGGAATCTGTTTATTTCATTGTTAAACAGTCACTACTGAAATGAAAATCTATCCGCCTTACTCAGGAAGAACTGTTAACAGGTGAAGTAGCATTTTAAAGTTTTATTCACGTTATCATAGCCACATTTGATGACTTTCTTCTTGAGTAGTTTTCCTCTGGAGATAAAAATAAAACCCATTGTTACTTTACTTAAAATTACAGATTTTTCTGAGTTCAAACATTGTGGGAAATGTTTGGGATAACTTATGTACACAACTCAACAAAATATATAAAAAAGATGTTGTTATTTTGTAGATGCTTTGGTGGAAATGGTACATATTGTAAGTTTATGTAGTGTAACTATATGATTTAAAAACACAGCTAGCTACTAGCTTATGCTATGTGCTAGCCTATTCAATTCCCGAACATTGTGCCTGTGGACTGTTGCTTATTTCCCATTATGGGCAGCTCTATGTTGTGTTTCTAAACATCGGAAACAAGTTATGCATGAACAAATAAGCTAATGTCACACCTGGTTACTGCAGTGACGCTACGCGTTACGCCTGAGACTGACGCCGCAGAAATCATGGCTAAACACAGGAGCACAGGAGGAATTTGTATGTATACAGTCCAGCAAGACTGTGAGAGAGAGAGAGTGTGTGAGTGTGAGTGTGTGTGTTTGGAGTGTGGGGGCACCTAAGCACCCCTCAGGGACAGAGGGGTTCAGGGCCTTTTAAATAAATAAACAAACACATAAATAAAGTCAATCGATGGAGGGAGCCTGATCCGACACTCCGGGCCTGTGTTTTGCCTCTCACTTCATAAGAGAGGCCTGAGGGAGAGACAGAGGGAGAACGCAGGGGAGGGAGGAGGGAAACTGAGAGTGCCGGGTGGGGGGGTGGGGGTGGGGGGTGAGAGAGAAGCATTGGGTTACTTCTCTCTCGGTGGTTGTGTAGTGCTGGTCAGTGGAAGCCAAGGCCTGCTCTCTCTCTATAACAGAAAGCAGACCCCAATATGCTGCCTCAGTTCAAGCGTGCACACACACATCCTCACACACACACACACCTGTCTTTACACTCCCCCGAGGCACACGTCACACAAATCATATGCCTATCCAAACCTGAACCGAAAACACATAGACAGCATAACTCCCCTCGTGTTCAGTGCAGTTCCTCAAAACCTAAATTTGTCACAGATTAGGGGGTGTCAGAGGCTGTGCAGTTTTTGTGTATTTTGTGTGCAGCAGGAGCCCCTTCCCCATTTGAAGGCCTATACCGTCTTACCCTAACTATGAGGAGTGCTCTGCCCTAAGTTACTAGCCATCACTCATCTAATCCTTTCCAGCTTCCTGACACTTTAAAACTGTAAAAACTAGAACAAGTTAGTGAATTTGTTGAGATATTCCATCTGACAGTTTTGAATGCCATGAGCAATGTAGAGTGCATGTGTGTGTGCGTGTGTGTGTGTGTAAACAAGCCAAACTAAGGAGAAGTTAGAATATCGGCACATCTCCTGTGAGCAGATCCAATCACAGCTGGCCCCGGTTTGCCATGAGCCATAAGCCACTGCTTGGCAAACGACAGCGTAGGACAATAATATTCCTGACGAATTAAGACTTGTTCTGAGATGGAGGGGGGAGAGAGAGAGAGGGAGCGGTGGAAAAGAGGGAGGAGAGGTGGTGGTGGTGGTGGGGAAACAGTGTGCTGGCAACAATTCAAGAGAGTAATTCCATTGACATGAGAGAAATTCTTCCCAGAAACTCTTAATAATATTTATGTTGTGCTGGTGATTTTTTTCTTCCTCCCACCTGTGTGCAGCTTGTTGCTTTAAAATGGACACCTGATACAGCAGAACAGGCGATGGCGCAAAAGGAAAAACACAAGCTTCTTTATGGACGGACACTTGAGGCTTCTATTTTTCCACAGTCTTTACACTTAAGTGCAGCAGAAACATCCACAAGAGATGAAAAAGCAAAATGCTAAACATTGTTGTTGGAGCTTAATATTCAGGCTAGAGGCATCTAAGCATGTATTGTGAATGTTATGTTTGACATTTTGATTTTCACACAAGGAAAATAAGCTGGGTTTAACATGTTATTTATTGCTTACACAGAATATCAACCCAGCAAAAGGCTTATTTTTCAATCAAAACATGACAGTTTGGATCCGTCACATCTGTTGAGAGAGGACCTCCGTGACAGGGAGCATATAAGCCAATGAATACTGGTGGTGTGGTTGAGCGGTAGCCTCGAGGGTGAAAAATGAAGCTAACAGAGAGGCAGCAAAAACTGCAGTTCTTCAAACTGCCACTTGAGGCTTGCTTCAGAAGCCCCATATTAAATTGCTCAATTTCACAGATTAATTAAATGTTTTCAGTCCAGTACAAGAAATCATTTTGGTCCCATATTGCTAACTCCTTATGACCCTGATGGCAGCCTGGGATCCACTGACAGGGCCCCTCTGATGGTTTCTGAGTCCTGTTTGGTCCTCAAAGGTCACCAAGCCTTCGCTGTTCGAGCTCCTAAGCTCTGGATCATTCTGCCTGCAGATCTCAGGCAGAAAAAATCAGTGTCTTCTTTCAAATCTCTTCCTAGAACTCACTTTTACCATATGGCCTTTTCTTAACTGCTGGGTTTATTTTATTTTATTTTATGATTTCAGTGTGTTTTAATGGGATCATTTCTAATCCTGATTTTAATTTGTTTCACTGCAAAGCATTTTGTAACTGTGTGCTTTGAAAGGTGCTATACCAATAAAGTTATTATTACATAGCTAATTTACCAGTTCATTAAAACTGTACGGGAGAATTTTTTTTAAATTAACTCACTTATTTAAATAATATTAAGGTTTGAAGTTATTCATAATTAAGGGTGTGTCTGTTTAAGTTAGAGGCAGCAGTTGGCTGTTTTTATGGTGTTAGAAAATCATTGCCAGCAATATTTATCCTCCCCAGTTCAATCTTTGGGTCCAAATATAGTCATTTCTGGATCCAAAAAAAAGTTGTCCACAATCACAATGCCAGTCTTGAGGCTTCAAAATAGTGCTCGAAATAACCAATGGGTGATGTCACAGTGGGTCTGTCTAATAATTAATATACTGTCTATGGGTGTGGTGTGACAAAGGATGCCCTGAGGGCCAACCAATTAGCTGCTGACAGGAGGAAAGATGTACTGCTGCCTAAGGATCTGGCTGAGGCTGGGAGTGAGACGTCGGAGGGGAGAGTGAAAGAAAATGTGTTTGTGCGGTGTACCTAAGCATGGGAGAAGTTGATGTTGTAGA
>JAPZDY010000012.1:20913602-20928902 GCA_029783645.1 Ctenochaetus hawaiiensis | reverse complement strand
AAAACAGAGCCAGCCAATAAATTAGCCGGGCTAACATAGCCAAAACAGAATACCGAGCTCTAATCAACAGAACCAAAGTCATTAGGGTGTACTTAACTCAACCACGGGCTGCTTGTGTCAGATTACAGTGTAGACAGCAGCACAAGGGAACCCTGAATTTATATGCCACAACACGACACAGGCCATTTCAAAGAAAAACCGTGAGAGAGAAACCATCATCAGAAACAACAGCACTCAACTTAGTGGGTGAGTGTGCAACCAAAGTGTGCAAACACTGTAAAAGAATGATAGCTGCTGAAATGTTAGTGTCAGCTGCTTATGTCATTCAGTTGGTCTGAATGTAACTAGTGTTACAGAAACATCCCCTTGGTTTAGTTTGTTTTTAACTTTACAGCAAAATTGTGGTTGTAGTTTTTGTCAGGCAAAGCATTCGCCTGCATTCACAGTCATTTACTGTAACTGGGCATCATAATGGGTATTGTATGGCCAGGAAAAATAAGCAAAAGTTGAAGCATAGTTTTTATTTTGCTGGCAATATGTTTGAATTTTTTTTTTTGCAAATGAATATAAGTAAAATTAAAGATAATCATTGTTATATAATCTCTGTAATGATGAGAGTTTTCATTTAAAGGGAGCAAACCAAAGCACGGCAGGCCAGAGATAAAGAGAGCAGGAGAGTAAGACCTCTTGCTTTGGTATCTCCAGCATCGCGCTCACACATCCCCGTATGAAAACACAGATGGCAGAGGTGATGCGCACACACACACACACACACACACGCACACATGCACACACAATATTCCCAGCAGTGCCCACCACAATAAAACACAGACCAGAGTCAGTCCAGCAAACCAATCACAAAGAGCCGTGTGAAATGGTTCTCTCACAGTTTCGCCCAAAAACACATCTTATCAGTGGGGAATCCGATAAGAACAGCTGTAAATAAAAGAATCTCCGAAGTGAGAAAAATGTTTACTGGCAGTGATGCAACCACTTTAAAAATACACACTAAGATAGATGAGTTAGTCAAACAAAGCCACGTATGAACCTGATCAGTTCATTACAAACCTCAACAAAAAGGCTTTAAAAGATAATGCTGAGCTTCACTTTAACAAAACACTGAAAACTTACTGTGTTACCCAGTAACAGAGTCTTTTTTTCACTAACAAAGCCTTTGCATCAATATTTATATTTAGGCTTCTAAATTTACCAAATTGATATGCAATGCAATTTAACTTTCACTTCATTTTTCAGTACAATCTCTTGCCTTTTTTGTGTGACTCTCATAAAGTCACCAGATAACTTTGACTCTGACTCCAACAGCTGAAAACAGAGGAAAACACTTATCATGATCACTACTGTCCAGATCAGATTAATAACTATAAGCAGATGTTCACAACCAAACATTTTTGTCAATTTGTCATGCAGATTACATTTTAATGACATTTGTATATTTATCTCATAAATATGAAGTAAGGAAACAGACAGCTTCACCACCATTTACTGATTTTTATTGTTTGTTTCAAACCACAGTACAGCTTTTGCTCACCAAGGGCCTGTTCTGGGGGGCACTGCATGGGCGGACATTATCAATCCACTTAATGAACGCAGCTTCAAACAGAGGCTCTTTCCCTGTGAGGATTTGCTTTCTGTCTCCATTACAAGAGGCCATGGCTGTTTTTTTGGGTAGCCTGAGGAGCACCAAGTTCTGCTGCTGCGTTGCTGAGTTTGTCAGAAGCTTTGATCAGACTGGATAGAGAGTCGCAGGATCAACATAATCTAAAAGATTCCTCCTTTGGGAGCCATGAATGTCCATATATATTTCATAGCAATCCATCCAACAGTTAGATATTGTATTGTTTGATATTGTCAGACCATCCGACTGACTGTCAATCAAAGTTACCATCCCTGGAGCTCCGCCTCTGAGGCTAATAAGTATGTGTAGATGTGCTTGAGAGAGGTACATGTCCTGAAAAAGAACAAAGTGTCTTTGCTTGGTAAAGACTTTTTTATTGTTGATATTAAATGTGCAAAAAACGCCCAATCTTTCATTAGTCTGACATATTTTTTGTATTATTACAGTACTTTCATATCAAGCACAAATATTCAACCGTTTAACCTCTTGGCTTACATAAACAACAGCTTGGACTGCTGTGAATGGTAATGAGTGTTGAATTATGAATGGGTTTGAACTCCTAACCTTTGCTGAGGTTGAGTGAGGTGAAGGCTTGTGGTGCAAGTGACACTTTATATTACTTCTTTCCATTGGACATTAAGCAGTGACATCACAGCGCGACCCCTGACATTCAGGTGGTTCGTTCCAGATGCTTTTCGGTCGTAAGCACTCATGCTAGCAGGATGATGTTAGTGGCTGAGGTAACAGAGGGCACGCATATGCCTGCGTGGGGTGGTTGGGGGGAGCAGGTGCTGCTTCTGGAGGGCCTCATGTGACTGTCTGGGAAAAAGGGCACTTGTGCAACAGGAAAAAAAAAAAAAAAGACTGGCGAATCACAAAAGAGCAACTCGTAATGTGATTGAGAAATGCAACTCACTGTCTGAGTCTAAAATGATTTACATTCCAAAAGCCAACTGAATTCACAGGGGCTCACATTTTACATTGAATTGAACGTTACTGTAAATCCAGAGAAAGGAGAGATGAGACTGTCTGGTTACAGAATGGAGGGGAGAAAAGGAGAAGGAGAAAGATGTGCATCATTGCCTCTCATGAAAGAGAAGTGGTGCTGTAATTACCGGGTGCTTCCCCATGTCTGGCCATTGCACAGCACTGATTTATTCTCCTTCCACTCCCTTAACTCTCACTCTCTCCTGTCACTCCGTGAGAAATGAAAATAAAAAGTGACTGTTGTTTACAGTGGATCTGATTGAGGCTTTAATTCATAGAAAGATTTTTTACAGTGACTTTATTATGGACTGTTGCACTGTGTTAGGTAATTGAGCAATTAGCCATTTGGGGTTTTATGTCATTTTAATGCCTGCTAAACTCAAGTTGAGCAGGTGCCCAACTCAAGAAAAATCTGCTTTACAAGTATTGCTGTCAGGGCAACGATGCATCACATTCAGTCTTGTGTATTCGCACTAGATTTGTACAAACACAAGCGTATTCTTGTCACGCATTTCCTTCCACATGACATCCAAAACTCTGCTCTCTCTTCTCCTCTGTTCCAGACTGACCCCCACCCTCCTCAGTCTCTTGCCATGCTGTCGGGGCTGTGCGTTATTAGAAACACATGTGGAGCACATGCTCATATTGAGACAAACATGTGTAAAGTAGTGGGAAGCAAACACAGCCCAAAGAACCGAAGAACCAAACTGACCAACATGGCCACTGTGTTCAGGTCCACAGCACTCCCGCATACGCAGACACACATACAGCAGCAGGAGGAAGGCATGAAAACAGCTACAGTTGCACAGCTAAAACAACAGTGTCTTTTTTTCCTGGAAAAATGTCTGGCAATAGATATTGGTGATAAGTCTCCACATAAAACACAGAAATGCTCAGAGAGAATCCCTGCCTTATGAATTATAGCCACAATGATGGATTTTTGAGTGGAATGAAGAGCTCAGTGGGGACAAACATACTTAACATAAGTGTGTGATCCATATCTGACAGTGACACAGACTTCCAATGCATCATCCTCAACAGAGAAGCACAGAGAGCCCTGCAGTGTCCTCCGGCCAAGCCTGCATGGAGCAGGAAGGTGCATGCAGGGGTCCGACAGCATGGCAGCTAACTTTTAAAAAAATCCATCTGTAGAAGTCATTAATAAGACCACGTGCTGATCTCAGAGAGGTCGCCAAGGTTTTCTCAGGTTTGCAGTAAGAGCCACAGCGTAAACATCCACCTCGAAACAACCAGATATGTGACAGGGATGTAATATAGGGGCATGGGCAAGCATAGGTGTATGATGAGGCACAGAGGAACAGGAAAAAATGCAAAGATATGGTGCATTCACACAGCTAAGCTAATGGAAATTACAGGTGCAGCCAAGGAGCTCATCCATCCATCATCCAGAGTGATGGTGGGAGTAACATGCGTGGTAAAGTGATAGAGATCATCCATTTGACAAAGAGGAATCATTCCCTCATCGCTCATCTAAAAAGGGTCAGGTTGACCTGCTGCATTCAAAAAGGGCCGGCCATTATTTAAGTAAGTAGACAGCAGTGATTCATTAAAGAAATCAATACTATTAAATCTTACAATGTGAGAAACATCAAGCCAATGCCTTTCTACAGCTGAGCTTGGCTACCTTTCAGTACCTGTGAAATAAGCTGAGGGGTGGGCTCATATCCTTAATTTCCCTCATTCTTTTGAGCGGCAGGTGGCTTCTCAATCAACTCATAGAGAAGGTGTGTTAAGGGCTCTTGCTTTTCTTTTTAGGAGCAGACCATCACTGAATCATGTCCTCAGGACCAACCACAGCAGGTTGACTGCCTGATGGGGCTCTGCTGCTTGTGTTGGCTGCTGAAGGTAAGGCTCGTGGTAAACCCACACGAGCTCCTCCCATTTAACCACCTTCTTCATGATGTTGAATTCTTTCCTCTCTGCATTATGAGATGAGCTCTAGTCTCTGTTATATCCATACAAAGAAGTACTCAAAAAACTGATTATTCATGACAAGAGGCAAACAAACTTTGAAAACAGATAGCTAAGTTTGTACAAAGGAGGCATTTAACTACAAGGTATAAAATACCTCTTGAAAAACAGAAAAGGAAACTCATTTAACTGTTTTTTTTTGCTGCTATAACTCAGGCTACACTAGGTTCAAGATCAAAGATTCAAACCACAGAAATGGTTATTAGAGAGCTGCAGTTGTGTTGGCTGGTTGACTTTGGCACCTTTGAATAGAGTCAGGCTATCATCCTTCTCCATTCCTAGTCTTTGTGCTAAGCATCATACTTAATGGAGACATTTTAGTATCAATGTTCTAATCTAACTCTTCTGAAGAAAGCTAGAAAATGTATTTTCAATCTAAATTTATTATCATTCTCTGTGCAACTCTGTACATGTGAATGCACTCTGTTACTTAAAGGGAATTACCACATCAAGCTCTTCTACGGCAACCAATACATTAAAAACACTCACATGACTGACTGTCTCCCAAAGCTTTCACTCTCCCTCTCTCTTACACTTACACACACACACACACACATCCACACACACACCTCATCTCTTTTATAGGTCAAATTGTGTTTGGGGTCAAATTCTAGAGGGGTCAACAAGGTTTTCTCTTGACTCTTAGTCTACTTATTGATCACAGAGTAAACAAGTAGCACCAGTGGCTCACATTCTTTAAAGGAAACTCATCCACAGTCCACTGATGTTCAATCAGTGTTGATGGTAAGTGTGTCAACTGAAGCCATAAATTCCTCAGTGTGTGTGTGAAAGCCGTTTCCCTGCTGCAAAATCTGTTGTTCTTCTTGAACACTTTCGTATGAGGTGTGCAGAGATGCAGTTGTTGTCATGGAATAACTACAGACTCTTTCACCTTTGATTTCTAATGTCTACCAAGCAGTGTGCTGTATGCTGCTCAGAAACACAACCTTGTTCACTTTGCATGTACTGAAAACTAGCTACGTTACAACAGTGAAAATGGCATTTCAAAATGTGAGTGCAGCTATTCTTCTTGGTAGTCACTGTTCTGGCTTACAGAACTGATAAAAATCTTAATCTTTTGTCTATAATCCATCTTTCTGTTTAATTACAAGCAGCACTCTTCTTAAAGTCATGGATTACTGAGGCACTCTAACAGGCATTTATCAACTGATGCAAAGCCTCAATGACAGGATCATTAGAAGTGACCTGTTCAATATAAGAATAAACAATTGGCAATGTCTCTTACAAAAGTGCAAAATGAAACAAGAAAAAGCACAATATCACTCATCTCACGTAGCTATTATGTTTCATATTCAACCAGCAGTTTAATGTTTTTTTTCATGATTTTTCTTGTGACATCTCCTCTTTTATTGATTCAAGCCCTGTCAAGCTTTTTAAGGCACTTAAGTCATTTAGAGGATTTACTTTGCTGTCTGATTCCATGAGACGAATGGCAGCTGTGCTGACCAGGTCCAACTCTAAACAAAAAGCAGGAGGAAGCCTCCTCTCCTTCACATGTGTGCCATAAACCCTGCCTTTACATATGAAGAGGCAAATAAACAGTTTTTCGCTTGGCCTGCCCTGTCTCTCTTTCTTCTCTCGGCTCTGTCTCTCCTCTGCTCTGTCTTAGTCACATGAGGGTGTATAAACATGAGCCTCTGTGGATCAGTGCGCACACAGACAGGATATGAGAGTGATTCCCCTCACCTCTCCCTTTTGAACCTGCGTCACAGACAGTAAAAAGTGGCTTCTTTCCAAAAAAAGGGCCATACAGGGGTCAGCTCCGCTCTGCTGCATGCCTGTTGATACTGTTTCAATCTCAGCATCCCAGCAGAACTGTCTCACTGCTCTGTATGGACTCTGACGGTCATAACTCAATGTACACACCACAACAATGTCACAATTGTGATTACACATAACACACACGCACAAACATGCAAACTCACACACTCACAGGTCCACCTTTGCAAAGCTGAATCGAGTGTGACTGAAGCTGAACAGGTGGGTTAAGCAACAGGGTAAATCAAAAATACTGAAGTTCAGGATTTACCATGATCCTGAGGGGCAGAAGAGCCCTGTAAGGACATCTGAGAGTGAAAGAACATGAAAGAAAGCCGTTGTGTGCTGAAATGATTAGACAAATGATTGGTTAGTTGATTGTAAGCAATTTTCAAGCAAAAATGCCAAATGCTTTATTGCATTCAGGTTAAAAAATGTGAGGATCATCTGCTTTTCCAGGTTTTACAGGGTTTCCCATGTATTTGTTTGTGGTAGCTGACCACAATATCAGCACTGCCCACCACATTTGTTTTTTGAAGCCGTGCATTTTGTAACTCTCACTCTCTCACAAACACAACCTTTTATGAAAGAAAAAGGGATAGATATTATGGCAATTAAAAAGTCTCAAGTCAAGTAAGGCTATAGGTCACCTAAAAGCTTGAACCTGATTCGAGAGTAGTAGACACACCAGAATAGTATTGGCAAACTCCCTCACATTCGTGCCTGCTCCACTCGCAAAAATGTAGCCATGTGATGCAATAAGGGCCACAGTAGGGGACAATTAAAAAAAAAAAAAGAAAAACATTAACAAGCTAAAATTAGTTTTTTCTATAATTTTACTGATTTAATGACCAAACAATTAATTAATCAATCTATAAACTGTTAGATAATTAATCACATCAAATTTCAGTCATCTGTCGCAGCCCTATAGTTTGATGCATATTAAAATGATATGAATCATAGGCCTTTATAGAGCAACAATGAGACACAGGATTGGATATGTTTTGGAAAAATGGTGTCTTTCCCTCCAGCAAAGTTCCAGAAATTTGGAGAATCTGACGAGCAGCACTCAAGCTGGTCTGGAGGCTTGCAGCAGCACAAAAACTTAGCAAAACACCTTGGTTTTTCCTTTAATTTGTCATCTCCTGTCAGCTGCAGCTCAGAGCTAACCCTAGACATTCCCTGAAACTGATCAGTAAAAAACATAAAATCAGCTCCAAAACAGGGCATAACTGCAGTTGAAGCAATCTAATTTGGCCTGTTGGTGTCAGTTAAAATCCAGTTAGAAAGTCTTTCAGCAAAACCTCCTGAAGGAGGAAGTAGTGAGGGGATCAACCAGGGACTGAGGAGGAGAGGGATAAGAGGAAACAGAGGTGTGGTGCAGAGCAGCCTGGATGGAGAGGTGTTTCATAAGCCATGCTGCCAGATCCTGTGCCTCAGGTTGCCAGATCCCAGCTGTTGGGGTGGACAGACTGTAAGGCTGATTCAGACTCTGGCTGAAGAAAAAAATCATCTAACACGGGCGAAGAGAAGACCAGGAACACATTTTTCATCTGTACACTGTTCAGTCTCACTTAGCTAGCTCAATTACCTTCCTTGTCTGTGGGTTTATCTGCTTAAATATGTGGAAAAAATGGATTTTGATAAAGTAGCTTTCACACTGAGTAGGTGAAAGAGTATTAGAGATATCTGTGATCGTATGCTGTGATGTTCAAGGCTCTTCAGTCGACTGTGTCAGATACTGTCAGCTTCACTTAAACCTATCCCTCCACAGCTCTCATACCACCACATTACTAAATTACTATTTAATAACCCATTGCAGTCTCATTACTCAAACTCAAATTGGAGCAGTTCAGATCAAATCCAAGATCACCTCACACTTCAGACAGATCGCCATAAAAAAAAGAAAGTCATCATTTTCAGTGCAGTGACTGCCGCTCATAAATGTCATGAAGCTGGATTGCTGTAATGGGGAAGAAGAGAGACGGGGAAAAGAGAAGGGAATAGTACAGGGGGGTTGAAATGAGAGAAAGTCAAGCACAAACATCTATGGCAGTGCTAATCTTAGCATGCCATCTAGTGGTAGTGGGTGGTACTATTTAAAAAGAGAAGCCCTTAAGAGCTAAAAGTATGGGATCCTACCTGTACAGGCCTCAACAGATGATCAAAATATTAGCAGAGTCTTTATGAAATACAAATAAGTCTGGATCAATTCCTCTTTTACAAAATGCATACAAATCACTGACCAGATAACATCAACAGCTTCTATCTGAGACAAGTTTACACTGAACTTGAAAATTCTAAAAAAAAAAGTACAGCTGATGTTATTATATAGGCTCTTATTTTTATTTATTTATTCTAGTTGACTGAAGTCATTTTTCACAGCACTATTTTATTCACCACAATCTAAATCTCATTGATTTCATGCTCCATTCAGCTGGAACCCAAAAGATGCTGACTCAGCACTTGACAGTTTTGTTTTTGTTTTTTTTAAATAAGGGGTAGACAACTGTTAAGATTAATGTGGTGTAAAAGAAAAAAGAAATTCAATGCCTATTAGTCAATAGTCCAGACATGTTTTTTTTTTTTTTTAAAAACTTAGGTGCTGTTGGGAAGTGCTGTGTAAAAACCACCATACATAACTGTTTCAACCTTGTTCTGGTACGAATGGTTACCTGGATGTGGTTTAGTGCCACAGTGTAAACCAGACTGCCAAATCAGTCACATCTTCACGCAACCTTCAAGGTATCAACCAGCCTCCTAACCATAATCATCCTTACACATCCTGCACTTATGTGATATCATGCCCATTAGAGATGCTCTCTGAACTCTAATGAATACAGAGCATAAAGATGATGTCAGCTGATGAGCCGGAAGTAGGGGGAGGGGTGTGTCACAGCCTACAACATAAACAAAGTTATTTTTACGGGGTCGCCTGGTCAAAGGAGGGAGATGGGCGGATAGCGAAGGAGGCCGAGAGAAAATGAATTACCTTCCTGACACACGTCAAAGCCAATCACTGCGGAGCATCCCTTGCCGTTCCCGCACCCCAAATCCCTGCCGCCGCCATTGCGTTTCATCTGCCGGTGTTAGTATGCACACAGGCCGCGCACCAGCCTCCAAATGTATTCATTTATTCACAGCCCCTCAGAGAAATCACAGTGTCTTGTTGTCCTTTTTTTCCCCGGCTGTCCAGATGGAATTTACGTGAATAACATCAGTTTAGTGAGGCAGAAAATAAGTACAGGCTAGCACAGCAGAGGGGACTAGATTACGCCCTCACCCACCTCCCCAAAAAAAAAGAAAGGTGGAAAGACAAGTGTCACCTTCATATAGTTCTTTCTCCCTCTCTGCCTCCCTTTCTCATTTTCTTTTCTAGTTCCACTTAAACTTAATCAGGCAGGGGCTTTTGCTACAATTATTTTGTATAACCATGAACTGCAGGTGCAATTATACAGAAGATCATGAATCAAAGAACCAGAGCGGCTTTTTCATCACAAAAAGGTGAGTGGCCGTCAAGGGAGTGCAGCCCAATGCTCATTTATCCTTGTTTTGTTTAGCATTTATATCGCAACTAATTGCATTAATTAATCAGCTGTACTGCTAATAAGAAGGAAGAGCCTCTTGCAGGAGTGATTGAATGAGATGAAAGTAAGGGGAAAAAAACTGTAAATCAATATGTCCGACCGCAATAAAGACCAAGGGAAATTAAAATATCTTCATCAGAGGAGTAGAAAGCCTTAATGTTCGCCTAGCTTATCAAAAGAATTACCTTCACAGGCTTAAAAGGAGTCTATTTTTTTTTTTTTAATACAAACATTTAAGAATAAAGTTGCATAGCGTCTTTAAAGTTTGCTTAACAACTGCAAAAACCTAAACTTTTCCAATATGGACAAATGTGGGATCTTATGTTCTTGGTTGTCATTTGGGTTGTGATTGCTGTCACTAGCAGATTACTGATGAGCAAATGAGAAAACAAGAGGAATGAATCTTACCTCTCTAAGAACCGTACTCCCGTATCCTCTGTACAAGCCTCGGAAACCCTGTTCAGAGGTATCAGAATATTTTCATTAATGCTCCTTTAAGAATAATTTCACCTTATTTTACCTAAATTCAGAATTTTGTGGAATTTTTTGTAGAATTTTGTAGACTTATTTTTATCATTCGTCCTTCATTTTACTCATCAAAGCCAAGAGCTCGGCTAGGGTTAAGCCATCAATCTGCTCAAACCAAAAGTTAAGTTCTTAGTATTATTTACTATTTGGATGAGAGAGTGGAGCTTGGGACAGGCAAGATAGATCTGACTGAGAATCAGACTCGACAGATCTCTGTGCTAGCAACTTGTCAGGCCTGAAGTAGCCATGCCCTAAAGCACAGCCTGCTCTATCACCTATATCTTGCACAGGGGACAATAATTTACATAATAAACATTTTGCTGTATTAAAGAAGACTTGAGACTAGCCATTAAGACCATTACCTCAATAGGAAACTGTTAATCAAGGTAATAAGTCCAAGTAAAGTCACATCCAGTTGGTCTACTTTTTGCAACAGGTGGAGTTACCCCTGCTTGTTTTTGGAAAAATGCGTGTACAAGGCACTTCAACATTAGCCCCACTCAACCCCACCCAATGTCACCTGACTACCAGAGTCTCAGCAATCATCTTGATGGGCACAGCGTTTTTATTGTTGCTGAAAGGCATGTCGGCAAAAACCACAAAAAAAAAGGATCAAAGTTGTTATAACCCAGAGTTAGCACTTACACAAGTGCCTCTGACTGTGTACCTCTTCTCTGAGTGTAGCCAAAAGTATTTGGTAGGTGGTGGACGAGGGAGAAGCCTGGGTCCTCTGTTTGACCACTTCTGTGGGCACCCGGATCAGACACGCCACCTACAGGATGGAAAGAGTATAAGAAATCAGACTAGCTAGACACGGTCCAACAGAGTCGCTTGAAAATAATCAATTTACATCACCATATTTCCTTTTGATATTATTATTATAACACCTTTCACACCCAAACACACCCAAACCAAAACACTACCCCTGGTGCCCTAACGAGTGTTTTGGTTGGCATCCAGTCAGGCCAATTAACAAGCAAGTGAACACAGAAGACATGACACCTGAGCAACAGGTGTAAAGGTCATCGGGCTAACTGTGTGTGCGTCCAAAAAACATGCACTTCCATCAAACAAGCTGATAGATCCAGACACACCTCAGCAACCACACATCCCGCTACAGGTTTCAAGCTATCTAACATATGTCAACAAAAATATGGACTGCCAACAGCTAGTGAAGATAGACATGAATATTTATGCTTCATAACTCCCTTCGCCCTAAAGGCAGGCAGGCAGGCGACCACCTGGCGACTTGATTTCCCATTTATCCGGCATCGGAGCAGAAATTCCGGCTAACGGCAAGCAATCTTTCAGAGCGACTGGTGGGCGATCCCCCTGCTGTGACTCCCCTTGGTCATACAGATGCCAGTCTGCTGGTGCCACCCTCACCACAGCACCGTGATATGGGGAAAGGAGGAAAGTGAGGGAGTGATGGAGGTAGTGCAATGAATGATGACAAAATTCACCTCATTCCCGTTTTGCTCCTTGAGCTACCCTGACTGATTTAGCGCTTGGTCTTATCGAAAGTTTTAGAGAAGATGGCCTTGGAGGATCTATTGCCATAGCTTGTGAGAGGAAGAAAGCTGCCTCACTTATGTCAGCCGCTCGTCCTTTCTGTCGTCTCCTCTGCCTGACATCAAGGACACCTCACGAGCGAGAACGTGAATATATGGAGCACGAAAGGAGAAAGCAAAAGTCAGCAGTGCTGGAAGTCAAGAGAAATCACAGACTGAGTTTAAGAGGACTTCACGGACAAAACATAGGAAACTCTGCAGCCACAGTTCCTACTCTGTATCTCAAAAAATCCTATTGAGTATCGAGTATTATTTGGTCTGTATCTCAGCTTTGTTTTGACCTTCACCATCACTTTTGCTGCAAGACAATGTGAGCTCTTCCTCTCTTCAATACGCAATGAGCAGATAAATCTAACTCTCTATACATACGAGTAAAAACAAAAGACTTGAATGAGAGAATTCAGCACAATTCCTATTGGTATTTCAGCTGGGTATGATCACAGTCTGGCTGTAAACCAAGCCACGGAGCAACAGTACCACCAAGTGGCCAAACTTTCACCTGCATCACCTTCCTGTATTAACTACGCTGGCTTCATCCATCTCAGAGATCTCATTTGCCCTCCCTTTGGCCATGTTACCATTTATAATACATTGTACATCATGTTTTCCCCAAACAAATTCTCTAAAGGACCAGAATAAGGCAGCTAAAGAGAAAGAAAGTGGCTATGACAAGTAATTACAGACTTTATTGGATGTGGGGCCTGGAGTTGAGACGGCCTTTCCTCTCTTGTCAGTGCAGAGGGGAGGGCAGAATGAGCCAGAGATTATACCAAATAAATTAGGGACATTGTTTATTTGGGAGTAATTTGCACGCCTAGGGGTGGGGAGAATGATGTTGAGTGGATAGAAGATAAAGTGCGCAGCCCATGAGGCCATTTCAGATCTCTGAAAACAGCAGAAAACGGGGGGAACAATGGTGATGAATCAGGCCATAATAAAATAAGACCAGGGCTTAAAAAGTCTGGATAATAGAGTAATATCCCATGTGTAGATGTAGAGATATTATGACATTTTATTTCAAAAGAAAGAACAAACAAAAGAAAGAATGGAGAGGTTGGAGTCCCTCATTGCAAGTCTTGTTACCTCACGTTTTATGGAAGGTGGAAGACTGTCAGCTGCCATTTCTTTACCTACTTTTATTTCACTTCATTCTCAGTGCATTTCACTGGCTTGAAAACTAATTATAAACCAACTGGCAGTCCTTAAAAATCCTGATGCCATCCATCTTTATATAGCTGTTGGATTTGTCAAGCAGCATTAATTAGGAGGCTACCTGCCTGTGATTGGAGTTCGTCAGTTTCCCCTGGCATGTTGTTGTTAATCTGAATGACAGAGCTTGTTTTCAGTTTCCAGCACCAGCCGCCAAACAACAAGGTAAAAACAGGGGCGCTCAATCATGGGCCAGCCACAGTAAGAAATGGGAAATTAGCAGAGACTCTAGTACATTATCAGCAAAGTCAGCAAATCAATTTGCAGATTGAGTCATTAAAACCCTCCATCATCCCCACTGCTACACTACTATGCTATCACTCATGGCCATCAGGATACAGTGGCCGGTCAATCAGGACCAGGATTTCCATTTGGCACCATAAAGATACAGCAGTAAGGAGAACATACGGGCTGCTACAACTGTGATGGGCATCATTTATTAGATTTTTTTTTGTAATCAAAATGTTATGCTTTCATAACCAGTGAAACACTCTGCAAAAGAGTAACTGTTGCAGTCACACATATAGAAACTGCAGGACAAACAATGTCCCTAAATTTAGTCTAATTTTAACAACGCCCAATCCAGTACACAAAATGACAACTGAATCTTTCTTTCACATAAAATGTCTTGATCGATCTTGAGACAATAAGTGGAACCAAACATGCAAGAAAACCCTGTTACATCTAAATCCCTGCTCATGAACAAGAGTATGTACCAAACTCCCATGACATTTCTGTTTTTTTTTTCATTCATTGGCTGGTCCTGATAACCTATTATTGTGCCAAGAAAGACTGGAATAAGGTTCGACAAAGGAAGGAAGACAGAAAAGGAAAGAAAGAAGGTCATGAAGAAAAAGGGAGAGGAGAGGAGGACACTGCATGTCTCCAAATTTGAAACAACAGCCAATAAATCACAGAGCGCGGCGCTGCTCGAAGGCGATGCATGGATTATTTCTCAGTGCCAAGTTAAGTGGCTGCCAGTTTCTACCCCCAAAACTCCTCCCTCTTACGCCCTCCCTCACGCTGTCCCCCTATCTTGTCATGTCACACTGTATTTTCCAGTACATCCTCCTACAGACGTGTGGTGGCGAGGTGGCGTTGGCGGTGGGTGGGTGTGTGGGGGTTTATAGATGCGAGAGAAGCCTGCCGCCTGGCCTTGACAAATGAGCTTTCAGGGCAGACGTCGAGTGAATGGGAATGAAGATAAATCTGATCTAATGGCTGGATAACAGCCTGCTAGAGCCTGACAGACGCCATCAGCTTACACATTCTTTATGGGAGCGTCCCACCGCCGCAGTCACACAAACATCAGGACACTTCTGGCGGGGAGGATTTCTCTCATTGTCTTTCTCCTTCTTTAGCTCTTAATCTCTGCAATTTATGACTGTCCTGCTTTGCTGTCCTCTCTGTCCTGCTGCTGTTTACAAGTTAAGCCAGGCGTTAAGTAGGTTAATATAGAAATGATATTACTTTTGCTTTTTGTTTTTTGACATCCACCAGCTCCAGTAAATTTCTCCATTATACCTGTGTTCTTAAAAGCACATTTTTCCGCCAACTGTGATCTTGCCTCCAATTAGCTTATTTAGTTTTTGAACCTTAAATTTATTATATAATTATGATTCCTGAAAGTCATAACTCATAACTAGTTTACAATGACTATTAGCTTGATATGGGCTGTTTTTGCTTTCATATGCTTCCCTTCAGAGAACATCTGTTATATTCAAGGTTTAGCTTAAGGCAAAAATTCATTAGATCTAAGAGTGCTTGAGTGCTCTCTTCCACGTCTTTAGATTTCCATATCATATCCATATCCATATATTCGCTTTGTGATTTGAGCCGAGGCGAGCAAGCCGGAGCTAGCAGGCGAGCGATTGGAGCAGCAAACGGAGCAAGAGTCTGGCGACAGAGAGAGATAAAGGAGAGAAAGAGAGAGGGGAGCAGGGAGAGAATGGCAGCTGCTGCAACCTCCATCCCGCCGCAACTCGTAGATAAACCAGGTGCGCAAAGTGCT
>JAPZDY010000012.1:20881291-20891328 GCA_029783645.1 Ctenochaetus hawaiiensis | reverse complement strand
GTCATATTGCCTGTTTTTGCTCAGTCCTCCTTGTTCTGCTTTGCACCAAGAACTAAAGAAACATATGATGACTGCTGCTAAATGACATTTAAAATGTACTATGGTTAGGAAGAAAGGTTTTAACACTTTGAATCACTTGGGGCGTTAAACTCAGTTTGTATCATAAAAACACTCTTTGCTAACCCTGTTTGGGACCATGCCATCAACTGCGTGGAAAAATCTGTTATGCTTCCTACTAGAAAGTTTAGGAAAGCAAATGTGTGCTGCTTTTCTTCCTTATTTGCAGTGGGAGAGTTAACAAGATGTGCATTTACCAAACATCTAGTGACTCATCATCCGTGAAGTCTTTTCTCTTGTAAAACAGTAAATATATTTTAAAGGGCACTTAAGGAGAAAACAGACAACATTTAACGTTTTTATTTCTTGGAACAAGCAAGTTTTCAAGTGTGCCGTCTTCTTCACCTCATTCTGGTGCCTCAAGCTGGGTCTTTTACTGCCCCCTGAGGTAAAAGGACAGAAAACACTCCCTGCAACCACAGCTGGTAAGAACTGCAGATGCAGTGGGTCCCCTATCAGCTACAAAGGGCTACAAATGAGCATTACATGGTCACTAAGTGGTGTCGTTGGTGTTCATGCAAATGCATAATTCAATCTTTATTACTGATATTTGACTGCTGCCCTTGTTTCATTGCTTTGTTAACTGTTTCCAGCAATATCATCATAGGTCTTAACACACACTGCCTCCAAAATCCCTGGCCTTTTCACAAGCAGCCTCTCAGATCTTAATAACAGAATAGACAATGAAATGTAAAAGGAGGACATTTGGCTACAGTTAGATCCTCAGCTCACATTTCAAACAGTGCATCTTAAATCAATAAAACTGTACAATCTTAATAATCCTCCCAGTCATTTTTGCTTTGACCACAATGGGTTAAAGCTTCACCTGTCCTGCACCAATTTTAAATTCTACTACAACCAGACCCCAGAGGGCACAGCTCAGTCAATATCCACCAGTGTCATATGGGTGTGAGAACTCACAGTTGATGTGTGGCCTGCCAATAGCGTGCTGTGCTAAAGGCCTCTGCAGCACAGGGACCAGATCTGAACAAGTAGATCTCATCTTGGCTCGCAGTCGCTCCCTCCAGGCAGCTGCAGATGGATCAATAACACCGGTCCCCTGTCTCAGCCACAATGAGAAGTCTTGCAGTGGCTCTTGTGGCAAAAGCATGTACATATATCTATTGGGTTTGTACGAATCGATGCAGGACATGAACATCAAATGGAAGAGAAGGACAGGAATAGTGTGTGCTGCATTTATGTGTGTGTGTGTGTGTGTGTGTGTGTGTGTATGCCTGTCGATATATGTGTGACACCACATGGGCATCCCTATCACCACCTCTGTATGTCAATGAAGATGGAGGAGCTGCATTACAGTAAAAATTTGCACAAACATGCTTGGTAATCCAGTCCTATCTGTTCTGTCTGTGGAGCCTAATAGAAATATAGATCCATTCTTGTATGCTCCTTGTCATTTGACATTTGATTCATCCCTTCATGAGCTGATACAATCTGGCATCAGGGTGACACACTGACACTTTGTGGTGCTTTTGGTCGCAGGAGAACTCTGACAAATTGTTACAATGCATGTAAAAAATGCTTTAAATGCAGCTGAAAGGCTCATAGAGGAGGCCTATTGTCTGAGCAGGAGAGCTTACACTGTAGACATTAGTATGGCCCTCCTCTCACCACATTCACCTTCAAGTTACGTTGGAGAACTTTTTGAGGGTCTAAAAATCAGACTGTCATCCAAACTGTGATAGTGATCAACTCCACACCCTGTCACAGACCATGATTATGATTCAGCAACATAAATGTTACATCAGATGGTCTTCTGCCTGCAGATGATGACCTTTCAAACAGCAAAGAGTGAGAGCTGAGGGAGAAGCTAACCTTTAGATTTGAATAACATCTGGACAGCTCGAGCTGCTTTACTGCAGTGTTAGAGTGCCACCCAGTGGTCATAAAGACGGCTGAAATTGTAAATTGTATGTCATATGGAATATGTTTGATTAGGCAATCTTGAGTGGAGTCATCTGCAGTTAGAGATGATTTTATACTCAAAAACACTTTTTGTCAAAATGAAATTACTTCAATAAAAAATCATATTATATTAAATGTGTGTAATTCGATTCAGCCGCTCTTTTAAAGACAAAATATTATGTGGTTTCATTAATCCTGCATTCATAATTCATATTCCTGCAATTTGTCAGTCGCTGAGCGTTACATATTGTCCTTTTCCCCCATCAACACATGAGAATGTTCCCATCAAGCCACTAGTGGGAGAAAGTCTTTTGGGACCGATGTACTTGATTGTGTGATAATAACCCATTAACATGCTAATTTCACAATTCATCTTTGAGATAATTGCCTCCATCAATATACGCTGAGACAGTGCAGGCTTCATTTGAAGAATATAGTTTTGGATTTCCTGAATGCCTGCTGTATTGTGGTTAAAAATTGATGGCAAAAGACAAGAAAATAGATGGCTGCCTTTCTTATTTGTATGAGACAGTGAATCAAGAATTGTATTCATCATCAAAGATTGACATTGTTTAATGGTTTACATTCTGATGGCTCCGGTTTTCTTGTAACCACATGGGGTTAAACCTGCACACTTAATCATGTTTGACCCACTATGAAACTTAACTGACAAACCGCTGGGGATGGCAGTGGCCTCCACATAGATCTGGCCTTCCTCTAGCACCTTATTTGCCTGTTTACCCGACCTCTCTCCCTAGGGCAAGTCACAGCATGTCAGCTCATAAACACATCAATCATGGTGGCTTTTCTGAAGTTTGACCCAAACATCACCAATTCATTATAAATCACAACTTTAAAACCCACTTGACGCATCATTGTCTAACATTCAACAAAGTCCTACAGAGCAGACGAAAAAATCACTACAAACCTCTGCAGCCAAAATAATCACAATCATTATCCCTCTATGAAATCTGCCCGCCCTGATATCAAATTTTGCAAAACCATGCACCACGCTGGTCTTGTTTGCCATGAAAACAATAAAAAAGTTATCGAGGAACACAGATTTGAAATGCAGTTCACTTAAGGCAAAGCAATGACACTCTTAAAACAACCACTTAGACATTCACCAAGGAAATGGCCTCTCAATGCTCTAAAAGACTGCAAGGAACTTAGACAAGAAACTAAATGCTACTGATAACAGACTGTCTTCATTTAATTCTGAATCGTAAATAGTCAAGAGTTCATATTTTCAACCATGAGATCAGTAATAAAAGACAGTATTTTCAGTAAAATGAGGCAGTGGGTTAGAAACCTTCAGCATGAAAAGCAAAGGGGAGGGTTGAGGAAGCGGCTTCAGAGCTCTGTAATATAGAGTATAAAGTAATATAATAGTAATATAATATAAAGATGACAATAAAGGGGAAGCCTCAAATGTGCCTTTTATTCAAGCTAATCTAAGTATTTGATTGTTTGTAATCAACTCTTTTTCTGAATAAACTTGTCCTGTCTTAATATAAGTGGTAAAAGCTTGCTAATATCCAAGTTCTGCTCAAAAAGCAATTTACTGATAACTGGCAAGATACACACTGCTTAATGTCTAAATCAATAAGATGAAGAGCGGCACATTTTGCATGTAACATTACACAGAAAATAAAATATCCTGTCAACATGCTGACCATAGCATTCGTCAGCATCATTGCACATTATAAATTCATGCAATATTGCAATCACTTGTTTTTATTATACAGCAGTTAAACCTGATACATTTGTGTCAGTGTCTTATCTAAAGTACCATTTTAAATTTATTGAGATTACATGGGATCAAGAGCAATCAGCCCAACATTTTATCTCACCTGCCAGAAATAGAGTATTTAAGCTCAATAAAACAATTTTTGCAAGATCAATCAAGTGTCAGGTTTGAAAACTTTAATAAACTGTCATATAAACATGTGATGTGATATTAGTGAACTGTGCACAACACTCTGTTGATCTATGATGCTTCATATCAAAGTGGAGAAAAAGGAATGTTTGGGGGAAAGATGATTAAACTTCTACATGTCCTTGTATGCAAAGGTTCCTGAAGAAGCTGCTACTGACAGTTAATAAACTCTGATCAATGTAACACTGTACTAGTGATGAAAGTAACCACAGTAAGAATATTTAATCAATACAGTAATTAAATACGTTGTGAGGTACCTCTACTTTCAACACTTCATCAACCTCATGTGATATTATATTTCTATTCCACTACATTTAAGAGGGAAATATTGTTCTTTTTGCCTCATCATATTAATTTGATAGCTTATTTATTTAATATTTTCTCCATAAAGTCTGATTTCACATTAGAAAAAAAGCTCAGAAAACATAGCACAACACACTTCTAAGGCATAAAGCAGACTGCTGCATGGTCCACGGTGCTTCACACTGGTTCACTGGTTAGTTCTGTTGCCTCACAGCAAGAAAGTCTTTGGTTCAAACCTGTCTGCTTTGACTTCTTCCCACAGTCCAGGTGGGTAAAAAGGTAAGTAAACTGGTGGCTCTAAATTGTGAATGAATGGTTGTTTGTGTGTCTGTGTGGTCCTGTGATGAGCTGGTGACTTGTCAAGGGTGTACCTCACTGCTCACACCAGCTGGAATCAACTCCAGTCCCTGCAAAGAATAAGCAAAAACGACTAATGGATGGATTGTTGAATGAACATTAACAGTTTCCACTACAGGCAGAATTCCCTCTTGAGAGAGATTTCCTTACTTCAACAACTAATGAAATCATACAGTATTAAATAAGGCAAGGATCAGAGAGAAGGCCAAAAACTTAAAAAAAAATCTGTGTATCAAAACAATGTTTCTCACACTTGCCTCTTCCATTAAGCATCACACAGCACCCTCATATTCATCTTGTAAACCTTTGGAGGGCCTTAGAGGGACTAAGAAGCACTGGACTAAATTACCTAACTTCATAAAAAGTCAACAAAACTAGCTCCAGCTCAGTTAGCATAGTAAAATGCAGTCATACACACTGAATGAGAATGTAGGAAGAATATAGTCTATCTAATAATAACCTAATGTTTTGTAAGATATTATAATAGACAAAATCCTGCTTTTTGATACTTTAGAACATGTTGTTGTTAATACTTCTGTACATTTGTGGGATTTTAAATGCAGAACTTTCACATGTACTGGAGTACTTTTACATTGTGGTATTGATACTTTTACTTAAGTAAATGATCTGAATTACATAACAGTAATATTATTAACTCTAGCAAACAAAGTGAGGATCCACTACCTTTAACAGCTTGTTTGTAAGTAAAATAAATTAGTGTTAATAGCTTGGACTGTAAACGTGGTTAATTACACTCCACTAGTACATTTCCTCCAATGTTATCTTTGTTTACTGAGTGACTGCCATGTGTCTCTCCATCCCGATTGGTCTCCTCATCATCTCTCATCTTAAGAAGCGATTATCACCTAATTGTCCCAGTGGTAATGTTCCCAGATGCCTGCGGGCCCTCTGAAAATGACTTCTGAGATGTGTTCAATGATCACTGAATAAGTTAGGCACTGTGCAGTTGTTGGATATAAGCAATCAGCTCAAGAGGTGGTGAATAGTCGAAATGGCTGGTGGCAGTGTAATTATGCATGGTAATGAAAACAAATACTTGTGGGGTTTTTTTGAGAAAACATTTTTTTCTCTTGCAACATTCTTCCTGGGGTTTACTTCTTGATGCTATGAGCCATACTGCAGTACCTCAAGTCACCAGCAGAGAGTGCACATGTCATTCCGTTCCAATGGGAGAACTCCACTGACTAAAAAAAGTTGGGTTTTTTTCACCTTTAGGCCACATATACATGTTTTTCATCCCTAAGGCAACTGATATCAAACAATGAATTCACTTAAGACACACGCAGCACATATGACTGAGCAAGCAAAGAGCTTTTTGTGTTGCCCTCCATGCAGTGTTCATGCAAAACACTTTATGAGTAGGAGAACATCATTTAAGATCCAGTTTCAAGCTTGTTCTGACCCTAACTTGATCTTTTTCCCCAGGCCAGTCATAAATCTCAATGACAGTCACTGGAGGATCTTGAGGGATAGGAAGATCTCCTTTTCTGGCTGAGGAGAAGAGTCGATCCCTGACCTGAACATACAGAGGCTAAGAAAGTTAGAAGTTAGAACAAATCAGAACTGAAGATTTACATCCCTTTGCCTGAATCAAAGGTTGAAGAGAAGAATGCAGATATTGTTATAATCTTAAAGGTGACCTGCGGGCTCAGGAATTAAAAAGCCTAATCAATGATAAAGATGTAAAAAGTTTCAGGAGAGAAAGTTTTAAAGTGTAAATTTGAAAAAAGGAAATAGAGAAATAAAGGGCTGGCACAGCAAAGCAATAAAGGTGACATGAAAACAAGGCCAAATGTCTTCACAGCTGCTGCAGGAGCAGAAAGAGTGACAAAGTTGGCTTGAAGTTGTGAAGGATGGTGAGCGATTTTTTTATGCTGCGCCTGCAGCTAATGGAGTCAGATAATGGCTCGTCCCCGCCTTCATCCCAGCTTCGGGTTGTTTAATTAGATCAAAAGTTGATAAATGAGTCTTGACTTTCAAATGAGCTTCACAAAGGGTTGGAGGTTGGAGAGATCTCTATCCCTACTGATAATAAAGTTGGCTCAGCTCTGTGACTCATTTGGGAGTCTGTACGAGACTGGGATGGATGTGTTTACAAACACAACACGTGCTCTCTGCCTCACACACTGACAGAAAGCTGTGAAGTGCAGCCATGCATGCATGAAAGAAACAAGTAACCTATGTAAATCAAGTAGAGTCATTTGATTGCATATACACCCTAAGTCTAAATTATTACATGTGAAGCACTAAACATTGTGTTGGGAATGTTTCTATTCATCTGAATTTATCTTTGTATATATATACACAGTAGTTTCATAGATGACACTTTCCCTTGGGGCCCCTGAACATTTTAATACCGTAGGCATTTAATCTGTCTCTCTTTCTCTGCTCACCTCCCATCTCTGCCCGTCTCTGCCAGGGGTCTAATCCTCTGTGACTAATAGGCTGGATATGAGGATTATTTTTTACCTGCCCAGAGACACAGTAAAAGAGAGATATGAATGGATATGTGAAAAGCTGATCTTTTTAATGGTATGACAGTCGTCACCATCCTGCTCCTGAGCTTGAGTCAGTGGGACTGCTCACATGTTGAAATAAAGTCTGAAAGCCGTGACGCTTTCATGTTGCAGTCACATAAACGCTGTGTTCTTTTCTACCAGCAACTTTCTCTGGCTTTTCAAACTGTGGTCACACTGATGAAGACATTGTCTGCATATAAGCTAATACACTAAGTTCACTGAGAATTTTCAGCATATGAAGAGGTTAATCTCTCAGATCTCTGATCCCCTCCGCTCAGCGGCTTTCTGCTCAGAGGAGAGTATCTCGTATATTTAAGCTGTATTTCATGTATCTGTTCGTTTAAAAAATAAGAAAGTCATGCAATTTAATGTGCTTATAATCTCATGGCAGCCATCTTAAAAAAGACCTCCTAAATAACTATTGAACTTGGTTTCACGTTGAACAGTTTGCAGGACAAAGCAGTGTAGTGCCTTCTTGCCTTTTATTAACTGAGGTCCAGGACTGAAATTGTGCTACAGTTTAGAACAGCGAGCATCCTAAGATAACTTACTGAACAAGACAGGGAAAGAAGAAATATATATACATATCTGTATAACAAGATAAATAATTCATCAGAGGGTTAGAACACTGACATTGCTGTTGTGACAGCTGACAGGTGGGCATTAGAAATGTCTCCTAATAAGTATGTGCCCTGGCTTACCATTAAGTCTGGCTCTAGGGGATATGGCCAGCATGCATGACTCTTACTTGGGAGCCTAGGTTCAAACCCTGCCGGGGCCCTTCTTTGGCCTGAAATTTGAATTTGCAGTGTTCATTCTGCATCATTTAACAAATCAACAGCCATGCTATCCATGCTAGCTAGCTCTCTATGCAATGCAGGATGGTAACTGTAGCTTTGCAAATTTCTCTGAGGTTTCTAAGAGAGTATCTTTATGGTAAACATTGTACAAACTGTGTTTTATGACGTCACAGCGCTTTGATTAAGATCTGATCATGTTTGGGGGCAAAAAATGATTACAGTTTTAGTAAAAGCACTGTTGTGAAATCTTTAGCTTGTCTACTATCAAGCTAAAGACAGCTACATTTAGATACTGCTGTGCTTTGAGCTAAATGCTAATGTCAGTAGATTGTGGTGACAGTGTTAACTTATTATTTGTATTGAATACGATCAACATTTTGATACAACATTTTGTTTAACGTTCAGAATCTCTGTTTAGCATGTTAGCATGCTAATATTTTACAATCAGTATAAACACCAAATGCAGATGAAGCCTACAAAACTATGGCCTGTGCTAACCCTTTATAGAGCCATCAGTTACGTTTGCATTGCAAAACAGTCAGTGAAGTAAACCTTCATTGCAGTTGTTGCCATAGTTATCATCAGATAATTAAAAAATATATCAAACTGACATTTTAACATTAAATTTTTAAATCCAATCTAGAGAGGAGTTCTGTGGAAACTTTTTGAAACTGTTGTCTTTTATGTGAATGAATTCCTCATGGAGGACAGCACCTCACTGCATAGGTCATCCATTTTTGCATCCCTGAAGACCTAATTTGAATATTCAAAACCAAACTGCAAGTTGGTAAAAACTTTCTCAGGCTCTCTTGCCATATGGTTCACTTCTTTGATTTTAAGGGCTTTGGCTTGTTCAGACTGCATCAGTGGATAATCAGATTGAACAAAGACTGAACCAGTAAAGCTTTATGCCCGGGACCGATAGGATACAATAACGCTAATCTTGTTTAAGAACTCGTATGCTGAATATATGCAGTGATCTTCCCTTGACTGGTTCACATTGTAATCCCATCAAAAGGCCGCAGACAAAGAGGAGAATGTGCTCCTCTTTCTCCACGCTGTCAAGCTGCATTGTCCCACACAGATCTAATGTATCTAATGTATTTCCACTTGAGAGAGTGCTGGTAGGGCTTTGGGATATTTTTTCTTTAAAATGGCAACATAATAGCCATTGAATTGGAGAGTTATCCAGCCAGAGTTGATTTCTAAGAGATATTAGCATATGATCACTCCATGACATTGTGTATTGTGTGGCAGCAGATGGAAAACCTTGAATTTTGCACTTCAAGAAATATTTTTTAGTTTTGTAATTTTTAATTTTATTTTTTTAATTTTTGCAGCATCTTATTTTTGCACCTTGTCTGAGCTCCACCAGGAATCCTATAATCCATGACTGTGTGTTAAGTCTCTTTTAAGTTTTTACCAGATACTTGCCATTCCTAACCAGTGATTTCATGTTTTCACTATGAACAATTACAAGTCTTTACCCTTTTCCTTTTGCAATGTAAATAATTGTCCATTCTAACCCTAACCCATCAAATCAAAAGTATGAACTATGTAAACATGAAGCCAATTTGAAATTGAAAATCAACTCCCAAAATTAACAGGACTCAAGCAATGTGGTAAATTATGATTATTTTGTCAATGTAAACATGACTGTGATCTATTTGTAACTCAGAGTTTCAGAGTCAATAGTATTCTAATAGTTTTAAAAGAGTAAGAGTTAGTCATTGTTTATTTTATTGTTATTCTGGTAACAATGTGTAATTTGAAGTATAGGCTTTTGTGTCATTTTTTTATGGGAAAAGATTTCAAATCTGCCATTTCCTGTTTATATCAAACAGTGTTTAATTAATTATGTGTCATATTAGATGTGTCAAAAAAGGATCATCACTTTTTTTCTTCAGTCCAACTGGATGATGCATAACAACAGAGTATCACAGCATTTCATAAAATAATGACCAAATTTAGTCTGATTTAAGCCCATGAAACATTCACAACATTGAATGCACAATATCCACCTTGGTTTAGGTTAGGGAAGGTTGTAATCTTGGTTCA
>JAPZDY010000012.1:20855937-20878456 GCA_029783645.1 Ctenochaetus hawaiiensis | reverse complement strand
ATTACTGAGTCCAGTTGCCTTCGATTTATTTGCCCAGAATAACTATGACCTGGATGAATGAGAACATTCACAGATTACTTTCATTAGTTACTCTGCTGATAAAAGTATTAATTGATTATTAGTTGGTAACTTTACATCTTTTTTCTTCAGTCAGCTCAATTAAATAAAAAAATTAAATAATCCTTGATAACGTAGCTGTAATAAAATTAAACATTTTTTCAGCTGTAATCTGGGCTCATCATAGTTGCTTATTTTTTGTAATCTCATAGCATAACCCTGATTACAAGTAATCCATTACTGTCGTTCAAAGCTGGCATCAGCTCATTCATGTCTGTCACACTGAATTCCAATAATGACAAAAGTTATCAACATTTCCTTCTCCATTCACTCCTACAGCACAATCCACTTCTCAGTTCCAATGGATTTGGGTTAGTAACTCATATTTTTCTAAAACTAATCTTAAATGTGCTGTTTCCATCTTAAACCACATGAATAACCTTTTTATATTTATGTGCCTATATATTTTCCACAGTAATACCATGAGTGCATGGATAAATGATCTGCATTGAAGTCAACACGTTTGAAGGCCCTCTTTTGTTCGAGCTCTGTTTTGAATTATTGTTCACTTCCTGACTGTTCACTTCCCTGCAGTTGAATGCTGTCCTGGGCTAGTTCCTCTCACTGTGAAACCTTATACAGCCTTGACATACATAACAGGAGCATAGTAACAACCCGGCACTCCCAGGTCCCATGGCCCTCGCCCAGTCCACAGCCACTCCCTCAGGGCTACAATTCGCTCGGTCTTCCCCTGCATCTCCTGGAGTTCTGCCAAGGCTTCATTTGACAAGGAGATAGAAAAAAGCTGCAGAGTTTTATTCATGTGGACCCAAATGAGAACAATATCTTTTTTAAAAATACGATAGAAAATCTTAAAGACAAAAATTATTTGTACTGATTTACATTTGTAAAGAAATATTAAAGAACATACTGTAAACACAAAATCTGTCACATTATTTTTAAGATTCAGTGTATAAGATTGAGGGGTACTGACAAAATCTGGTGGAAATGGAATTTGATATAAAAAAAATCACCTGAAAATAAGCATAATTTTGTTTTCATTATTAGAATAAGTCCTCTTTATTTGAAGAGTAAGGCTGCACCGAATGCTTTGTAGCTTCAAAGCTTCATTCAAAAATAACATGCTTAAGCCTGTTGCACGAATCACATGGCAGCAAGGAAATAATTTTTAAAAAACTGAGGTCTGGTGAGTTTTAAGTTCAGTCAGAGGCTGAACTGCCAACAAACACACACACACCTTTGTGCCTTGTGGTGCTCTCTAGCTTTCGGGAGTTTGTCAAGAAAAAGTTTAAAAAAAAAATAAAATAAAATAAAGATGATAAAGAAGAAATCCTATTTTCATCACCATGTTTCCTTGTTATTATGATTGATGCTGAACTCTCTTGGAGAGAACAGGTTGGTTTTGTCTGCAATATCACTAAATCTCTTGGAATTTTGACAAAATTAAGAAGTTTTGTACACTACTTTTTTTGCCTTATATTACAGATCAATTTATTCATATTTAACATGATGTATAACTGTATGAAGAAATACTTACTCATTCGTATAAATATTATTGCTGCAGAAACAGTTTATTAGATTAGCAGCTCACTCCAACTTGCATGACAGTTTTAGATATATATTTTTTGTAATAATTCACAATATCATAAATGTAAAACATAATAGGTTAAGAACTTCTATCTTCTTTGATTTAAAACCTGATGAGGTCAGTTTTCTATCCGATATCCTGTATTTATCTTGTGGAATGAAACCAACTACATAACCATCATCAACAACAACAAACACAGTGCCCCAGACAGTGAACTCATGACCGTAAACTTATTTTTTTGTTGACTCCACCCTCCTTTAATCAGTGTTGGGTACAGGCACAAAGCCTGATACTGTTCTTCACTGCAGACTGAGGATGGTTCGAATGCCACACGCTGCTGCAGGCAGGTCAGCTGTCTGTGAGTGAATCCAGAGTGTTGGTCTGTTGATGCACATGTTCATCTGCCTGCTTCTGTATATTCTTTCTTATCAATTATTTACTATGCACTTCTGTTTGCAAATTTTTTGCTGTAGCTGCTGCAGCCTGTAGTCTTTGTGTTGCAATAGTCAGTCTTAAGATAAGTGTGTGTTTGTGTCTTTTTTTTACATGTAAGGCCCAATATATTATATTTGCAAATCTAATGTAAGGGATGAGTTTCATGTCATTGTGTTGGAAACTTAATAAAAGTATGTATTAAAGTGCACAAATGCATGGATTCAACAAAGTTTTTGTCTAAATCCGAATGGAAATTATTTAATTATTTTTTAGAAATATACATTCAGCAAGTCTCACAGTGACAATGCATCAGTTTCCCATACAGTCATTCTCACAGTGTACCTCATTGTATGCACAAGTCATAGAGCACAACCACATCAGCACACATCAGTGTCAGTCAGATGGTGATCGACATCTTTGACATGAAGCACACTTGATAACTTATTAAGCTCATGTGATCTATAGGGCACAGCACCAGTGTAGCTGTACTCTATCAGCTTCCGTTGCTGCAGAACAAAACTCTTTCTAAGCTGTTTGATGGCCTGAGTCCATTCTGCTTAAGTTAGTGAGAGTGGAACCACCTGCACTCTGACGGAAGGGCCCGCATGCTTCCTCCACTAGAGTTTAATAAGCACTCAGGCTACGCTGCTCTTTTCTCTGAATGAAATCATACCAGTTTAGAAATCTCAACATCATTACCCAGAACAAATGTTTTCATTTGTGACCCTGTCCTCCCAGCAAATCAGTCTGCTTCATTTCATTGAAAAAATAAAAGAGGTCCATACACTTTTATAGCTGACACCCAAATGTTCTACCCACTGCTTGAGAAAACAACAAGAGTCATACTGTTATAAAGGGTTTCAAGCAAAGATTACCTTTAAAGTTCTGCTGTAAGGTCTCCTGATCCAGCCACAGGAAATTACCATAAGAGACATGTTGTATGAAGAAAATATAGGGACTTTTCTCTGTAGTGTGCTTTGGATCTCATCCAGATTCCACTGGTTTCCCTATTAAGTCTACAGGGACACAACTTTGTGTGCGTGTGTGTGTGTGCGTGTGTGGGAGGGGGGAGTGTTTAAAAATGATCCGCTAGCTGAGTGAGATAGAAAAAAATAGTGGACAGCAGTAACACTGTGACATTTACAAATTTTTTTAATAAAAAAACATCATAAGATGGATATCAGCTACTTTTTTGTAAGAAAGACGACACCAAAATGAAATGTGAAATCAGCAGAGTGGTTACTGCACCTCTTAGCTTCAAAACACATTTTTACATGTCAATCATCATAATCCTGCGACCCTGAGGCCAGTTCCCACCGAATCCAAACAGAGCAGTTGTGGGGACTGGAGACACGCCTGATGTGGTGAGGAATTTGCCAAGGCCACTAGTGCCCTCCTGCCCCTCTCCTCCCATTGTGTGCTTTGGTCTCTCGTCATGCCAAGCAACTAAGCTAGGTCAAGCAAACAAAGGAGCACCTGGACACAATGGCCGCCCTGTTTGCCGCTGTGTGACAGCATGACAGGTATTTCAAGGCTGATGCTGAGAATGAGCCGCTGGAGAGGCGCTTTGAAGTCACTGTCTGTGAATACTGGCACGCAGCCCATGTGAAAACTGTAAAGACATTAGTACAGCGGTTCCCAAACTTCTGTTGCTCAATACCTGAAAGAGAAAATTCCCCCAAATCCAAACTAATTCAAACATAACACTTATATTACTGCCCCTTCTACTGAGAAAGGATGTTGAATAAATGCACTTTAGACCAAACTCGCAAGTCAGGGACAGGATGTCAACTATGGCTACCGTTGCCAAGTTTTGATTTTAATAAGCGACTTTGTGCTTGTCTGTCTGTAAACTCAGAATTTTTTGTTGTCACAGGATGCAGTTCTTTAGGCCTTTTTCTGAAGTATAGTTGCTTATCTAGGGTTGCTACTAGCCTGCATGTTTCCTCTCTTCCCCTTCTGTCTGATAAAATGAAACCACCTGGTTTGTCCTGTTGCAGGAGAACACTTTGAGAACATGTCTTCATCTCTTCAGCAAAGTGAGAAATTTAACCTCTAAAAATTAGCAAAAACAGGATATTTAAGCTGTTGATGAAGGTTCTTAAAAATGTCACTTCTTATTATGGGTCTTATTTTTTTTGAGTGTTCTATATGAGCACAAAATAATCTGCCAATGTAAGAGCATGTTCCTTTTAACACATACAGAGACTCCATTTACACTTACACAACCACTGCACATGGTCTGAAACATATTTTGGCAGATTTTGAAAAGGTGTAAATTCATTTGTATCTCCAAGATGCACGCATATTCTTTACTCCTCACACAGTTAAATTCTGTCAGTGGAAATCACTGACTTTCCCAACACATCCACGTTCAGTCTCCTCATGATAAAGGCAGCCTAAGTTACTCCAGAATTACAAAGTAACCCTTTGTTTTCCTTGAATTTCTATACATATTGATCTCTGATCAGTTCAAACACTGAATGACAAAATTCTTGCTTATAGCACAGAAATAGGATTGTTTTTCATATGTTGTAGATTGTTGTTAGCTTATGTTTAACCAAAGTGTGGTTGCAGCTGCAGAAGTACAGAAGCTATTCTTCTTCTTCTTCTTCCAGCATTTACCAAAATACTTCGGGTACATTACCACTCTCTGAACTGGAGGAAGGTTGATAATGATTAATATGTATCGTTGATAAGCAAAGACGGCACACAATTAGATTTATGATCAGGCCAACAAAAATGCATGTAAGCACGTGGCCAAGTGGAAATGAAAGTTCTTGGATCTTATCTGGTATTTATCCAAATACATAATACAAAGTCAAAAATTCCTTAATGACAGGAAATAAATATATTATGTGACAGGAAATATTATGAGCAGGCCCAAACTGTGGGAGTTACCATAACTGTGCTGACAGCAGCAGCCCACAAATCAGTAAATTATACCCGACATATGACATGACTTTGTCTCACTCACTCACTCGCAGTAACTCTTCCTCTCCTCTGCTTTATTTTTAACCTCAAACCCTTCTAAAGAAAGAAAGAAATAAACAGCAAACAAACAATATTTCCTGTACAAGAGGTAAATCTCACACCCTTTTTCTATCTAACTGATTCAACACAATGTTTTTGAGGGCAGTCTACGTCTTTAAGCTTACATCTTGCTTAGTTGTGCAGAGACACGAGGAGGAAGTGTAATCTGGTCTGACAGCACCATCAAAAAGTCACTTAGTCGACACTAAAAGGATGATATGAGGGAAGTAATTACACTAAATAGTTTTACTAGCAACAATGGAAGCAGCAGTATATGAGTGCAGCCTTCAGAATAAAAGCAGATAAAGCTGTTCTCAAACTGCTAAAAAATACTGTAAGTTAAAGGTCAAGATGAAGTTGTCACGCAAAATTCATTGTTTAATGCACAAATAAGATTTTTGAGTCAACTTTATGTCTTCACACTTTATTTGTTGTTGTGGAAAAAAAAGGTCTGCAGGAAAATTTGGGGAAGTATAAGAATTTATATATATATATATATATATATATAAAATTGAAGCTTTATTTGATCACTTTTTTTTGTGAAAATGTCCCTTTAACATTCTCCTGGATGCAAAGAACTTACGCAGGTGTTCTTGTGTGTGAAAACATTAATAAAACTGTTTTAATTTATCACATTTCATTCAAAAAGCCATGTGTCTTATTAATGGTGTTGAACAGCCTCAATGAAAAAACTTCCACATGCTGTTCTTGCAATAAAATTACTTATATCAAACTGATTACACTGATTTTCTGTAAGACTTTTTGAGCTGTAAAAGACACTTTCATGGAGAAGCTGGTGATGGAGGCAGAGAAAAGATGTCAGGAGAAAGAGATGGAGGAGAGTGAGAGCAAACCAAAGTGGTCTGTCCGAGCTTCTTCAAGTAATCACATCTGATATCGGGAGGAAACGCAGAGTGGGGGCTCAAGGCAAGCTGGAGAGCACAGAGGGTGAGCTGGGCATCATGTGGTCCTAACATGAACCATCCATCCGTGAATACAGCACACTGTGCCATTCACAATCCCTTCATTTAGACTTTTTATTAATTCATGCCTTTTATTGTGCAAAGAACATACTCTAAGAGGACACAGGCAGCACCAAAGAAGAAGCACTGAGGACTGATCATTCAATGACAGTCTCACAGTATGTGACTCTTTAGAAGATGTTCCTCACAAAGTCCTCTGAAAAAAGATATAGGAACATGGAAAATGTCAAGTAGAGTACATCCTCAGCTTGTACAGCTGGGCTCTAACCCTAAAATGTCCACTTGACTCGCCTCTGTTATGTTCCAGGCAGTGTGTGTTTGGCGTGGGAGTCTGCAGCAGAGCACTGTGAAGAGCCCTTTCTGTTCAGACGTTGTTTTGTGTTGCTTTGAATTATTCATTTATGCTATAACATGGCACATGTGACCTAACCCAGGCAACTCAGCTGATGTGTCATCATCATCATCAAGCCTTCTCTCTCTCTCTCTCTCTCTCTCTCTCTCTCTCTTTGCTCTCTCCTTTTTTTCTGTTTACTTCCTTCTCAGGGTCTCCTTGAATAAGATGGTCAATCACATGGCAGGAGATGAAGCTTCGACTGTGGTGTCACACTTTATTGAGGTGAAGACTTTGTAGGATGTGTTTGAAAGTGCAAAAAAGGTCCCAGTCTGAATGATATGTATTATGTTTTAAACCTGTAATAACAGATTTTTGGTCACTTGACTGCAGCATAGCAACTCATAAGGTTTACACACAACACTTACCACCTTTAAAGTCAGTACTAGCGAACAACTCCCTTTTTACACTGCCACCAAATGTTACTGCAGTGTTTACTCTCCTACTAACTCCACTGGCATAAGCATTGTTTGTGTCCAAAAGTCTTCAGTGGTCCAAGTAGAATAACTATTATAGCTTGTGGATTTAATATGGACCATGTCGCCTGGCTGTCAAAGCAACAGGTCACCATGAATGTTAACTAACTGAATGTGACATATGTATGTACCACTCTCCCATCTTGTGTGTTACACTTACAGTTTTATATGTTTTGTACATCATTTCATGTATGGGCATGAGCATGTGTTTGAGTTTGAGGTGAGAGGGAGGGCCCAAGAAAAGTATTTGCACTCCAGCCAATCACAATAATTTAATGCTGCTGTTGAATCCACAAGCTTCCACATAGTGGCTGCTAGACCTCCTGGATGCTTAGCAGGTAGCATTCAGTGCAGTGTAGGACCATATTACTGAAAGTAAACAAGAAAGTTGCAGCCCAGAAAATGAAAGCTCCATAGAGCTAAAGAAAGAGCTGTTGATTTAGGTGAGAATTCTCTGCCTGTCCTCCATTTCAGGCACCTATCAGCTGTGAAACTGTGTTTGTTGAAAAGTCTCATTAGGAATCCCCAGTTTCTTAGGAAATAACAGTTGAGGCTTTCAGACTGATGGTTGATGGGCTGATTTTATTCTAAAAAATATCAAATTACATGTTACCATGCAGCTGCATGCAACATCAATGCTCATAAAAATGTAGCATCCATCTGTAATAAAAAATGGAAAAGAAAACGTTGATTGTTTGTCGAGGATTATGAGGATGTATAAATGCACCTTTGAAGATAGAAGAGGAACAAGGGAAATGAGCAGAACTTCTCACTGGCTATTTAAATGGCCAAATGTCTGACAGTCTTCATCTAAATACAGTCAGTCCTTTACCTAAGGCTCTGAAAATGCAGATAAAAAATGATACTTATCTCTGCTCAGCTTTTTAGTCCAAAAAAGGAGATGATCCTCTCTGAGTTCCTGCTGACGGGAGGAGCTTTGGTGGGTGAAACGGAGCGTTCCTGACATGATGACCCATATGTCACACATCTGAAGGCATCATCGAAGCCGACATTGGTGTTGTGAGATGTGTTAAATGCTGCTGGGTGGGAGTGAGTGAAGATGGAGAAGATGCTCATTTGTAGTTATTTTTCAGGTGTGCAGACATACTTATGGACTTTACAAATATATGAGATGGATTTCAATCAGACATACATGTGAATGTCCCTTTCTGCAAGTAAATGTAAAGATGTTTTGTTTCTTTACATCCTAGAATCCATTGAGATACGTAGTCTTTTCAACCAATTAGTAAAGCAGGATGGGCAGGCTGTTTTAAGTTCCATTATGGAGCCGCTGAACCTTTGCAGCATCCAGATCCAGCTGATATCTCACTGCTTGGGATCACAGCCAGCTTTAAAAATGTGCTGAAGTGAATTTTGGTAGTTAAATATACTGAATAATGTGTATAATTCACTCAGTATCTCATTCCCGTCCTCTGCTACTCACTCCTGATTCAGATTTTAAAATTCTGTTTCGAAGGCATCTTAGTACAGTAGAGTCTACAGTAACTATAACAAGTACCTCATTAGTTCCTGTAATGAATCCAGCCCCCCCTTCATTGGCTGTGATGTGACAGCTTTCCACAGCCCAGGCACATAATCTGATGGCCTTTCTGCGCTGAGCCATTCAAACTTAATCTACCAGGGCAACACTGAGCTTTGCAGCACTGCTTTAGTTCAAAGAAGGATTTCACTCTTTTTCCCTCTCTCTCCCTCTCTCTCTCTGTCTCTCCCTCTTTATGCTTTGTGGGTATTATGATGAATGAGGCATTATCAGGGCACAGAGGTAAAGTAGATTAAAGTGACATCTAAAGCAGAAAAATGACCCTCCTCATTTACAGGGCCTGTGTTAAGAGATCAGCATAGATAAGTCATGGGTCAGCGAATGTGATTCCAACAAAACTCCTTTGTTTTTTCCACTCAGGGAGTTATTCTGCACCTCAGATATAAAAAGTTCATAAGGTTTTAATGACTTATGAATGATGCACACGCTGCCTTTCACATGGTGCCTAAACGCAATGTCACGCCACAGAAAATATGAGGTCATGTGTGACCTGTGGGTCACATATAGGATTACACACATTCATATGCACAGCACTGTTGGGTTTTCACCCATCAAAAACACATTTTGTGTCTCTTGATGTGAGGATGTATGCAGTGATGGCTTGCAGCAGTCTGATTTTATCCATCAAAGCATGAACTGAGATAGACATGCCCTAAAAAAAACTTTATAGACTCCTGGTTTTTGCAGCTGCACTGACCCATTAGAAAGTTCTAAGAATTAAAAAGAAATACGGAATTTAGTTAAATATTCATACAAAGTTCACTTCAAGTCATCTGATATACAAAAAGTCTGCAAATATAGCTGAAAGATTAAAGATTGAGATGTGAAATGTCAGAGGCAAAGCTGTGGAAGTTTCCAAAGGAAGCTTTAAGGCATTACTCATAGGATAAGGAGAGTGGTTCCTCCCAAGATGGATGTGTTAAAAGGTCAGGTGTCAGGCAACGTCCCATTATACAGTCCTTCCTGTCTCTACATCTATGACAGCCAGAGTTTATTTAAAGCATCACATTTATCTGTCATCCACCACTCTGTGTTTTTATTCTACTTCCACTCCTGCAATGCTGAAATGATTTGGAAGTGTTGTGCTGTAGGTTGCAATGCAACTATAAGCTGATTTGTCAACTGACAATTGAAGAAAATAACTTCTCAAGTTCTTAAATTCATGCTGGATGAATGCACAGTAAAGTAATAACAACAAGATTAAGAGCCTCCAGGCATGCTGGCAGCCCTGTGAGGCTGCACTGAAGCACAGGAGTGCTTTGATCTGTGCAAACGTCAGGCACGCTTACATGCTCGCAGGGACAATGTTAGCACACTGACATTTAGCATGTTTACCATGTTCACAATTTATTTTAGTGTGTTAGTGGGCCGGGATTTGTTCATGAGCACTTATGATTTGTTTCATATCATAGTTATGTAGGTATTTGGCCACATAATACCAAAGCATTTGACAAATTAAAATTCCGACTTGTGCTGTTTGTGATGAAAAGTCAGAGGATCACCAGAGTAATTAGGACACATTAGCTGAGAACAATGAAAAATTTTGTGACCATCCATCATTAGTTGTTTTCAGTCTAGAACCAGGTAGTGAGGGAGACCGTCATTCCTAATGCCATGCTACTAGCATTGCTAAAAAGCTTTGACACTTACCCTGTCATGTACAATTCTTTTTGCTCTCACCAAAATGTAATGCAGTTTTGTGTTATCTAGAAATATGATTCTCATTTAGAATTCAAAATCTATACTTTGTCAGCTCATTTGCCATTTTTATTTATATTATAAATATCTCAAATAGCATGTCTAACATTTTCATCATCCAAGGCTTCTATCAGAGGCTTGAGCTTTCTTCTTTTATTTTATTAATGACTCTGCACAAAACATTCCTTCCATTAACATTTAATCACAGAGAAACCAGTCTGCCAAAAACATTATGTAACTGGGTCTATCAGTCTCTCATATGATGTATAATAATAATTCTGCTTGATGGCTTCATGTAAATACTTAATATAGGTCTGTAAGTCTTTCAGCTCATTTTCTTCTTCTTTTTTTGTTTGTTTGTTTGTTTGTTTTGCTCAGTTTTTTTATTTTGCTCTATAGACTTTTTTGATCAAACAAAATGAACATCAGAATCATTGCAGCACATTTATGTAGTTTTGTACTTATAGTGGCCCAATGTATTTTGAAAATCTGCCACATGTTTGCAATCTTGACAGGTACTACGGACTAACAGTGAATACACATCACACAAGTAGGCTTTTAACTACTTGTGGGCTCAATACGACAGGTGTGAATATTGGGAAAGGCCCTGTGTTGATAATGCTTACATCCCATTACACAACTTGAAATCAGAAGTGATGGATGCGTCAGTCACTGTGGACATCATGATAGCTACTAATGGTGGAGGACTGCCAGAGTGTAGCACCAAAGTCATCTGTGCGCAGCTGTCACATTTGAAGGCTACATTATTACTGTCGGCCATTAAGTTCTTTCTGTCATTACTTGTCAGCTGTGCCATCAGGCACATCAGACAGAGAGATGGAAATGATGGGTAACAATAGTTTATGATAAACAGGCCAGGTCGTCCTCATTACATATGCTGTCACAACACAGAGGCACAATGGCAGAAAGTCATATGTAAAAACTACTGTGTTGAGTTCAAGACTTTCCTATACAACTCCAGATCAACACTGACATTTATTACATATTCTGCGGGGCTGAATGTGTCCTGTATTGCCTTATATTTTTTCTTATGCAACATTGGAGAATATATACAGACTGCAAAACACAGCATTTTGATTTTAATGTCACCATCCTCTATGTGCCGTATACTGTATATAAGGCATATGGAACTATATGAACTCTGCTGTGATTGTTGGGTGTGTGCTGCATGCAGTTTGGTTTGATTCATGTGGATAAACAGAATATGCAGTTGAGTCTGAGTGCATATTTACTGTTTGAATGCACATGCAGAGATTTGCATTTATTAATGCGTGCAAGTGAAAAGACAGACAGAAAGGAGATGACAGTGAAATACAGAGAGGCAACCAACGCTTGCAAGAAACCGTGGAAAGGGAACAGGAAGTTTTGGGCCCGTGGCAGTGTGTCTGCCTCTGTCGATCTGATTTGGGTGACACTGTGTGACAGGGCGCTGGCAGAGGAGCTGGGTGACCCCCCTGCTGGAGGTCACGGTGGAAATGATTGGCACGTATATATGCACACTCACACACACGCACGCACACACACAAACATACACACACACAAACACATCAAACCCCGTCTCTAAGCCTAGAACTTTCACTATGCTTAACTTCTTATTGGCCCTCAAACCACAGTGGAATTCAGATTGGGTGAATAAATATTAGTGTTAACCTTTTGTTGACTAATAGAGTTTACGTCAAGTTTGCACATTAAACCAGACAAAATGCCTGGAACATCTGGAAATAGGTATTTAGCCAGTTCCCGGTGAGTCAAATTAAGGCAGAACTTTGAGCTTTGAGCCAAATCCAACCTCTGATATGGTGATGATGCTACATGAAAAGTCAGGAGATCAGCATGGTTTTCATCCTGTTTTTGCCAAATTTCATGTCTATCCCATTCTAAAGGAGATATTTTTTAAAAAAAAATAACAAATATCAACCCAATTGTGGCCAGTTACACAAATACATAAAAAATTATTTTGGTGTATAAATACACCAAAGGATCAAACAGGCTGCATTCCATTTTCCTTGGGGGTTGGAAGTCGAAGGCTGGGAAATGACATCATGGGGAAAGTGACCACATCCATGTACAAGTCAGAAAACCAATCTTTAACAAGGTGGGGGATGTTGGGTTTGTTTTAGCCAGGTTAGTCATTGTTAGCAACACCAGTTTATAATAATGCACTGCACAGTATTTTTAAGGCCAAACACCATAGCAACATGTTCACCAATAAAAGCTGGACATTACCGACTGTACTGCTGTTTAATGAGACACAAATACCACAGTTTTCACTTCTGGTTATAGAGCCATTTGGGATTTTGAAGTCAGAGGTGGTGAGGTTACCCTGACTTCTTGAGTCAGAAGACTGACTTCAGGCACCATTTCACTGGAAATTTACCACTGAGAGCTCTGACATTTCAGCTTGCCTGTTTAAATGGAATTCACCATGAGATCAGTAGGATGTATCACCTTCACAACATCTCCACAAATATTTCTGCAAAGTCATCAAGTAAATGTTAAGCCATTTCACTGAATAAGTGAAATTTGTGATTGGAAGAAAGGTAAGGGGATCATCAAAGTTTGTAGATTTCATATCTGCGAAACATGAATATATGTATAGAAATGTAATGGCAGTCTGTGCAACAGTGGTCAATATGTGTCTGACTGGACTGAAGTGTGCACTGATGGACCAACGTTTCCACCCCTTGAGCTGTGTTGCAAGCATATTTAAAAACAACAAAAACCTGATTCTGCTTTATGGAAAACTAATACCTATGATTCTTGCTTGCTCATCAGAACATGAGATGCAAGTGGCAGCTTTGTCCACAATCCTCGTCCACTTCGCCAAGTTGTTTTGCCTTTTATAAGCAGGTTCACACCACTGAAGGATAACTCCCACCGGGTAAAGAGCTCTTTCGTTTCTTGTACTTTTAATAACTTACCTCTGGTTAATGTATTTTTTATAGGATAGTAACAAGTGCAGTGTTAGAGCTGTTTAGTTTAATGGTGCTCTGTAGATAACCAAAGATGTTCATATTTTATGATGCTTTCATCTTGTGCTGTTTTAAGTACTGTTCTGTAATAATGTTTATTGCTCATCAGTTGTTTGCAGAAAGGAAACTAGGGGAAACTGAAATGAACTGAACACATTTTCAACTTGCATTTGATGTCTGAGCAGCTGATAAAGGAAGAAGAAAAGGGAAAGTTGTACCTTTTCAGCTTGAGAGTGCACTTCTTATTTCCCATCCCATCCAGGCCAATGGTTTTTACTCCCATGAGAGCAAGAGTACTTTCACTGTTTCATATTTTTAGGTTTAGAAAAGCTCATCCGCGGTTCCCTAGGTGAGAGGCCTGGCCCATCTGATCCCATCAAGCTGTGTATTCATCCCTGCTGTCCTAGGCCTACTGTGTGTGGGGTTGATTGTCTACATACATGATTGTCTTCATCATGTTGCTTAATAAATTCTTGGATTAAAAAACATGCTTAATGGTCTTTTAAACAGTCTTTATCTTATACTATTATCTTATTCTAGTCTATTTTTTACTCATTAATCAACTCTTTTCTCCCTCGCTTAAAAAGTAGATACTATTTTTGATTAGACTTGAAGACTTATAGACTTATAATGTTGATAACAAGTCTATCATAACATGGTAAGTGATAAAACAAATTCTGTACACATTTCTTTGTCCCTGGCAAACACACACCAACACACATGTAGGAGTGTCCAAAGAGAGAGGGGGAGGTTTCACCCACTCTTAAAACATGCTGTACCACCTGTTTAACCTGAAATGCAGGATCACAGGTATAACCTGTGGCGGACTAGGTCATTATCAAATCAGCATTTCAGTCAGAGTCATCATATAAAGTCTGTTGAACGAAGAATTGTTTTTTTAAAAATATCTGATTAATTATCAACAACTCTTTGACAGGAATTTCAGCAGAAAAGCAAATATTTTCTATAGAAACAACAGACAATGTCTGATGAAAACATGACAATTAATTTTATATATAATGGGTAAAGTGGTCTATATTTTAATTCTACAGTTTCAGGTGATTAAAAAAAATAAGATAAAATAACACCAGCCTCTAATTTAGGAAAGCAGAGCTCTTTTACATAAAAGATACAGTCAAGATACAGCTCTGTGGAATACGCATGCGCTCGTTGTAATAATGGTGCCTTCATGTGCTCTAAGTAGGCTCCGACTGTGGATAATAAAATGTTCCAAACTATCCCATAATGATGCTGTAACTTAATCATTTAATGTTGATGTTATTGCCTAATTTGGTAGGTAATCAACAAAAACAGACATGTGTTGATTGTCGAGTTGGCTATGACCTTGTAGAATGTATAGTCATCTTACATATAAACAGGTATTTAACTAGATTTATTGGCTATGTATAGTTGTCCGTTTGCTGTACTATTTTATTCAAAGATATGTAGGTTTTAACTTTAAGTAGTCAATAAAATGTAATGTATTTGGTATTTATATGATTTATTTAGTATTTAAATGCATCTATAGGCCTATCAAAACATGCTTTAATAAGTGGGCCCATTGGTATTTGCACTATAGGATTGAACTCAGATTTAGCCTATGAGAGTTAAACTAGGTATAAACAATTAAACATAAATAATAAATAACTGAATAATGAAAATTACATAAATTCGTTTCAAATTCAATTAGAAAATATCTACTTTATTTCATTTATTGTATATTAAACTAGTAATATTTCAACGCGATAACGTGTACCCACATCGCTTCTGGGTCGTCCATGTGAATCCGTGCGGAACTTTCCGACAGCACATGAACACAGCACAAACGGCAACACATTCCCAGCTCCACAGCGGAGCCCAGAGTGGAAATGAGATTCAGCTAAGTACACCGGAGCGTCGTACCTGGTTAAACGGGCTGAGGACGGCGTGGGCTACCGACTAATTCAACGGACGGACACGGAGAGATAAGAGTGCAGTCGCTTTTAACTAGTGTTAAGAAAGAAACGGCATTTAAAGTGAGTTTATTAGAAAAACTGAGAGGATTAAATAAGTGGACACGAGACGCGAGTGGGACCGTGGCAGATGTAACGTGACATCGACAGATGAGGAATGAACTGCTGGGATGTTGAGAAAATGATTACAGCAGTATCAACACAGTAAGGAGTGACTTAAGAGCCGACAGGAATGGCTTGATTTGTCACCCCGGGAGGGCGATGAGACGATACTGACAGAGGCACTCATGTTTCTGTTGAAGAGAAAGAAAGTTTGCTGCGCTTTACTCGGATACAAGTCAACTTTGTGAAAGGCATTGCCGCTCTGACTGTTTCTCATCTCAGTGGCAGAGCCCGACTGTTTTTGGGGTCGGACAATAACTGTTCATAATGTCCAAACCTGTGCTGAAGAAAAATCACTGGACCTCCAGAGTAAACGAGTGCTCCGTCTGTAAAGATGCCCGCGGTGACTTGAACGTGCCACTGCGCGGCGGCGCGGAAAACGGAGAGTTCGCCTACGTCGGGCAAGTTAACGAGGATGTCGTGGTTTACAAAAGTGGAAAACTAAATGAAGGGGAACTACTGCTGGAGGTGGAGAACCTCTCGATTTCGGGATTACCCTTGTACGACATACAGACAGTGATAAAGAACTGTAAAGGTCCCGTCAGGTTGAAAACTGTCAGGCAAGGTAAGGATTGGAAGAAGCGGCGGTTTACGCAAAACTCCGTTCAAAATTCTGCCCTTTGATGTTATTCGGCTTTTTTAAAACTATGACAGGCGGTGAAACACTAGTGCTAATACATTCATCGAAACAACTGGAAGTTCTCCTTAATTCGGCACACACAGTATGCACAATTGAACAAAAAAATTAAAAATTGAAACATTGGAGTTGTGTTTAGTTGCAATCAGGAGTTCTGCGCGCAATCTTGAAGCAGGTAATATGTTGAAATAAGTTCTGCCAGGCAACATATTGCAGAGTGGGCTGAAGAGTGGGCTCCTCAATTTAAGGAACTCGTGACATTGCACACCTGAGGCTGAGCGAGACCACGTTAAAAATGACACATTTTGAAAGGCGTACTTTTTCCCAAATAAAAAAATACCACCTGTTTTGTCCACGAGGATTGAAACCATACAACATCCTCTTAGGTTCACCCTCCTTTCCAACCCCTTGAAATGACTCAGATGTTTTGACACTATTCAAAGTAATATGTACATTTATGATATTTCAGTTTAACAGCCATTATCTTTTACACAGAACAATGCATTCCACTGTGATAACAATCATATCCTTACAGGTGTAACTCATCCCATAAAAAAATAAGCTTTCCTGATTGGCTGAACTTTGACTTCATGTAGGAACACTAGGTGATACTTTCGGATATTATACATTGCACAACAGTAAAAGAGAAGGTTATATTACCCTGAATTTGGGTATGCCAGACTTGTTATGTAAAATAAAGAGGTCACTGTTAATATATACAGCAGCCATCTACTAAGCAAGCACATAATAAGCAAACTCTGAGTCAGCTCGCATCTTATTTGGCTGCCTGCATGTTAGGGCTGTATAGTATCTGTTTAGTCCTTAAACAGGCTGGACCGGCAATAACCCTTTTGCGGCACAAAACAGGAATGGGAACATCAGGCAGCTAACATCAGGCCAGTGCGGCTGGTCTGGCTAGTTCATGGTCAGCTTGACTCAGCAGGGCCAGGCAGTTTGACACTTAGCCACTCTGACAGACTCCCAGCATGGCAAAGCAGACTGTTGAAGGTATGCTCAGAGCCAGCCTGGACCACACTTTAACTTCCTGTAGTGACAAAAAAAGAGCAGCAACTCTTCAAGGACAATTTCACATATTTATAACCTGTGAACGCTGGCAGCAATATTGGCTGGACCTGTTCACAAGTGGCACCAGGCTTTTTTAGAGGCTTGTTACATGGACAATGGAGCCCCGGAGTCATCTACTTATCACACTGTGAGCTGCCGCATTGTACTTTAGAGAGCAAAACAATCACTTTGGCACTTATATGGATCAATGCACTACTTTTCCAAGCCAGTAAGGTTTACCACCATCTATTTTGTTTAATTGTGTTTACAGTAGTGCTGAGCAGTTGTGCGCTCTTGAAGTGCAAGTTTTTATTTCTAAACAAACACTTGATCAGCTCCTGCCGTCTGATGGTTTGTTACTAGTTGTCACAGTAGTTTCTGTACATAGAAGGATTCAGACCTTTAGCTCTAAATGGTTGGAAAATATCACATTTGTCTAAAAAAAAAAAAAAAGCGTGAGGCGACTCTATGTCATCACAAACATGTTTTCAAAATTTTAAACCTTAAACCAATAGAGCAAAATCAGACCTTATCCACATTTCCCAAAGGAATATTTTTCAAAACTTAGCTTTTTCTGTGCCTTTTGGCCTTTTGTCCACACACAGTTTTAGGTCACTGAACACAGACCTTTTGGAAAACTCTGGGGTGATATATGAGAAACTCTGTTTGCAGTGCGGACATGGAAACAGGGAAAACTGAGTTTGGCTTGTGACAACAGATTGTGTGCCTTTAACTTCCTATATTTGACGTCAGAGTGTGCAGTATTTTCTCATTGTTTACATGGAGTGATATGGTGTTGGTGCTTACCTTGGTAATAGATTTTCTTTCTGTTTTTGCATGTTTACATGTAAGTGTACTGTGACTTTTTTACTATATTGAGGAGCAGAGGCATCAGAATGTGCTGAGCTACTGTTTAGCCACTAAGGCTTTAGAGTATGCTTTATGTCACCTCCTGTCGGTTTGGCATGGTCTTGATGGTGTGTAAGTTTTCTTTATTTTTATTTGGAGACAGCTTTATTAAACAGTGCTTGTGTGGGATTTTAGTTAGGACAGTGGAGGGAAAAACCCTGTTTTACAAAAAACACCTGGGTACGTGTTGATTAGGCCTAAAGAAAGAAATGTCAAGTTCCTCTACACAGGTGTGTTTTCTTACTGGCAAATGAGAACTCTTCTCACATCATAAAATGGGTGGGGCTATGTAAGTGTGATGTCACCAAACCTTGTGAGCACAAGTTAATTAACAGCAACATTAACAATGGCCCTGTTATTGTTAATGCTGAGTCACTGTTACCTGTTACAGGCCAAAATAGCTTTTAAGAAAAAGGCTTATGTACAAATAAGAATGTTAGAGGTGTCTTATGTTAGCTGCTCTGCCTTGATTAATGCAGCAACACAAGACAGTTAGGACGATCCTTCATAGTCCTGTGAAAAGGTTTAATCAAGCAAATTAAGTGCAAACACGTGCAGCTGATTATCGATGTGTATAGGCTTAAACTGAGTTTGAAAGTGCTGGTCTTCCTTTGAATTTTTAGAAAATCTGTTTTTTCATTCATGGTTGGGCACTTAAATTTAGGTGTGTGTTCTAGTTTCCAGGTAATTCTTAAATTGATGTGAGTGCTGTGGCTAGATCACCTCCTCCCATTCAGTAACTGCAGGCCTATGGTGTTTTGATAAAAGACTTGCTGCAGGAGAAGACAGTAGTAATTTAATAACTGTGCCCATGGGTGGACACTTTTAAAAAGTTTTTTGTCATTAGGTGCTACTTGGATTTAGTGACCTGTGTTGAACCTTTCCCATTTTTTTTCCTGTGTTTAAAAATAAAACATGGTGTAAATACTTTCAAGGGAATTACTTGTGAGTTCATAATTTATATAATGGGCCATCAAAAATCATTAGCCAGTGTTGCTTGTACATCTACCCCATTCTCTCTGCGGTTTATAATGAATTTAGACAGTAAGAGGAAACTAATTCCTCACATTGAGCCAATCAGAAGTCTTTTCCTTCCCCAGGACCCATCTGGGGATGTCTGGTGTCACCGCCATGATACAGCGTCACATGATCAGAATCCATTTAATTTTTTTAATAATTCATGCTTTCTGGGAATTTCCTTCCCTAATCAGCCTTAATTGGAAAAATATGCTTGGCAACAAGGGCCATCTGTAAAATCTAAGTGACCTAATTTTACCCAGAGCTTGTGCCATTTTCTCGCTTTAATCAAGGGAGATTTGTGGGGGGTACTGCTGCAGTGTCTTTGCTCAGTGATATTCACCAAGGATTGGCTGCTGTTAAGTGCAAGAAAAAGACCGGTTGACAAGTGTTATGTCAGGACTTTCTGCTCTCTGTTCACATACACTCACAGGGGCGGTTCTAGTCTGAGCTGATAAGAGACTCTAACCAGTTGCTGTAGAGATTGTAATGTTTGCTTTGGGTATCGATGAAAAAGTACTACACACACACACACACACACGTGTTTACTGCAGAGCACACACCCTATGCACTGCTAAGCCCATGCCATGAGTCCACTTCACAGTGTACTGATCAGGCAGAAGCTGTGTGGAAATAAATGGATTATGTAATTAAACTCTATTACCATACATGCAAACACAGAAACATGCACCGTCACCCTGTCAAACCAGCAGCTACTGCCCACATCGTAATGCGGTTTAATGCTTAATACTCAGAGGGAGACCTGCTATGATGGCAGGGACAGTATGCCGTGTTTGCAAACAGAAAGTCACATTATGATAAGACTCGTCAATCTGATAAACCCCGGAACATCTTTATGGATAATCTTTATAAGAAGATAGCCTACTGCTCCACATATGCAGCACAGCCACTGGGTAACACTATGGATAACACACTAACTCACACACACATGCTTGTGCAAACACAAAATCACAACAGAGAGGTTTCAGATTGAGAGCAGATTAGTGTCATGCTCTATCTGGTGTCAGTACACATGTTGGGTGTGTTAATAATCAGGGAAACTTCCATGATAGTGTGTGTGCATGTGTGCTCTTGTATTGTATGCTTCGTGTGGACTGTAAAATTGAGACTTTAACTGTAAAACATGGATTGTGATTAGGTTTAAAGTCAAATGTGTGTAGTGAAATAAGGAACAGTGAATTTTAGCCAACTAAGGTCTGCATAAACATTGTCAAGTGAGCGTGTATGTGTGTGTTGTCTACATAATGTCATGGTGGCCCATAGTTCCCGGGTTTCCTAAGGCAGGAGGTATGCTTCACCCTGGTCAACAGGATTTGCTGCATGTGACAACGCTGTCACACACACTGTCAAGTAAAACAAACCGTCGCCCTCCCAGACCAATGAGGAACAAAGAACTACAGCCTTTGTGGAGTGCTTTTCTCCTCGAGCTGCACGAGGTGGTGTGATGAACGAGGCCTTTCTTGCAATAAATTTCTTGAGGCAGAAAATATCCTCCCTTTCATATGGAGCAGGGTGTTGCTAAAGAAGGCCCTCCTGCTTAAATTTACTGCGTTGCATGAACTCCGAGCTCGATGTGTGTATGTGTGAGCGTTTCTGGCAGGGATTGCATATGAAAGTGTTTATTTCCTTTCTCTCAGCAGGAAGTTGAACACCCCTCCTCACCCTGAACGTTCTTCCACCTTTGTATTCTCTGACAGCGGTGGAACGACTTCACTTCCTCCCTCGCAGCCTGGCTTTAGGAAAGATCTCTGGCTTCAATTTGAGGGTGTGTGTTTACATCTGTGCAAGTGTGTGTGTGGTAGTGGTGGTGGTGATAGGGGTGGTATGAGAGGGAGAGATAGAAGTCATGTGTACAGTTTAAGCATCTTGCCCACTTTGAGCTGAATTTGTGTTTCTGTGTGTCGCTGCTCGGCTTCAGCTCTGCATTTAAATACAGTGGAGAGACTTTGTTACCGACTAAATAGACCATGAAATGCTGTCTCACTGATACAGCGTTTTTGTAAATCCCACTAAAGAGGCACATATGCACATGTACGCAGTCTTTTCTCTTGTTTGCTGTCTTTCTTCTCCTAATTAGCTCTTGTGTAGGTTGTTGTATTGACTGTGAATTGCCATTGGTCACACTTGGCACTTGCTGTTACACACTTTGTCAGAGGACGAGAAAGGCCAACTAATTTACGATAGTGGGTTAAGAAGGGCTGGGGATGTGGTGGGGCAGTCCCTTTCCTTTCCTTTTCTTCGAAGACTGCTCTTTTCCAGCGTCCTCAGTTTGTATATGCACAGTGGAGGACTCTATTTCTGAGGAATGCCCCAAGATTTAGACACAGTTTCCCCTTTTCGGTCTAATACGGAACCAGTTCTAAAGAAATCTGTCAACACACTTTTCTCAGTGGTCAGTTGTTGAGGATTTGTAGTAAGGAGTAATTTAACAGCACTTTGCTTTTTTCCCCATCTGTCAAACCATGAAATGCTGAGCTCCTTATGAGTGTGAGGACACACAGGAAAATTCAAGCCCGAAGCTTAAAACAAGGCAGCTTTGGTTTAGTACCGCGGGTGACTGTTAACCTAGTCAAAGTGTAGGATGACTTGACAAATCTACTCAAAAAGACCTTCACTTCAACTCACTTTGTCAATCTGACTGCTTGGTTAGCATAATCCTTCTAGCAGGCAGCTATGATCAAACTCAGTGTTAGCAAAATTAACCCTCAGTTTCAGAGTATTTGAACCTCTTAAAATCTTAGAAAAATACATGTTGCTTAAAAAGTTACTCAACACCAAATTTACCTTTTTTCTGAGTGAGTAAATTATGTAAATGGTCACTTTATTAGCCATTCTTTAGTGTTTATCAAAACTTTGAAAAGTTATTTTTTCTTTTTCCAGAAGATTCTTTTCAGTTGTTTACCTTACAGTCAAAGAAAATTCTCTGACTTACTCTGAATCGCACATCAAACACACATTTACTAGTCAGCTCCCAGTTCACAGTGTTAATCAGTGTTATAGTGTTTGAAGTAAATTTACAAACACCAAAAAATTCATTTACAGGCTCTATTCTGTGACTCTTAGTCTCTATTGTCTGTGTGAAGGCCTCGCTACGCTAAGCTAGCGGTTGAAATGGCTCTGAACTAACATCTCATGAGTCTGGGTTTGAAGCATTTTTTGAATTTCTAAAGGGGGTGTGTTGTAGCTAAACAGGGTGTTAAGTTGCTGTCATACAATTTTATGACACTAAGATCGTCTCAGGTTTATTGTTTTGCGTCTGTTGTTTAAACTAAATTGAATGTCGGCACCAACCTGCAGTCACTAGGAAGCAGCTGATGCTTCACAGTCTTTCTGTGCTCGGTCTACAGTGCTTGAGCACAGGCAGCTCTGTTTTGTGTCATGTGTTCAGGCTGGAATGGGATCATATGCAAGCCTGCAGATAGTCGTGATGTTTGGGTGTGTGTGTGTGTGTGTGTGTGTGTGTGTGTGTGTGTGTGTGTGTGTGTGTGTGTGTGAGACAGAGAGTCTCAAAATTTTATCT
>JAPZDY010000012.1:20814441-20843514 GCA_029783645.1 Ctenochaetus hawaiiensis | reverse complement strand
AACCCCTCATGGGCGTGTCACTTTGTCCTGAGTCAGTGTCACCTCGTGGCCCCTCCTCTGTGGCCCCTGGGTGCCTGTCTGTGTTGACACTGTTCTAGTGGTGCCGTCACGTTTTTACTGACACACAGCAGGTGAAGCATGAATGAGGAAAAAGGCCAAAGCAAAGCCATGGGTGGATGGGTGATGGTGGTGGTGACACGGGGGGTGGAGGTTGAGCCAGCTGACAGCGTTTTTTTTTTATTGACTAGATTGGAGGTCTTAAATTTTTTCAGGAAACATGCAGACATGGATAGAGACTCTGATCCCTGTGACCTGCTTATTTTTGGACAATGAAAGGAAAATGATGTGTATGTTTTTAAAAAAAATCAAGAGGTATTTGCAGTGTGTGTGAAATTCATGCAGACATAAATTACACTAAAATTCTCCTTATTTAAACTTAGAAACAGTGCCATAATTGTTGCACTGTGTTTTGTATTTGACAGCAGTAATAGAGAGGTGGATGGGGTGTCTTATATTCCATGTTTGTGTCTGTGTGAGTGTGTGTGTGTTTGTCAGACATCACTTGCTGAATCATTAAGCTGTCGGGATCCTCCGACAGAAGGCAAAAGATATTACCTCCATATTTCATGTCAGGGAGAATGGACGTGCCCCGCCGGCCCCACTGTCTAATCAGCCCAAAGTGGACTGCACCAATCACCAGCAGCCAGAAATCTACCTCATTTCCTGTTTTGGGATGAGGTGTGTTGTTGTTTTTGTTATTATTGCATCCCTTTTTCTTACAAATTTCATGTTGCCTCTCATTCTGCAGCGTGCTGTGCAGGTTGTGGTCGCATGCTAATGGGAATAGGAGTGGCAGTACAGAGAAGAGACTGTCAGACTGGATTTTTTCTGCATGGGGCAAAATATTATGTGTAAATGTGGGCTGTTGATAGTGATACGTGCTTTCACCTGCTCTAGTGTGCATAAGTAAAAACATTTGACAAATCATAATGTACCTATGGTGCATGTCTAGAATTATGCATTGGTCATTTTGGCATTTTTTCTTACAGCATTACTGCTACAACTGTAAAAGTTAGCATTATTTGAGCAGTTAGCATTAATAGAAAGTTTAAGCTATAGGGCCGTTCCAGCCTGAGCTAATATGCAATAGCACATATAGACAAACAACAGCCAGCAGTTTCAGTACAGATATCCACTCTGACACTATATATATAACAAAGGTCCTTTAAACTCGGATCCAGCAGCATCTTGCAGGAGCATCATACCATCATAGTGCAGCTGCTCTTTGGAAGCTGTACTTGAAATTTTGTTCGTACTGTGGATAACGAGATGGAATCCAAATTCTGCCCAATGAGTTCTGCCGCGGTGGTTACAGACTGACGCTCCTCTCTCTGTGGTTATCATACAAAACACCACAGTAGAACCATGAAAAGAAAGCTGCGGTGCAGGCTGTTATTTCTTAATGCAGAGCTGTCAAACATCCAAATAGGATTGACTTCATTGATTTTAATATAGGCCTACTTTTTGATAAACTGCATTATGTGGAAAAAATATACAAGCATGACAGACACACTAGAAGAGTTCCATTGTAGGAGAGAGGATTTGCTCACGGCCTCAGTGCTGCCAGGCATCATCTGTTCTAACCTATTGCACTCTCAGCACTGTCAACTCATGATCAACACACTGAAAAAAGTATCAAGAGTCAATGCAACAGAACCAGAGATAAAGTCTTTTTTTCAAATGCTTTCCTCCTCCTTGTCAAAACTTGAAGTCTCCATTACCCACAATGCAACCTGACTGGCAACAGTTCAGTCTGACATTCAGATGGCCTACGCTAGAAGTGGTTATTCTCTTTCCAAATGAAAAATCTAAAAAAAAATGTGTGTCTCACTGCAAGAAACTTGGTGAAACAATAAAGTTCAGCTTCATCACAATAAAGTTTCTGGACCAAAATGAAAATTAGATTGATGTCACACAGCACATGAGTGTGTGAGGTAGGATATTTGCTGTAATCCCTTTGTTTGTGAGTGTGAGCTTGTGTGTGTCTGTGTGTTTGTGTCTGTGTGATTGATATACGACATGCTTAATTATGTTTCATGCATCTGGGGTGTCTCTCCCCCACTGCTCAAAGTGGAGGAGTGTAAACATAGCCAAACATACACTCTTCATCATTTTCCCTCCCTCACTAACCTTTCCTTAAGTTATCAACTTAGTGCTCGTTGTCCAACAAAGTGGTTGCAGATAAATTCCGATGTTGAAATTTAAAATATTTCTTGAAGTTCTCCCGTCTGGTAGATCTAACAGTAAAAAGACATCACAGCTGTCAGAATCTTCAAACTAATGTCACTCATTTCAAAGGAATAAACTTGTTGGATACAGCAGTCAGGTAGAAAAAAATTCACTCCTGCTTCATATCTCAACTTTCAGTTCTGCCTCTGTAAACTCAGAGCATGGCAGACTGAGCACCGTGACTGGCACAACCCCTCATAAAGCTCCTCAGCCCCCTTAGGCAGCACGCTAATGTAAACGCCGTGCTCTGCTAACCCTGTTTTAATCACAACCATATGCCTTGCATTCCTCCCCCAGGGACCCGGACCCTGGTTCTGCCTACAGTCAGCCAGTAATACGACAGCCGCTCTGTTAGCGAGCTTGTTGATTTGCTTGGCAGAAACACCTCATATGAGCAGACCGCATTTGGAATATTATATTTCAGTGGAGTTCATATCACACCTGAGGAGGCAGGAGCGCCGTGGTTGTAAAAGCAAGCTTTTGGTCGGACTGTCAGAGCTGTCTGGGAAGCAGCAGGAGACAGGATGAATAATGCACTCTGCCTCTTCATATTGCAGCTGTGGTGCCTTTGAGCAAGACGTTTAACCTTGACATCTCACCCAACAGCAGCAGCAGCAGATGACAGGGCAGATTTTTGGTGTAAATGTCCATACTCTGGAACTTAATTACTACCCGGTTATAGAAATAGAGTAGAAATTTCCCAAAAAAGACATCTTTGTAATCACAAATGTGTCTTTCGCCTTTTTTGTGCTGTTTTCTATATGTAATGAAGTACTATGTGAAGTACTAACTCGAAAAAACCCAGAAGCTTTAAGATGCAGAATTTCTTGAAATTAAACATTTTCATTTTCACTTGTACCACTAATATAGGGGGCCAAGAATAGAGTCTATAGCCACACCAGGACCTCTGTTTAATGCTTATGTCTGCATGCAAACACACCCACAGTCAAAGTGCTCACATTAAGCTATAATGTGTATAATTTGTACCATTTTTCCCATTTTAGTTTAGTGGGTAAGCATGGTAACATTGCTGCTTTGCACCAAACACAAAGTACAGCTGAATGTTGAATTACATTTGGATGTATAGGCACATAAACTAAAGTTGTGGACAAATTTGGTTGGATTCGTCCTTTGCAAAATATGAATGCCAGTAATTTTTCCAAAACATCTTTTATTTACGGAGTTATTTCTCAGGACAAATGAAAATTTCTACCTGCTGGTTTTGCCAAATTAAAAATCAAGGGCACAACATCAGTATGATGTATCATCTGGAGACCATTTGTCTAAATTTTTTTTTTTTAGGTATTTCAGTCTGGACCAAAGACATTCACCAACTGAAGTTGATGAAATATTTTTAATAATGCTACTGTTAATAACACAAGGAACAGAAAATTGGCATCTCTGAAGCTACTTTTCAGTGGGGAACAATCAGTCTCAGATGCCGGGGTCTTGAATGGCCTGGATGTTGTTCTTCAGAGTATTACGGCTTCTTAATATTACCTTGTGTCATTTGAATCACTTCCTAGCAAAACGCTGTTGTGCTGAAAAAGCCTCATTTTCTCAGAGTTCTGCTTCTTTTCAAGCTTTGCTGAGTTATGTTGAACATCCCTTGTCATTTTGTGTTGGAAGAACTGAAACTCTTGATACTTAGCCCTTCTTGTCTCATTGATAGTGGGAATGGTGTGTTGATTGCTTTATGTGGAACTGATGGGCTGATAAATTGCAGCTCTGTGAAGCTCCATCTCACTGCTCGATTAGCTTGCGAGGTTATCTGAGGACACTCCGCTGCAGCGGGCAGATGGTGACTTGGTGTGTGTTTGTCTCATTTGACGCTACCTGTGTCTTCTGCATAATCACTCTCTCCCTATCTCCCATTCACTCTTTTTTTTTTCTCCTACCCCAGTGTCCCAGTTGGTCTTCTCCTGTCGTCTGTTCACTTGCACTCAATCGCTCATGTCTGTCTGAAGTTACCCCTTTTTTTTTAACCTGCTTTGTCGTCAGAGGCTGTGATGGATTGCTTTTACTGGGCAAAAGGCTTTGCATTCATCACCTCTGCTGACTGATTTGACAAACATGGTTTTCCCCCTTCTATCGAATATACTAGGTTTTGTTTAGTCGCAGACAAACTTGTAACCTAAATAAGAACCTAAATGAGGAGTACTCAGAGCTTATTATACTTTGTGTGTTTTTATTCCTGGAGAAGAAAGCCTGACCTGCGGCCTTGTATTTCATAAATGAACTCTAGGGAATAGATAGAGAATTTTTTTTATTAGTTTATATGTGAAAAGACTCATGTCCAGTGGTGTAAGGTGAAACAGAAATGAAAGAGAAGAAGAAAACAAATGCTACGTATGTGGTTGGACCTGCTCAGTTGGATTGTGGGTGGTCTGATGTCATCATTCACACATGCAGCCAGTTTCTGTCTTAGTGCTGCGCGGCCCAGCTTCAGTTTCAGCGCACATACACGTGTCCATGTCCCAATCTGCTTATTCTTTGATCTTCCATCACATCTACTGTTCAGGCACTTAGACTGTGCTTTCAAGGCCCCATTTTTCCTCTCAACTCCTCAGGATTCTGGAGAAAAAATAGCTGCACAAACAACAGATGTGTGCTCTTATCCCAGTCTGCCACTTCCATTTTTAAGTAATGGTATGTTCCCAACCCTTTGACACAAGTGAACAAAAGAGACATCCTGAAAGACCACTGGTGGTCTTTTGTTCAGTGTGCTGATCAAAACTTGCCATCCCCAAGCTCTCCTCTTGGTTTAGGTGTGTTGTCTCTTGTGAAAGTGGCAGTGATTCGGTCATGCCTGTGGCCCTTCCCACTGCGACATGATGACATTTGAGCATGCGTCTTCATGAGTGTGTGTGTGTGTGTGTGTGTGTGTGCTCATACACACTCCTAGACACCAGCAAGTGTCCGTGCAGGATCAGTCACATCAGACTTGCTGGGTTGACAGGAAAATCTCCTGAGCTAAATTCCCACACTGCTGAGAAACAAACAGTCTGTTCTGGACAGGATCAGGTGGAGGTAGGTCTGTCCGATAGCTCTCTTCCCAGGAAAAATTCCCTCGTAGCAGGATAAGAACTCTTAGGAAGTTGTATTTGTCATCCTCTAACAATCTCAGTTTTAATAGTTGTATTAATGGCCTCAGGTAAGGTATGTTTTTTTCACTTGCTGTTTATGATGCTTTCTAAGTATTGCAGAAGGACAAGCACCACTCTGCATAGAGCAATCTCTTCACTTTGTGATTATTATACAATTCAAGGCGAGGCGGGGCTGTTTCAGAAATACAGGCCTAGCCGTAATATATTCTTCATGAGGGCTTTATTGCTACTCGTATTGCTGAAGTTGATGTAATTGTTGAGGTGAGCTATGAAAGTGCTGAAAGAAACGCTGCTTCATCTGCCTGTATTTATGATTATTATGATGATATTTTTTTCTTTTGTGATGTCGTAAGCTGTTTCTATAACTCTGCTTAGCGAGCTCGTTGAACTTGTTGAACTGTGATTGTGCATCTATATTGTGGAGATGTACATGCCAAAGTACAGGAAAAGTGAGTTTAGCCTCCATCTATCATGTCTTATAGTCCGTACCCCATTTTCTGCCTTGTGTTTCCTGCTCTTGACCTTTTCCTAAACTCAAATTAAGTTTTCAAACCTTATTTACTTTCAGATTTCAAAGTAACTGGTGTAAAAGTCGTAAGACAAAAAAAAACTAGATGAAGGACATTTTTGTGAGCAGCTTAATCTATTTCTTTCTCCCTTTTAGATGTGTTTCTTTTTGATTTTTCCCAGTTTACCAGATCTCGCTGTGCTATGCGACTCAAAAAAAACAAAGAGATGTCAACCATTACTGGGATGACTGGTAGCCTCTATCTCACTACTGTGGTATGTTGTTGTGCTCATAAACTCAGACCGCATTCCCCATAAAACCATATGCTATTTCTTGCAAAAAGGATGCTGCTACCAGCTCCTCATCTTTCTCCCTGCCATGTGAATTTTATGGCTGAACAGCAGTAGAAAACTGTAGTTATTCTTCTATTTGGCCTTTCTTGCATCAGATTAACAGTTTTGTGTCACACAGAATGAAGAGATGTCCCTTATTTTCTAAGTACGGATGTAAATTTCTTCAAAAAAATCCAAACACAGAATAATAAATGCACTTTAATGGTCAGTAATAGTATGCTAATTTTATCGCTGTTGGTCTTGCTGTTTTTGTGGTCCTCAAGCTAATGTTTCCAATGAGAAAATTTAACAATTTGAAGTCAAATTGCTACATGTAGGAAGTTGGAAGGTAGGACAGACTTCCTGCTGTGCTGCTCTCAGCGTGTGTGGGGGGGCTGCAGGGGCTGGCCAGCTGCTTTGTCCCAGTGGTAACTGCAGCAGCAGCACGCAGCCATATGTTGCCTCAGCCTTTCTGTAATCACTGGACCAGGGGAAGAGATGAGGATGGAAAACTGTATGTGAGGTCTGATGAGAAAGAGTTGGCGGGCACGCCGGTGTTATGTTTCTGTCAATTCCAATCCATGTTCTGAAAGATCTCCAGACCGGTCGTCTGAACTGCAATGAAAAGGGCCATAAACACTTGAGTCTCCACACATAACTCTTTTATCACCACACGCTGAACCCTTTGCTTCTCCTCCATGCATTCTTCTTGATGACTGTGTCATTGGCAGTGCATGGCTTATTATTCCAGCTGTGCTTTAGCAGCAGTGCTGGCAGCAGCTCATGGCATTTAGTCATGCTGAGGTCTGGTGTAGGTTACCACCTACCAGCATGTGTAAAAGATGGTGTGGTGTGTGCCCCCACTGTAAGATGATACAGTAATTGATCCCATCGCACAGATCCTACTCCTCTTTACTTTACAGAGACATGATTACTGCAGAGGCCCATGAGGAGAGTGATGTAGTGCCAAGAGAGATGTGATCATTACAAAGTCTGATTGCGCCACGTTGGATTGAGTGTACTTAACACTAACTCTCATGTCTCATCTTTGTGGTGGTAAATTTATGTGTTTGTACATGCACCAATGAATAAGAGTGTGAGTTCATGGTGGTACATCATAACGCAGATGGATCACCTACCCCCTAAACCCTTGCCGGAGCCACAAGGCCAGAGAACCGCCCCTCAGCGGTGTCCCCCAGAGTCCCTGTTGCTATGATACGCCCTCAAAGAGGCAGGGCCGGGGCCAGGATGGATGTTACCGGTCTTGGAAGTGGCTCCATGTGTAATTGATGACATGAGAAGCTCAGCAGCTGGAGGCCACTGCATGCTGTCAGCACACACACGTGTACACACACTGGGAGCTCTATGGTAAGGCATGTCCCAGCACAAACACACACAAATCAATAGCTAATCCAACTCCCTTCACCAGCATCTGTGTCCAGGTTTGGTGCTCATTCATTCAGAGTGCAGCGAAAACAGAACCATGCGAATTTTGTTGAAACTTGACTCATCAGAGTGAATATTTGAGGGCTGTAGCCTGTGGTGGGGCTCTGATGGATTTCCTTTTATTTGAAGGTGTTTGTAACATTTTACATGCTTATAAATGTGGGTGAAAAAATATTGGAAACACATTTCAGTAGAATGTAATCCAACACCAGACCATCTCACTCAAGGGTTTGAGTCAACACAGCAAACTGTACTGTGTAAAAAGTCTCACAAAGGTATTTTTACATGTTATAAACACCAGATTGCATTCTGTTATACAGTATTGCAAATTTTTAAGGTCTGCGAGTTTTTATGTTGCTTTTAAGTGATTTTCATGCTGCTGTAACAGCTGCAGCAGAATGACAACTCCCTCTCTCCTCCCCCCCAAAACATAATTAAGAGGAGTGGAGATCAGAAATGTCATGGCTATTGATCAGAGGACGCGGGGGCAACATAGCACTGGCCTGTCCTCATGTTTAGCCACTAATTAAAGGGCCTTATTAGAAGGGCAGGGGCTGATCGTCTGCAGAGGCAGAGACGGTCCAGCCCCACTCATCTGGCCCAAGGCGGACCACTCATTTGTGGAATGTGAGGGATTTGCATGGAGGGGAAGGAGCATGTCAGCAGCTGGCATATAGAGGTCTGTGGTCGGCAGCAGGTTTGCCTCCAGACACAAGAACACAAAAGAGCATGCTTTTATGTTAATGTCAGTGTTTTTAAGTGTTTAATCATCATTTGAAAGCAGCAAATCCAAACACAATCTCAAAACGGCTGTTTAGTAGTCTAGACTTTGCATGTATTTTCTGGAAGAATAAACATCAGCCAGAATTTTCATGTGTCATCTTAACATGGATTCTTCTCCTTCAAAGCCATTGCTGGTTGTGTTTTGCTTATTCTTCACCTCTTTTAGCTCTGGATTTCTGACAAACTGTCTTTTTTACTTGTATTTTTCTTTAGATCATGTGCCTATGCAGCCAAATTGGCTAGCTATCCTGCAGTGCCCCCCTTTGTGCATTCAGATTTCCATGTGGTTGCCAAAGAGGGAAGCAGCTTTCCACATCATTAAGTGACAGTCTGAAGTAATTCAAAGTCTGTTGCCTTGAAACAATAAGTCCTTACACACTGTCCAAGTTATTTACTTACTTCCTAACAAACTAAACCATCACTGTCACTTTTTACTTTCTACGCTGTGTAGCTGTGTTGCGCTCCAATATCAGAAGACCTTTATCCTCCTGACACCCCTTGGCAGGGGAAAAAAACAATTTAGACCAAGTAATAAGTCAGTTTGTTGAAAAAAGTGCCATTTCTGTATCAGATTCAGAGCTTATCTGAGGTCACAGAGCAGTGATGCAGGCACATGCTGAATTGTGTTGTGGTGGGCTTTTGTGTTGCCCCGAGGCTGTGCGGTGTGATTAGTCAGTTGCCAGCCGTCCTCACCAACGAGCAAGTGAACTTTTGTGCACTTCCCTTCTTCCTTTCTTAGGCACACAAACACAGCCTTTTACAATGTCATTCATGCAAATAAGCAACAAGGAAGTGATAATAAACAAGTGTTCTGTTATATAGTCATCTGCAAATTGATGATGTTAGCATGCAGAGGGCTGAACAGACCCGGCAGAAATATGAACCGCAGCTTTAATCAGTATGTTATCCCTCAAAGTGCAGACGTTACCTTTTTATTAAATTTTATCGAACAATTTGTTTTTCTAAAAACCTGCCACTCTGGATGTGTTCCACATCAGAGCGGCAAATGTTGTTCAAGCAGCCCGTGAGTAAGCATTCAACGTCTATTGATTATCCAACTTTTTGGTTCACAAATCTATCTGTGAGACTGTTTGCAGCTCAGCCTCCTGGCATGGAGCTCAGGAATCAAAGCTAACTTTATTTACTGCCCACTTCTCAAACTTTGACAGCAACAATTTTCTTTGTCCTCACAGCGATTTCTCTGCCTCAGCTTTCTATCAGTTTATGTGTTTATGGCTGCAGAGTGCTTTGGACGCCTTGAGGTGTTTTTGTGGGTAACACCAGCACCTAGAAGCTGGCAATAATGGCTTATGTTTTAGAAGCTGATAAATCTCTGCTCAGAGAAGAGACAAAACATTTCACTGCTGTGTGCACTCAGAAAAACTCATCCTAATGTGGCGGTGGGTGAGTCAAGATGAAGACTCACAGAGGAGGAAAACGTTTGAACTAGAAAGGGAATTTGTACATTTTTGTGCATTGTACAAGTGCATTGTACAACAACAGTGCAAATAGAGGTTAAAAATAAAAAAGAGGCAGTGTGTGACCCTGAGCAAAAAATGCATCTCAGCTAGTTTCCCCAGATCCAGTTCGGTCTCCTTCCCTTTTATGCCAGATATTACTCACTAACAAGCAAGAGGCATTGCAGTGTGGCTCTGCAGATGCAGCCAGAATGTTGTGCGAGGGCTTGGAGGCTCCAGGCTGACTTTGAAGCTAATTCAATAGTGTGCTCTCTCCTCTGCTCTGGCGCATAATAAGATTGGAACACAGACATTCGGTCCTTTGATTAAAGTGTCCAATCAAAACGAGGTTATCAGGAGACAGATTCCTCCGGCGCAGACTGTAATAGAGAGCGTTATCGCCGTCTTTGTCATTATTGTTTCCTTAATTGCAAACGATGCTGGAGTTCGCCTTGATAGACCTCTTTGAGCATCCCAAATAACAGGGGGTGATAGCACTGATAGCGAGTTGAGAATACTAATTAAAAAGCCTGGGTTTCCCTGCCCACATTTTCCCAAGTTCAGTAATTAAATAACTTTACAGCGAGTAGAACAGTAAGTGTGTTTGTATCACAAGGAAGCCTTGTTTACTTGTTTCATCGGCGGAGTTTCAAAGGGCCACAGGTGGCAGAGAAACACCAGAGAAGATGCATCCGTGAGGGCTGTTTAGATCTTTTCCACTCAACTCGAACTTGAGAAGGTTGTGTTGGAGAGGTGACAAAACAAGGGAACAGGTCTGAGCCCACACAAAGATAAATGATCCTGCACATATTTGTCTGCCGTTCCTGCTCAATGTCAGCGCCAGCCAGTGGTTTAAGGAGAAAGCAAATGATGTTTGTATTGGCTCAGACTGACTATAACCACTTCTCTAAAGGCCAACTGCAGGTTTCATTGGTCAAGCATCAGCAAGGCTCCACAGGCCAACATAAAACATATTTTTCCGGATGCAGTTGTACTGTGGCCAGCTTACAGTAGGAGAACCTCAGAGAAAAGCCATGCACACATTTTTGTAAATCTTAAAATAACTCAGGGTGACATCTGCCTTTTAAATTACTTGTGTGCTAAATGTGAATGCAGACTTTTATGGACAGTACATCTGCTGTAGGTCTAAAGCCCACAAGGTTGCGAACCAGCGTTGTGGTGTTTCCAGTTTCTCATGATTCATATTGCAAAGTCATTAGATGTTTCTCAGCTGCAGGGATCTGCAAGGCAGCTTCTTGAGAAAGCAGCTTCAGAGATTAGTTTGTTTATTCATGCTCAAAATATTCTTCCGCTTGTCTTTTTCTTTAACTTCCCTTCTTATTGTCTTTGCTCTCTCTTACTTTGCTGTAACCTTTTGTGAAGTTTTGTCTTGAAATGGCACAAGAATCAGCCCTTTTTGCATGCTTATGTATAAAGTAAACTTTATGATTTCTACTTCTTCCAGCCTAGAGTTTATCTATCATCTTTTTTTCAGAATATTCGCCTCTCCTCTGTCAGAACCCTCAGCAGGCCATCTTAACCTCTCATTATCCACCTCGATGAGATACTGATTTTTTTTTGCTGCACATCTGCTTGCTCCGGCCTAATTTATGTTTTCTGATGACCTTTTTACCCCAGTGAGGCCCCGCAGCTACATTGTTAGCATAGATCTGCTCGGCAAGTAGCGGCTGATGGCTTAATGTGGTCGGTGCTGAGTGATGACTAACATTAAGACCTGTGTGGTGCCTTTTTTCTTTGGAGTGGAGCATTGATGGAGACCCCAGGTTTCATTCCCCAAGCTGTAATTTGAAGGAGTACACCAGTATTTTTCCATGCTGAGGCCTGCTGTCTTAAAATCATACATTCATCTGATTTGGTTAAATGGTTTGTTTTTCCTGCCTTCTGCTCAGCTGCTGATGGAAGTGTAATTTTGAAATTAATGAGGAAAACTATCAATGTACAGAATCAGTGATTTGGTCCTTTAAATGTGCTTTGTATGACACTCTAGCACCAGTTACTATAAGTTTCCCTCATAGAGTCAAACTAGAAGTGTGTACTGTATTTACACAGTTGCTCTTTAGTTTGAACTGAGTGGATGGCAGCGTAATAAATGTTGACTAAAAGATATGAAACTGTTCTCATTCTGAGAGTTGATGTCTGGCTAACTAAGTGAAAGAAATTTAGATCTTAACCATGTGATACCTTTGGATCATAAATGTTCCACTTAATGTTATGATACATCATTTGCCACATTATTTAGCCGAATTTTCTATCGGATTAATAATTAACATTTACATTAATTATCTATACCTTTTCAGTGAATTGTCCTTGTAGTACCGATGTCTCTGTGCAACAATACAGTCTAGATGCAGCTAATAAAAGCCATATTCACTGATTAAAACTTGGTGGTGAGTCTTTGCTGGGAAATAAAATTGAGAGTGCAGGACACAATGTCTTCTAATCTCCTGGCAGCATACTTCAAAATAAAAACACTTTGTTGATGAACAATATTTACTTTTGTTTACAGTGAATATAACAGTAAAGGCCACCAAGACTGAACAATCCAAGAGAAAAGAAAAATCTTCTCAAATTTTGCAACAGAAAATCTGAAGCAAAAGAAGTGTCGGCTAAAGTTTAATTACAAATTGAATTATTGAAATTTCAGTGTATAAAAAATGATAAAGCACCAATAGACACCCATGTTGCCAAATCAAATAAGAGGAACTTAAGCATTACATCTTTGCCTCATTAAAGTCTAATTTCATAGGACATTTAGATGTTTTTGAGCATTGGGGTTCGTTGATGTCATGGGATTAGAAACCTAAAGAAGAGGAGGAGGCGGAGGCAGAGGGAGAATAACGTAGCTCTGCTGGTATGTGCTGTTGTGTGCTCTTACAGTATACATGCAAATTATGACCACATGCTCAGACCTTCCGCTGTATACATTATATGATTTTACTTTTACCCAGGCTTTTATCAGAAACAGTTGTGTGTAATTCTTGAATTACAGCAGCATGTCTTTTCATGTTAGGAACTGCAGGATGCTCGCCTTTCTTTTTAGCCACTTTTACTTAGTATGTGAAGTACAAACCCGCCCAAAATGTATCTCTAACTCTCTAATATATGACACTGTTCATTTGAGCGCCGACGCTCGGGTCATTTTTCTAGAGACTTTCAAAGTAAACCCTTTATGCTACGTTGCAGCCATTCAACATTATAATTGAGCTTGTGCTCTGCAGGATGAAGGACCAGCATGCAGTTCTGTACATTAACGGTGGGTCCTTATGCCAAAATCTCTGCAAGGTTCCCTGCATGTGTTCCCAATAAAAATGTCAGCCATTGACTTTTTTTCATTAAACTTCCCCCCCAAAAAGCAGGAGATGTGAAGATGACATCACTTTGGAGCTGCACTGCAGAGGCAGTTGTGAGTGGTTCGTGTGTCACAGTGGTGGAGCCCTGTGGTCGCATTTGTTGCATAGGATGAACTCAAAGATAACAGACTAGTGTGAGGCAGTAAGTAATGTTCCTGCTTATTAGAGATGATGTGACCTTGTATCAGTTTGTTCTGTAGTTCTAGTTTCTTTTATTCTCAGTGATATGTATTCCTAATCCTTGACCCTTAACAGCCTATTTCAGTGTTTGCCAGGCAGTGAGTTAAACACAGAACGAGCCTGTTTCTGTTTGTGTAAATGTTTGAATATTTGATCCCGAGGTCAAAGAAACTATTAAATCATTTTGGCTGGCGAGCTGAGGACTGCAGTATAAGCTGGACCTTTTAGTACCCAGATCCGTTTGTCACTGATGAGTGTTTACATGGAGTTATGAAAAGATTTTAAGGTTTTTTCTTTGATACTCAAATAACTTCTTCTTGCTTACTCAGTTGTTCTGTCTATAAATCCTTTCTGACCTCATTTGCCCCATGAAGACAGTCAAATCTGACCTCTCTTCTCCCCTAACTCAGCATCAACAATCAAACCTCTGCTCCCTTGCCCCACCTCTCAAAGAAAAACAACAAAAAAAAGCTTCTCTTCAGCATTTCAAACTCAGAAAGTTTTGTGGGAATCTGGGAGTTTGGGAGGTGGTCAGTGCTGCGTGATAAATCACTCGCCAAGATCGCCGCACACTCCCACAAACCCTGCTGCGTCCACTGCGACTTGTTGATTCATTTATCAGTCTGTCTTTGACTTACTGAACTGCAGCTGCTGTGGGCTATTAAGCTGCGCTACCCGAAGTAACTGCCAGTTCAAGAACTCCTTTACTTTATTAGACACTGTACAAGGTTACGGCTAAATGATAATCAACGGGCCAAATGGGCTTTTAATGACACAAGCTGAATTGCCTCATGAAGAATGCCATGAAGGGGGCATACTGTGGGAGCAATTACACTTTTCAGGTGTGTGTGAGGATTTGAGCTGATTTGACTTGTTAATTTGGCTGCAGAAGGTTCAGCTTTGAGTCTGAGTTTGGTTTTTTTGAGATACTGAAAATCCCCTTTTCTTCCAGTCCGTCAGAGGAACAAAGTCAAACAAATTCTACTCCTCCTCATGTTGTAGTCTCAACTATTCCTCACATGATGTGCCAGGAGCCACTCCCTTCTCTTCCTTGAAAAGTTCCCTTCTAACTCTTTAGGGGAATGGTTCATACAAATTCCTCGTTTTGGCTGAATAGATTTTTTTATTTATCATATTGCTCCTTTTCTTATATGAAAGAAGTCCCTCTGTAGGCCAATGGTAGACAATTGGCTCCAAATCTTTTTTATTTGTGACCCCTGATCGGAAGCCATTTGTTTTTTAAAAGCCCTCAGCACATATGCATACCATAGGTTCTCACTGTGTGTCATCTGAATCATTTTTAGAGGCCAAAAGACCTGCACAGTTTTTCTCAGGAAAACAAGCAAGGGTTGTTGTGGAAACCCACAAGAAAATCACATTGTTTTTTGTAGCAGTTTTTTATAATTATTATTACTATTCAATATCCCAGTGATCATCTACCGACCACGCTGCATAGGAGCAATAAACAGATGGTGCAGCCATGTTGCTTAAGTTGCTAAGCAAGTGTAAGACAACATGATAGCTTTGAAGGAGTGTCTGACCGTCGTTAGCTGGAGGTTGCTGGCGAGGGGTTAAGTTGGACCTTCACTCAGTCTGTTGTTTGGAGAGCTGTTTCTAGTTCAGCAGCCTTGCACACAGCCTTAGCTGCAGGCGGAGTGAGAAAAGTGTAGGGGTATTGTGAGAGGTGGGGCGGGGATGGGAGGGGGGTGTTGTTGCATTTGACTAATTGTTGTAATGTGGTCTTACGGTGCACGACCTTCGCTCGCTCCATCTCTGCCACTCTGTGTCAGCTTGCCTCAGAGTGCCTTTCTCCTCAGTCATCTGGAATGCACACTTCATCATGCACGCATGCACAAATGAGCGCTGCAGAGGGGCTGCTCCACGCACGCACGCACGCACGCACACACACACACATACACACACACCTCTTTAACCTCCCAGGAGAGTTAACCCCAAATCATTACGTTTATCCACTCCTTCTCAGTGTTTGCTTTTCCTACATTTATGTCATCAGGCACAATTTCCCCTCAGAGTTCCCTGCAGTCTTCCACTGTAAAGTACCGCCACTGACTTCAGCTCTGGTTAGCTGTAATGGGGGATTGCATGCTGTGAAGTTATGGTATCCTCTGCGTGTCCTGTGATCCTGTATGGCTCAATAAAAAGAAGCGGTGAGAATTGTTGTAATGGTTGGGGAGGCTGATTCTCTCACAGGCATCCGCAGTGAAAAATAGATGGGGTTCAGGCCCCAGGATCGCAACATGCTGCTCTTGCACTTTGTATTATCATGAATATTTGAATACAGTGGGTTGTAGGAATGCTGGTATTTCTTCTTATATATAATACTTTATGTCCTCCGAGGTATTGCTTTAATTGGCCATTGGCTCAAAGCTTTTTGTCCATCTGGTGTTGCTGGAACTTTAGTATGTGACTTTTGCAAATACAGCAGGAAAGTACGTAGCTGGTGCTTCATGGTTGGTGAGTGTTTGCAGTCTGTACAGGGGTCAGTCTGCTTTTAAATATGGACACACTGTACTTAATTATGTTGAAACTGTAATCAATACAGTGTTTTAGTGTGTGAACATCACAGGTTTAACTGCTGGATTATTTAAATTTACCTGAATGTTTTAATTCACTACGCTTGGCTAATGAAGATGTTTGGTGGTGTTTAGGTGCTCCGGGTCATCAGTAAACCACTGTTGTTGAGGATATGATTGTGTTTCATAGGAAACAGAGGAGTGGTGATTGATTAGAGTGCTTTCAGAGAAGTTCAGTCTCTATTGATAATGAAACCCTCACTTTATCCAAACCACAGTTTCCTTCCAGCAGAGCCAGGTTGTTTTCTAGCTTATGTGATGGATATAACATTATGGATATATATTTCAGAAAGATTAGATTTCCATATAATTGCCGAGGTGCAATTACAGAAAACAAGGGTAAGTTTCATGTTAAGGGAAGACAGAAAACTCAAAATACCTCCTGTAATTAACCTGTCAGAGTACCATTTGTTTTCTCTGACAAAGAAGGTTCAGTTTTCAGCCCAGTTTCTCATCACTGTTCAATCATTTTGATGGAAAGCTTGGCCAGGGGCCACGGTTAGTTTTTGGTTTGGATTCAAGTTTTTTTGAAAAGGCTTGTGAGATGGGGCACTCCTTAAACATATGTGATACTTTTTCAGGAACTGCTGCTGTCCAAACATTCTTTCCTGAAAAAATAAGAAGATTATGGGTTTATAGACAAAAGGGAAGCTCATGGTGCACTTCAGGTGCTTTATCACTGAGCCCAGGATGAAGTTAGAGAGCCTTTATTATTCAGAACAAATTAAAGTAAAAGTAGTCAGTTAAAGTTAATGATTATGACAGTGATAACATAAAGCAAAAATCTGAAAACGCCCACCACAATTTAAGAAAGAAATCAATTTACAAAAAGGTCTGACATCCATTTTCTCAATAAGACTGAGATACATCAAAATATCAGTTCAAAGTGTCCATTAATTATCTCCTTCACGTTATTTATGGACACTATAGTTACCAAGCTTGACTGTGAAATAACCCCAAGTGTGAGCTTCTGCCACCTCTGGACATCACCTGAAAATGAGTTAAGAGTAATTGGATAAAAATTGGATAAATTGCATAAATTGAAATGAGTGCAAAAAATTTGAACACCAACATATCAACTGATTTTTATTGTATTTAAAAACTTATTTAAAAAATTTCCAAATTTTCCAAAGCTTAAAAACTACTCACAGAGACAGAGACTGACCGAATGTCCTGCTTATATGTCTTTGCACTTTTCCATTAAAAACTTATTACCTGATTAGTACCTTCATTGATCTGCCTCGCTGGCTCTGCATTTTCATATCTTCGGTCACGTTATACTTGATCTCTTGTCTTGGATCATCATCAGAGGCCTGATGGACTGAGAGTAGGCTGCTTCACCCTGCTCTCTGCTTCACCTCCCATCACTCACCCAGCCATCTCCTCAAAAAGAGAAAAAAAAAGTTTTCGAGTGGATTTGGGGGTTAGCCACACCTCACTGCATTCACCCTTTTCAATGAGCTGTCACTGATTGAAGCTCATTTGCATATAAATGGACAACTAATTCTCTCCTTCTTAATGGTGCTTGGTTGAAAGAATTCATAACAAAAGAAAACAGCTTTTGCAAAGTTTTAGCCACTTCTTCACGTTTGACCTTCAGTTTTCAATATCAGCTTTAAGAAGTGCTGATGGAAGATGTTTGTTTTTTGTGTCTGCATCTTAGTCTGATAGGGCAGATAATGTGATTGCAGTAAATAAGGGAGTCCAGGAAAGCCGGAGTAGTTATCTCTGTTTGCCACTTTTGTCTCTTTCTGGGTGTTTCTGTCTTTCTCTTCCTCTCTCTTACAGAGTGCACATCAAAGATCTCATTTGGGGGCAGATGGATCTCTATTTTTCTCTCTCTGGACAGTTTCCACTCTGGTCCTCTTATCTCTGATCTGTCCATTAAAGGCAGCAGGAGGGGGGCAAAGGGGTAAATGGAGGCTGGGGAAGGAGGGGAGAGCCACAGGACTTCAGCAGTCATATGAAACTCTTTCTCCTCTCCTTTCTTTCCTCATCCTCTCTTCTCCTCTCCTGTCCTCTCCTCTTACCCTCCCCCCTTCCCTTTTCCTGATATTCTCTATTTCCTCCCCTCCTGTCTGACGAATATCCTTCCTGCATTCCTTCTCCTCTTCCCTCCTCTTGTTTCTCACTCAACATCCCCTGAGTATTTTTCTTTGTGTTGTTCTTCACCCAAACTATTTTTGTTTTAGGTCTTGTAAACAGTGTTGGAAGTAATTTCCCTACATGTTATGGCAGTAGTCGGTCTTTGCCCTTTTGCCATATTAGAAATACACTGATTAACCAGCACTTGAATTTTAATATCTGCTGATACTGATACTTTCAAAAATAACAGAGCATTTTTATCTTTGATATTAATATTTTAATTGCTGATGTTGTTGGTGTCATGCATAAAAAGTAATCAAGCAAACAGTACTTTTTATTTAAAAACCCAATAAAATCTAGAAAACTGCATTGAACTGAAATTGTTTTCAAAGTAATTTAATAAACAGGCTTCACATATAAACAGGTGTAGAAGTGCAAATTGCTCTGCCGGCTTCTTAAATGGACAAATAAATGGCACAGCGATGTATTTTTTAATTACTTGTTGGTAGATTTATGAACACCAGTTTAAAAAGTTATATGAGACGTTGGGAGAGAGCTCCTTCGTCAGGATTTCAGAGTGAATTTGTGATATAAAAGTTTCAAAGTGCAAAACTGTTGTGCTGAAATAAAAATCCACTCCATCAAAAAAAAAAACCTTTATCAAGCAGTTAAACTCATAGCAGAATATAGAATCTGGAGTGGATTGTGGTGGATCAGTGACAACCTCCTGAAGTCCACTGAGTGAATCACATCGGTATGAGCACCTGATACAGATGCTGAAACAAACTGAACTAATGGTCGTTTGACTTTCACACATTCAGTATTCTCCGGACTCATTTATTGTTGTGACACTTCACTCCATAAGCAGACGTAGTTATTTTTTGGTTCTTAAACCTTGTAAACACTTAAGTTTAAACTAAGCTAAGTTTGAGCTTACACACACAGAGCAATTTTTCTCCACTTCTTTGCTATTTTGCTGTGCTATCCCAGCGATGGAGAGAGTGATGGAGGGGTGAACCATGTGATAATGGTGTCACATAAAGGCTGACCGTCCGCTCTGCTCCGTCTTGTCAGGAGCTGACACTGGTACTAACAAAAGAGCCTCTGACACTCACACTTTAAACACGGCTACTATCCCACAGGCTCTCATTACCACATTTTTAGCAGCATCAGCAAGACTGAAAAAACTGAGGCAGAAACAGTGTGTGTGTTTGAGAGAGAGGAAAGGTCGGTGGTTCTCCTCTTGTCTGATGGTTGGAGTTCCCTGTTTGCTAAGCCTGACCTGTGTATGTGTGTGTGTATGAAAGTGAAGGTGAGCTGAGGACATGACGCCTCCTTTGACAGCAGAAAACAAACAGTTCACTGACTGATGTGTTAACATTAAACAGGCCTCTGATGTGCCGTAGTTTGCTTCATTGAACAAATTATGTAATTTGATCATTGCTGTCGTTGTTGTCTGCCAGAAACAGGATTTTGATAAGACTCCAAACCTCCGACCGACTGTCTCCATGAGACAAGACAAGCCTTGCTGAATTTGACAGCGTGTGGCAAGAAATCCTCCATCTGACCTCTCTGAGTTTCTGGTTGTCTCTCATCTTTCCTTCATCACTCTCTCTGTCTATTTGATTAATCCTCCAGATTGGCTCCTGTCCCCTAACATCTCCTCCTCTTCCTCGCTATTCCATCTCAGCTCTCTCGTTCTATCTCCCTTATTACAAGTCAGCATCATTATTTGGACTCACCTGCCCGCGGTTGCTGCAGGATTTTGCTTTGTTTATTGCAGGAGATCACTTTTCCGCTCCAAAACAATGATTAATGATGCCCAATTTCTGAGTAGACAGAAATGGCGAAACATGCCCCAGTTTTGAAGAATATTATTTGCTTCAACAGGCATTCACTCACACACACTCATAACCTCTCCTTTCCTTTCCCTGTCAGGTGCTTCTCCCTCCTCCTTTCTTTTGCCTTTTGTATGGACTTCATCTCAGTGGAAGTGGTGTGTGAGAGGTGTCAGCTGTCTTTTCTATAGACATACATTGACATATAGAACGTGCTATTAAAAAAACAGCAATAACAACAGCAAAAAAAAAAAAAAAAGTATAAATGTGCAGTCTACCAAACAGGATGCTTGTACAGCCTTGTAACAGCTGCGGTGAAATGCTTCCCTCTTCAGTACCTGACATTTTAAAACCAAGCCTTGCTGATTCCCATGGATGAAGCAAACCCTTTGTTCAGAGGTTTCGTCATTGTTTGTTCCTGCCTTTGTAGAATTGTATCACTACACCTGAAATCACACTCAGAGTTGATTGCTGAGGGCGCTTTTTGTTACGGGGGACGATATAAATAAACCAGTCAACAGTGGGACAGACTTGCCAGTCTTTACTGCTGCCAAACATGACATAATGCACTGTTTACTATGAGTTTTTAAAGCTGCACTAGTCATTTTTTTTTATGAACAATGGGTCAAATCATAAAGTGTATGACAAAGAGGGATACCCTTTATAACAGACCTGCTGAGAATAATCACCTAATTTTAAATTTCCCTGCAGCTCTTAAGGGATTTTAGGCTCTTTGAGATGTATTTGATTTGATTTTACAATCCACAGCTTTACAGTTTTGATTTAGGCTCACACCTCTCATCAGCGTTTTTTCATGCAGCACCAGGCCTCTGTATGTTACCTGAACAACACCAAACTCCGGTAGACAAAGTCAGCAGCTCCATGATGAATATGGTGATGTGTGTATTAGCTAAAAGAGTTGTTGAAGACCAAAACAAAGCTTAAAGGAGAATAAATGTTTCACAGCTTCAAATCTCGCTGGATGTGTAAACTGAGCACGGCTGCATTTCTCCACGCCCTTTTTTCTTTGCAGGCATATGTTTGTTTTAGCATCAAATGACCTTCTATTGAATTTATGGGAAAGGAAGTCTTGTGGTGTAATTTTTTTTCATCATCATTTTGTAGACACCTTACACACACACACACGCACACACACACACACACACACACACTTACTTTTTTATTAAAAATTAAGGGGGAAAGTTGTGTGTGAAGTTGATTTGTCCTGCTGTTTTGAATAATGTGATAATTGTATGTGTGTATGTGTGTATGTGTCATATGCATGTGCTTTGCACAACTTCCCATTTATTTTTACATGAACTTTTGTCTATATATGAGTGTCTTTCTTTATTTCTTACTGTTTTCCACATGAGTTTTGGGTGCACACGTCCGTATGACAGTGTGCGACTGTGCTTTATTAGGGCTGGTGAGTCTTGGTGTCTTTCTTTAGCTTTTATGAGTTGAGAATATTGCTGAGCTACGCCTCCCCATTTGCCTTGCCAGCCTCCAAGGTAAACACGCCTGTAAGCCTCAGCAGCCTCAGCTCTGTGTAATGTTAGCTTTGGGTCTGGCTCTCACACATTGCTAGAGCTAACGCTGAGGCTTCTGGCCGTGCTCAGGACTTAGCATGAGCGCAAACATCAACACCATAAGCCCTCACCGCCTAATTAAAACAAAGTCATTTTCCAACATCGCCCAGTTTTTCTGTGACTCCTCGCGCTTGCGATGATGACGTGATGTGATGATGTTTTAAGCAGAAACTATTAAGTATTTGTCTTTGGTTACCACGGCAATAGATTCTCTTACACTGGGAGGATTTGTAATGGGATCCTGATCATCTATTCCCACCTAAATTGGACTTTTTAGAATTTGTGCTGAGAGTTTCTATTGTGTTGGACCAGAACTGAGTGAACTCTTTAGTTGTGCCCGTGTGTGTCGTCTCAGTTTATGACTTTTCTCTGTTAACCTTTGTTTACTTAACAGTTTTGCTGAAGATGGCCTTTTCTGTGTATTTTATTGGAGCTTATAGAGATGCAGGCAGTCTGAGTCTATGTGTTGTCTGTGAAATTGATCATTAGCTGCCAAGTGTCACAGTCAGCACTTCAGTCACTGAGGTTGTGTGTTTGGATGAACTGCATGCAGAATGTGCAGAGTATCGATCCTGAGTTTCAGGATCGATACTCTGCATGACTAATCTTAGTTTTATCTTTGTCTTGGGTTCAATTTGTCCATTTCCTTTTTTCCCTCAGGAGGTGCTTCATAGTCCTTATGCAGTTTTAATATTATTACATGAGAAGATACAGTAGAAGAGAAATACATAAATGCATGTATAGATATAGTAATAAGTTTTTGTCCTGACATTCATGGTGCTCAAAGGATGAACACCTTATTGATCCCCAGACTTAATCATTAGCTTGAGTTTTGTGACTTTAAGTTAAATGTAAAAACTAATTTTTGATGGCTGAAAATTTGGTACAGACATTTATGCCTGCGTTAATATTAAAAGTAACAACTTATGTTTTCGAAATGTCAATATAGTGGCATCATCATAACAGTTTTTTTTCAGTATTTATTTGTCTGGCACTTTGGTTTCCAAATTCCTGAAAAAAATTACACACATTTGTCATTCTGTTTTTGTTTTCATTTTATAATTCTTTATTTTTTAGGACGAATACACAAAAAAAACTGAGATTTTGACCCTGGTTAATAATAGCATTTAGCTTATAACACCATTTTTGCCGGCGAGTCAACAGACTCTTGGCATGGTTTGAAATCTGTATGTATTATGGAGATGTTATGGTTTTAGTTGGAATGTGAACAGAGCTGATCTTGACTCCAGTTTCTAATTGTTTTCCTTTTTCGCTCTCTCTCTTCCATGTTCCCGGCTCTCTTATTTGGGCTTGACAACAATTCTTCTTCAACTTATCAGGTAAGAAAAATAACTGCCTTCACCATACACATGTAATATGATGAATGTGCAGCCGCTCTCTCCCATGTCATAGAGTTTGTTGTTTCAAAGCGAAGCACACTTCCTGTCAGCCAGCTGCTGTGACAGGAACAAAAATGTAGAATTTCCATCATTCCACAAATCGCAGACAGAAAAGCCATGAAGATGAGGAATGAGTCAGATATTTCCTCACTGCTGACTGTTCAGAGGGGGTTTAAGATAATATTTAAACAGGGGATGACTTTCTGTCTGCACATTGAACGCCATATTGGTGGCAGCAGTGATACAGCAAGAAGTCAAGGAGTCTCCTGAGAGGTGGACAGGCGGAGAGTCTTCATTATGACACATACGTTAAAACAGATTAAACCTTTTCTTCGCTCATGTAAAAAATGACATCATTTTTCCCCTCAACCATTTAATGACCCACAATCCCGTGAGCCCAACAGACTCACCACAACCAACTCGGTGTCTCACTTTTACTGACGTTTAGTGCATTTTTCCATTCAATTCCTCTGATCTCCTAAAAAGTCCATATTCATGGTGCAGATTCTGCCGTCACAACTCACCAAAGGACCATAGATAACATGAAATGGCAACATGATAAAGAGGAGAAATCTTTTGAAGGAAAAGATGAGTTATGCAATGCAATTTTTCATCGTTTCTACCCCCTGTGGACACATTTATAATACGATGTGTGTGGAGTTTTAGCATGGGAGACCCCAGTCAACCAGACAGAAAGCAAAAAGATACAACTAACATCAGTTCAGCACTTCAGTTGAAGACTTTAACTGTACATTGTTTACAAAGTGTGTACACATATTGGTGACTTGCTCTCCTAAAAGTTGACCTGCACTGTTAGTGGTGCATCGCTACACAGGACCAATAGTTGTCAGCACAGTCAATCAACCAATTGATGTCAATCAGGGTCATTTCTTATGTAACTCAGTAAAGAGGGAAAAATCCATCTGTTTACACTCCATACCATTGATCTTTGGTGATCATGTGTGCTGAAGTGCCTCTGCTCCTCAGTCTACCTTGTGTCACTATAATCACATGATTTTGAACCCCTATGTCTCAGAATTACTGGTCGCATCTCTTGTCTATGTTGCTTTGAGATCAGGAGTAATAAAAAGTGTTACAAATAGTTTGGAGTCTGAGCAGTGAGCCCTCATTCAGACTGAATACATTTTGAATCAAATTCTGCAGGTCTGCCAACCAGCAGCCAAGTAAAGCCTGAGAAACACTTGACGATTGACACCTTTAGTCTGTATAAGCTACAGTTGCTTGGGTGGTCCTGTCCATTCACTGGAGCTTCATGTTACACGTGTGTGTGTGTGTGTGTGTTTGTGTGCGTGTGTGTGTGTGTGTATGTGAGTTGAGGGCATTCCTGTCCACTCAGCACATTCCCCCCCCGGGTGGTAGTGGGGGGCACATCTGTGGCACACTCCCTGCCCTGGCACCCTGCCAGGCCTCCACACCTTCCTCCTCCCTCCACTCCCTTTTCTGTTTTTTACGCGTCTCCCCTCCCTTCTTCTCCGTGGTTTTTCCTTGTTTCAGCCTCCCCCTTCTGTTTCCTCACCTTCCTTGCTGTCCTTTCTCTTGTGCCATCACCTTCTCATGCACCCCTCCTGCTCTATCTTCCTTTCTGCCTCTTTCAGCAGGTGTATGGGTCTAAAAACCTTTATCAACTGTTAAATTCAGCATGCAATTACATATTTACACAGTTGTGCTCTTACATAAAGTTGCTTGATTAAGAAGGATGATCCAAATTAAACCAGAAAAAGCACAGGTATACTGACTGTAGTCCCAGTAGTAGTTAAAGTTTAGAAATCCCAGTTTGTAACACAGACTTTTTGGTGATGGCTTCATCAGGGTTCATCTTCTCAGACACTGAAATAGTTTTAGCAGGCCAAGTATTGTCTTAAGTAACTAAACTCATGTAATTGTGTGATGTGATTCACGGGCTGTGGGGAAGTTTGGTGGGAGAGACAAATAGAGACCAACTTTAGACTTGACCTCCATTATCACTTAAAACTGGCACACAAGTACCCTCAAACACACACCTACACAAAAAATATAATGGACTGTTTGCATGGAGGAGTTATTTCTGTTGTCATGACGTGGGCAACATTCTCTAACTGTGTGTTTATCTCTTTGTTGGTGAGTATTGGTTGTCACAGTGAAAGATGGAGCTTCCAACTTTTTTTTTTTGGCAGTGTCTGTATGAAACTTTACTGAAACTTTAAACATTAAACTTTTTCCACTTATAATTGACGCATCACACCCTGATGTTTGTCATGAGCTGCTTGAGCTCACTAATGTGGGACTCCAGCATCCTGATGGTCAGCAGATCTTCAAGCGCTCAGGAACAAGAGGCATCTTTTGTTTCATATTATACATCACTGAGCATGTCTGGTTTATCTTGAACACCACTGGTTGATATAAAAATCTACACAGAGATAAGACCGTCTTTGTTTAAGAAGCCAATGCATGAGCGATAAGGCTATGTGCAATATTATCGAGCATTCTTTGTGTCCTCTGTAGATAAATAAAGCCTATGGGTTGCCATTATTTTGCATTAAAAGTGAAACACAACAGATTTTAAATGGCAGGCTACCAAACTTTGCATATATCTGGCACACATTTTACCAAGGAGCTGTTGCTTTTGAGTTCTGCAACAGCTTGCAGTTTCCCTCTTACACTGCTTTCAACAGTATTACTGAATCATGAGTTGATTGTGGATATTTGGCCACATTTGTCAGCACTATTTGCACATCACATTTGATCTGAAAATTTGACTCAATCACAAAGCCTTTTTATTAAAAAAAAAAAAAGAAAGCTCATCGTCCTGTGATGGCCTTGGCAGCACACACTCCAGATAGTCTCTTGTTTGTGTAGTCACAACACCAAGGTCCTTCAACAAGCAATGTTTATTCAGGACCATTAAGCACGGCTGCAGCTATTTATAGTGTCCACAGTGTTACTCACTGATAACATACTTGTAGGAAATCACCCACAATGTTGTCTCTGTTCTCGTCAAATGTGCAAAATAGCAATTATTTAGTTAATAACACTATTATCCAAGTCTTTCATACACCTGGTCCCTGGTGTTTCTGCTGCATGTCTGTTAGTTTGGATACATTTGCATGGCCATGTTGATACACATGATTGTGTACGATGTGAACTGCTGACAGTGATTACTGGCTGTCGGGTCCCAGCCAGCTGATCCCGTCTGTCTGTCTGTCTGTCTGTCTGGAGTGGAGGCCTGGCCCGCTCCACTCTCAGCTTCATCCTCATCTTTGGCTGAAAATCCCTCAAAGCTCAGTGGCACACGGTTCTGTGCTTCTCTGTGTTCTAAACAGGCTGAGGGAAGTAAATATGTCACCTCAAAAAGATGTTGAATAAATCAACCTTATTGTCATAATGGCATTGTTTCCTAGCTCTTAATCTACTAAAGCTTCTAAGTAAATGACAACATAAACCTCAGCTACTGTTCCCCCATAGACCATTTGTCCAGTTTTCTTTAGGATTTTCTACCAGAAGCAAAGGAAGCACACTTTGCTAGTTAGGACATTGATGTAGGATATGGAAGCTTTAGAAAGCCAAAGTACTCAACATCCAACTTTAAAATTAAATAATACTTTGAATTTAAAACAATTTTGCCATTTTTGTTCATCTGATGTTCAAAAAAGTCTGTCAAATTCAATGTGAAAAGGACTTTACATTTTTATAATGACACTGGCAATGTGCTAAACAGCTTATGACAGTAGTTAAATGACAGATAGTCTTTATGCTAAGCTGTCCTAAGTTATGCTTAGCTAATTGTGTGCTGGCAAACAGATCTTTCACGTCTAAATTTTAACCGATCATAATTTTACATTGTCCACGAGCGATCACATAGAGGAGATAGTCATTTGAATCTCTTAAGAAGCACTACAGGCTTACGAGCTGTGACGCTATTTGAAAGCGGTAGAGGGAGGTGTGTCAGTCCGTCAGTGTGTCGTCACTATCTTTGCTCTGGATTAAGGCTGTGAAACTGGCGGACGTCCTCGTCGGACCTGGGCTCGCTCCAGCTTGAGCCTCTGTCATAATGCGCTGGTGACAGTGCGCTCAGCAAAGTGTTGAGCATGCATCTGTGTGCATGTAGATTCTCTTGTTTGCACATATGGGTGTGTTCACTTGTGACAGCTCCATGAGAACAAGCTGAGCAACCCAGTTACACGCAAAATTGTCGCCTTCCAGCTCACACACAGCTCCTCTCATGGTTCACTGAGCCTCATCATGCTATAGGGTTCTAGGACACTGCAGATGATTATAGTCCATATGTAAACATGTGTGTGCTTCTATTTACAGGCGATGAACTCAGACGCACAAACAGCATATTGCACAGTGCACGCATACAGCCTTACAAGGACATACACATGTGAAAGACATGAATGCAAAGACAGCAGTGCAATGTGAAGTAACTGATACATGACCCCCCTCCATATAGACACTCAATGTATTTCCAGATTCATCAAATGTGTGTGAAGAGGTTTACTTACAATGTGGTTTGTGGGTGACTGGTTGCAGCTCATTCTGTTGAGGTGTGGTGGAGTTTATCTCATGATTGATTGTTATATGATCATCTTTTATATGATTATAGATAATCTGTGATAATGGCAATATTCCAATTTGTTGATATAATGATGTGATACTGTGAGACACAGCGACAACAAGCATGGCTGAAAGAGAAAGTAACAGTGGAAGAGGTAGTTCCAAAAAAGGGAGTGACTGAGTTTGGTTGAGACAGATCAAATATAAAACAAACCCTGGCAAGAAGTGCAAAAGGCTGTAACAACGAAAATTGGGTAATACAACACACTTGCTTTGTCACCTCAAGCAGAAGAACACAGTTAAGAGCAAAAAATCCTGAGAGTAGAATTTAGCAGCTACTGTGGTTCTGAAGTAAGTGAACAAATCACATTTTTAGTACTTTATCATAACGTCAGGAATATCATTATCACAGAAACACCCTGTGTGCGCATAGATGTGTGTGTTTGTGTGTCTGTGTGCGTGTGACTGTGTGTGTTCCTCTTGCCATGTCTGGCCTGGAGTCAGCTGTTAAGGGATGCAGAGCTGGATGAGCGTTGCCTGATGCTGACCCAGAAACGACTGGAGACGTAACCAGCAGTGACTGCTGCCCTATTAGCCCACAACCCTGAATCACACACAGCTTTGAATGTTTTTGTGTGTGTGTGTGTGTGTGTGTGTGTGTGTGTGTGTGCTTTTGTGGACATTTCTGAATTTATTTTTTGTTTGTTTGTTTTTCCTTAAATGTTGCTGCTAATGACTAAAGAGCAAAGTTTCCAGGGGTTACAAATAATAAGAATAACCTACAGGACTGGTGATGTTGGATTGACAATATTAGAAATAAAATATGTTTGTTTTGATTTTATATTTATTTTGTATCGACAGAAATTAGGAGTGAAAGCTCCTTTTAGTGTTTGTTGTTTTTTAATATAAATCCCTGTTTATGTGTCTTTCTTTTATGCATCTTTATTTATGCTTGATTCCTGTGTGTGTATATGTGTGTGTGTACCTGTCGTGTTTCTAAAATTAGACCAGTGGACAGATGTGGTGTGTGTGTGTGTGTGTGTGAGCATCCCTTATGTGTTGCATGTGTTGCGAAATGTATTCATCCGCATTAGCGAGGCTAAATGTGTATTTCTGCGTTCACACAACATCTTGAGTGTGTCTTGAGTCAGCAGTGTGACAGGGTGACAAGGGGAGGAAAGTGGGTCAGTCATACTCCCTTTAGGCATGGGGGGGACAGAAGGAAAGGAAGGATGGATGGGTGATGGATGGATGGATGAATGGATGGATGGATGGTATAAGATGACTAGAGGTGGATATTAGCAGCTCAAAGGGTGCGGCTGAGGGAAAAAACATATGGGTTTATAGATGGAAAAGGGTTAAATAAGGAATTGCATAAGATGGAAAGAGGCAATGGAGAGGATGAAGGAAAGAGAAAGGGCTGAAAGTGAGAGGGCAGCAAAAAAACAGTGGCAAATATTAGAGTATAAAGTCAACTTGAGGCTTAAATCAGTGGAGAAAACGCACAAAAAGAACAGGAAAAACCTGAAGTCATGTTTGC
>JAPZDY010000012.1:20792790-20809499 GCA_029783645.1 Ctenochaetus hawaiiensis | reverse complement strand
CCAAATAAGAACAGCCACACCTGCCTTTGAAAGTGGAAGGATTAACTATTATTTTTTGGCCCTTTGTGTTAATATGACTAAGAAATGTAACACAATTTGGCTATTTTGACGGCTTTAAAGTCTTTAACTATATGACATTTTAATTATTGTGTGGATTTTAAATATTGTATACATACATACATTTTTTTATCTCACAGATTGTAAATTCAGTGCAATACATTACACTGAGGAGCACAGTAATGCTGAAATCCCTCCTTTGTTTTTGTAACATCCTGTTAGTCCAGAAGGGGGCAGCAGACTGCGGCTGCCTCTGACCATCACCACCTTCACCACAGTCTTTTCTCATCTGGAAGCTGTTGCTATGGATACAGAGCTCGGCTGTGATTCAAGCCCCTTTTAAGAGAGGAGCATCATACAGTAGGGGGTAGTGTTGAGCTCAGAGATGGGGATGTTCACACACACACACACACACACACAGAGCTGAGTTCTGTGTGAATATGAAAGATTAGTGTTCTCCACATCTCTGCATGATAGTTTGAGACTTGGACTCCTTTTCAAGGAGCTGCTGATGATAGTGTTTTTTTGTCAACTGCCTTACTTAAGAGCTTGAAAGGAAAAGATTCTTCTTATTTGAATTTTCTCTAGATTACTTTCAGCTCGCTGCAGTGTGGGTCAGTCATCACTGAAAAACTTCACTGGTGTCAGTAGATCCAACTATGGTGGTGTAGTTACACATAATCACTTGGACCTGCATTTAACAAGCAGGATGTAGAATAAGATCCCTAATCTGGTTAAGGGTCGCACTAAGCTCTCTTGGACTTCTTTACATTCCCCCTAATCATCATGACATATGGTTAAGCTCTGATCAGTGGTGATGGAAATGTTAACTGTAGATAGCTGCTGCTGGTTGAATCAATTAAATGGTGATTAGACCTGATTAACTAATTAATTAGAGCCATGGATGGACTGCTCACTTAAGGGTTGACGACTAAAGACATGACTTCGGACAGCCTGTTTATGTCGGAGATCTGGTTTGAATAGCACAGATACAGTTAAAAGCCCATGTCTTTACCATGTCCCACTTTGGAGAAACTAAATTTAACAATAAACAGCCCACTGAAGCAAGGCTATATTTCTAATCATAGCCTCTGCCTGGCAACGTGTCCCTTGATGTTAAAAAGACAATTGAAGAGAGGAAGGGAAAAAAAATGTTTGTTACCTTGTATGCCAGACTGTTTGTGTATTCTACATCGATACAACACTCAGCACCCAGCCAAACATGCTGGCACTGCCAAATCTGACTTGGCTAAGTGTAAAACAGGCTGGCACCATGGCATATGACTGTTTTCTGATGCTTTGTGTTAAGAGTGTGACTGTGCAGACCATTGCCCAGCGCTGATTGAAGTTAAAACATTTCTAAGAAGCCTCTGCGTAAGACCTTTTCAAATATTGGAATTTATTTCTGGGCAGAGCATGATTGTAACTTTTACCAATTGTATCTGTAATGGCAGTCTGGTAACACCACAGCCCTCAGTGTAACCTACATTTACTAACATACAGGTATGTTATTGCGTACTCAGATCTAGCATTTTTTCTTCTTTTGTGTTTTGGCATGTTAACATTTGCCACCACTAAACACAAAAACAGCTAAGGCTAATGAGGCTAATCATTAGGTTTGTAGATATTTGGTCTTTAACCAACTATAAATGTCTGTGTATGGTTTCATTAGTTCATCAAAACCATTTCACCAAAACCTTAAATGTCAGGCTCATGGTTTGCGACGTCATGGTTTAGTTATGTGGTCCCTCATGCTGGAAGGAAAGTCACGTGATCATCAAGTCACTGGGATACATCCTCAGCCAAAATTGTCAACAGATATAGTAACACTAGAGAAAAGATTTGGGAAAACTCTGGACATGTATATCCTCTGTTGGTTGATGTAGTGGTTAAAACTTTAATTGAGACCAAAGGGATGGACAAAAGAAAGTCTCATGGTCTATTTTAGTCAATATTTTAAGTTTGAATCAGTAATTTAAGAGAAATTCGGATCATCTTTCTAATGTGAATGTTTCCCTGGTATTTCACATACAGCATTGAAAACCTCTATTATATTGCTTCTTCCAGTAAAACTAATCAAGTGTAAGTAGGATTGGATTTTAGCCTGAGCCCTGCTCTTAAATCAAGAACCTTAGCTACTTTTTAAGAAAAGCAGAATTGATTTCAGCAATAGTAGTCAGGTCATACAAAGACATCCATGTAGCATGAATGTTGCTGTGTGTTTTAAACATAAGCAACTTACTGGGGCTCTCAATGTGTAATGATACTGCTCATCTGGAGCATGAAGGGCCACTACAACTCCACGACTCCTGCCATTTCCAAATCCACAGAAATCAGTCAAACCTTTCCTTTCCCGCTACGAGAAGGAGGATCGAGTTTCTGTGAAGTTTGGTTTTTCCATGCTTGGAATACAGATGTCAACTGCCAGCAGAGGGTCTGGCTGGTGCCATGTCTGGCACTGCATGTCTGAGCAGGGCCTTGGCTGGCTGATCAGAGCTGAGGGGTGCAGGGGTGGGCTCAATGGGAGATGCCTGAAAAGTAGTTGAGCTTTTCACATTTCGGCTGTGTCTAAAACTCTTTTGATGTTTTGTCTGGCTTACTCTGATGTTCTCTCTCTGTGTGACAGACTCTGCCTCTCTCTCCCTCCCCTCTCTTGCATAAAACACTTCTCCCCCACTTCCCTTCTGTCATGGATTGTGAGTCTCCTTCTCAAAATCTTGCTTGTTTTAGGGGGCTTATGGAAAATCTATAACAGGTGGGCTGTGTTTGAAGGATATGTCTTTTCTAATTATCCGTTTGCAGAGGGATTTGGGTGAGTGGTTGCTGGGCCAAGTCTTCTCCCCACCCTCCCCTGCTGCCTCCCTGTATATTTGTTGCCTGTGGGTCGTATTGAATTCTGATATTTAATCAATTAAACATGTCTGACCACAAAACTGATCAGACACATGGAGTTAGTCATCAGTTTTCTGTGCCAAAAATGTACCTTTCAATTTTTGTGCAATGTTCATAGCAAAGAGAGGGAGCAAATGAGGCCATGGAGAAGCTAATCAAAGGTGCCCTAGTCACTCTTAATTTTAACAGGAGCAGTTTATTAAATCATCCCAGGTTTATATTTTATGGGAGCATTTGAGGTTGGTCCAATCAAGTCAGTTTGCATCTAAGTCTCCAGGATCAGTAGTGTCCTTTGTTTGCTATCAGGGCCAATGTTGCTTTGTATTCGCACAGTGTTAAAACAGAGCAAAGCACAGTAGTAGCAGTTAATGGGCTTATGGTGTTAACAATGGCATTGGTTTAAAGGGGCTGACCAGCTCACTTAAAGGCTTAAACAGAGGTAAGTTGTGATCTTCTTGACCTTCTTGCTCTTAGGATGAGACACACATGGTCTCCATCCAGAAAAGCATCCTAGCACTGTGTCAGAAATAACCGATCAAACTGACGTGCCCCGAAATGTATATCACATGACCATTATGGAAAATCAGTTGGTGTAATCAGGAAGCAGAGGATTGGTTGCTTGTTGCAGAAAAGATTACACTGAAGAGCAGCTATGGCCAATGATAAGACCAGAAATGTCTTTGCTCAGATAGATGAAGAGACAGAACTGACAGCATAGACCACAAGGTCAGCAACACCTGCACTAAGTTATGTCCTCCACTCATAGACAGATACAGACTGTTTCCTTCAGGCATATGGATGTGACCAAAAAGAACAATGTGTTGAGAAGCAAAAACCTGGTTTCTGGATTATCATGTCCAAAACTATCCACTTCTGCCGACCCTGTTCAAACACTACACCAGAGTTTTCAACCAAAAATGTAGTCAGCATCATTCCCAAAATGTTTCATTCTAAGGGTTCTAAGATGCCACAGAAGCCTTATGACTTTTGCTTGGTGTAAACAAATTATGCACTTTATAACAAAAATGTAGTACTGTAGATGCAGTGTGACCAACTCAGATCCAACGCTCTGTGGGTGCACTTAAGGGGAGTGGTTTTTAAGTAGTCAGCTCTTATTTTAAGTAATGGACAGGAAAGAGAAGAGAGAGAAAGGAAGTGTGGTGGAAAGGTATTTGACCTCAGACCAGAAACAACATAATATGTTGGGCCGCAGCAAAATGACTTTGAGTCGACTCCCAGACCCCATGCATACACACAGCCAACACCTCAGCTTAAGCCAATAAAAAGCTATTGGTCAGTTATCTACCGTGCCTTGTGAGGGCATTGAGGACATCATTGTGCATTTAAAAAACTCTGAAAGTGTGGGCTACTAAAATAAAACAGATTCTGTAAACTATTAAAATAGATTCCATAGTTCCCCATGCAATCTCTCGCAATGGGGAAATATCTTTATGTTATGGCATTGATCCTTTTAACGTCAGGCATGGTCCACATCAGTAGTGGACATTGGTTCATATGTTTTGCAGACATTCCTTATAAAAACAATCTGTTGGCACCAGATGCTGATCAGAATATCCTGATATTCTGTGTCAGCACTTCATGCAAAGTGCCTAAAACAGAGTGGAAGGACAGATAGTGCTATCAAGCACAGAATCGACATGTCCCTAACCGATAACGGTCCCCTAATTCATCAATGCAAAAGTCCTACAGGGCCTCTTCATTCACACTGTCACTGATGGATCTTTTGCTCATTTTCATTAAAATATTGTTGTTTTCATCAAGATAAGCTTACACAAAGAGAGATTGGGACAAGGACAGAATCTAAATAACTGGATTAAAGTTTATGTAAGAACTCCTTGAGGTGCTGCTGCTTGCACACCATCGATCAACCTCCTCGAAGTCCTTAGTTAGCTTTCTGAAACACAGCGTGCATTGTGCACTGTCCAAAATGAACCTTTTTTTTAAATTATTTACTTTTTCTGAAATTATGACAGATCTCTAAGTGCCAAGAACTTTTTACCAACCAAAGTAATGTGATAACTTTGAGCACAGAGCCACTCAGTCAGTGTTTGCAGGTGAAGTCTAGCCCTTCACTTTTTTTTCTTTTGTCAGCATCCCAAGAATCACCAAACTTGTCCCAACCCATGTAGCTCACTCATTTCTGTCATGGCTCTCAACAATAAGCCCTCTCAGCTAACTATTTTCCCTTTTTTTGTCTTTCTTTCTTTTTTTTTTTTTTTAAATGAGGTTATGATTGGCTCCTGGCTCAAACTAAATTATACCGGTAAATCACAGGCCCGGCCACCATTTTCTGTAATACAGCTTTCCCAAATGGAAGCCAAAGTTTTCTAATTAACATGAAACGTGAAAATCTCTAACATGAAAACTCTTCAAATGTTTTTAAGATGGCACTTTATACTCATAATGTATACACACACCATCAGACCAAGGGTGTGGTTTTTGAAAGGCATGAAAATTTACCAGGTATGAGAATTCTAACTGGCTGTTATGGACAGAGAATTTTAGGATCTATTAGTTTTGGAGCTTGACCCAAACAAGGGTATAAAAGACTGAAAGTTTTGACCTCAGCTTAACCAATTCTGATTGTTCTTATTAAAATATATTGCAAGTTCCTCAATTTTGTGGAGGTCCAGAACAAAATCATGAGAGTACCCCTTTATCATGGGAAAGGGAAAAACATGAGCAACAAGACAATGTGGTTAACCATAAAAAATTGAAATAAATGGATTATTCTTCAGAGAAAAAATATGAAAAAACATTTGAGGAAAATCCCAAGTTTATGTGTTCATGAACTTTGTACCATTGGAATATAACTTGATTTAAGTGATAAAAGTGGCAAACAAATAATCAAGATTGTGCCTGTTTATTAGGACTTTGTAAGACAAGTTTATCTGCATTGCACATTACAACAAGAGGTCAATTGAAAGTGCTTGACAGAGAGCATAAAAGTCATTTTACCTGTCGCTGCCTGAGTCCATCTCAGCAGTGCTCCCATCTCTTAATGTACAGCCCCCGGATGTGTGGGGTTTTTTTTAGGTTTTTTTGTCATGTGACATGTTTCCCAATGCAAAATTTAGACATACAGCCAGCTCGAATCCCATTGTCCTTTATTAACCGGCGTTTACCCGAACACATCAGGATGTGTATAGGGCTCTTTTGTTGGCCTGAGTGTTGTGACCTGTTGTGAGGATTACTACACACTGAAATGTCTGGATGGGACAGAGCCAGGAGCAGAGTTTCCTCTCAGGAGGAGCTTAGTCGGCGGGGCAAAGACTCAGCCATTCCTCCAAACAAAGAGCCACACCGTCTATTTGCTATGAGACTAATTATGGTTAATCAAATATGTCACTCACTCCTTCCATGAAATATCTTTGCTGACATGGGCCTGGAATCACTATAGTTGTCATAAAGCAATGTTGTTTTGTAAAAGATTATATCAAGTCTGGAAATACTCAGCTTGAAAAAATATCTAAATTCATTCATTGTTTTTAAGAGTCTAAAGAAAACAAAAAATATTCAAATACTTGTTTGAGCAAACTGACATTTTAAGACAATACTGTTTGTGGAAAACACAGCAGAACATGCTGTTTTTTGAAGACGGGTTTCCACCAGGGTTGTGTATTGACATTTTAACTGCAGTGTGAGCCTGACAGCTTCTGAATCGGACTTGACAATCTGATAAGTAGGAAGGTGACAATAATCATATCTACATCTCCTCCATGATGTGCTGATGTGGATGTGAAAGACAGACAAAGTCTTGGTTCACATTAAATTAAAAAGCAGTCATATCATGTCAGTGGGACGTGCAACTTGTGCCTTGATTGTATTTGTATCACATGAACCTACAATCATTCTGCCAACCAGTGCAGAATGCTCTTCTGTACTATGCTAACAATTTCAATCATCTTATTAAACACACACACACGCACGCACGCACACAACAGTGCACACGCATACACACAGTTTCCATGGAAACAGGATCCAGGGCCTTTTATGACTGGTTGTTTGCCCAAGACAACTAAAAATGGTCTCAGCAGCCATGCAAAGATGGGAGATAAATCGTTTGGATAATAAATAATGGGACTTGTACTAATTTATAGAAGGTGATAAGATGTTTGTTGTTGTCTGAAACTGCACTGTTGTTGATGAATTTAGATCAAAGACATTTTATATTCATCAGGTAAATTCTTTCATTTTTCTGTTTGTGTGACATCATGCATCTCCGCTCTGTTTTTCCGCTATATTGTCATACTGTTTGTGCAGTGTTTGCACACATAGCTCACTCTGTAATGGCCACACACACACACATAGGGACACTTTCCAGCCGTGCTGCCCTTCAGTGGCCTAATGTGTGTCTGAGGTCCAGATGGCATAGCGGTGGGAGGGCTGATTCACTAAGCTAACCGTAGTTAGTGCTAGCAGTCTTGGAGTCTCTGGCTAGCCCTGGCTGGTTTTAGAGGGAGATCCTGCGTCCAGCTACCCCTCTAAGTGACAATGGCAAGTGTACAATTCACGGCTATGCACCCAGCGTCTAGCTTTGCTGTGGTTGCAAGGTAAAATTGTGTATTTCTTTTTGTGGGAACCAAACTGTGTGGTCGTTTGACACTTAACTATGAACTGTAATCAGGTCATTTTGAGTCTTGTAATGTGCTCACGTCTGCTAGTTTTGTTTTTAGTTGTTTTGATGCATTTACCACATGTTTTCCTGTTTGTGTCCACAATGACAGGAAGTAAGCTGAACAAGGACCTGAAGCACTATCTGAGCCAGCGCTTCCAGAAATCCTCGCCTGACCACGAGCTGCAGCAGACCATTCGAGACAACCTCTACCGTCACGCCGTGCCTTGTGAGTTCATGACCCTTTTACACCTCATTCTGTCATTTTTTATCCCATGTTGTGTGTGTCCTGGCCTTTATATGAGCCTTTCTTTTATTATCTAAAAAAATATTTTAACTTAAAACAATTTTTACACACTGAGTTTGCTGAGCTCTCATAGAACATCATTGTGGTCATTTATCCTTTGAACATCCTCATAAAAATCAAAAATCTTCTTGGGTCAGGTCAGTGTGAGCCCCTGTCTTAGCTCAGGTTTAAAGAAAAAGTGTGACTGCCTCACACAGACACTTTGATGGTTTTCTACAGAATCAATCTGGGAATCTCTTGGAATCTCACAACTCGATTCAAAGTTGATGTTTGATTCAAAAATTATTCTAAATTCAGTCTCTTGCTCCATCATATGATGTGCCAAACTATTTACTGGAGTTCTAGTCCAATAAAATACAATATGAAACGTGAATGGCATGAAAATGAATGAGCCACAGTCTTTTCATTTAAAATAGTAATAGTTTTTTTAAAGCATCTTATAATCTCCTTCTCTTATGGAAACAACAAAATGAGGAGGAGCTCTGCTGTGTTGTTATTAACTTAGGGTTAGTGGAGAGCAGCCTCTCTGCTGCACCGTTAGCTCCGGGGAAAGCCGTCTTTGTACAAGACGCTGAACTGATACAGAGTTTTTGGTATGAAACAGACTGAGATAAAAGTAATTTTCATCACCTCAGAGTTAGTAGTTGTTTTGTACTGTTCTCTAATTACTTATTAATTATTAATCTTTACACCAACTGCTCTTTTTTTTTAAAGATGTAAGTAGCATGGTCTGGTGCTACACTGCCCCCTGCTGTTCTGTACCACCACTTTTTAAACAAACATTTGGAAAACAGATTTTTTGACAATCATGAATCAATTCCGAAACATTGAAGATAGGATTAAAGATTCATAGGTGCACAGTCACACTCCACTTGCCTTTTTATCAAAAATTGGCCGCGCAGTTAGCCACAGGTTCGTTGTCCTCCTCTGAACTAGCTTCATGTTTTGAGTTGATCATTTTTATCACACATCATTGCTCATCCATCTAGTCAAGTCTGGTGTCTCCGTAGTGAGGAAGCTAACAGCATCAAATGTCCATAGGATCAATAGCTCCCATAACTGTAGGTGTAGTGGCTTCATCCAAGTCCCTCACCGTCTATCACGAACCAGTATCTCCTTTGCCAGAGCCAGCTGTGTAATCCAGGAATAGAGGCTTTTGTCTTTTAACAGTTTTTCTGTGAGTGTTGCAAAGATCTCAAGGCACACTTGTTTTTTGATGCTTCATATTTCTCTTTTTGTTGCTGCAAAAAAGCTGAAATAGATATTAGAAGTGTTTTATACTGTGAAAAAAGACCCGTAAAGATGGCATTAGTGCTAAGGATGCTTCATTGTAGCGTTAGCACCACAGTAGCAGAGTGATGAATCAGACAACAGTCAAATTGTTTGTTTGAGCATGTGTATGCCTGTGTGTATGTGTGTTTCTGGGCAATAACAGAAAGATAGACTGATGAACGTGCTGTGTGATGCCAGTCTTGTGTTATCCTTGATTTGCATGTAACACTGGTTTCAGCTGTCTGGTACATTCAGAGCTAGGCTCATTCATGCCATGATGCTGGAGTTGAAAATTCTTAATGGCTTGGACACAGCATGTGATTGATAGATGGGGTGAAAGGGAAAAAGAAAGACAGAGATTCACCTGCAGAAAATGGGGGACTGCAGTTTCACGCATCATTTACTCTTTTACCTTTACAACATTTTTATATTTACTACAATCATGTATTTACAACCGTGGTGCAGTAACCTTTGTCATTACAGGTATCTGTAGATTACAAAAGTGCACTTTCAGCATTATTTTATACCTTATTTTAAACACATATTGGAGCAAAAAAATAAAATTCATTAAATGCAAAAAAAATCTAGACATGGGAAAGGATACATCTCCCAGGCTTTTCTCTTCATGGTTCTCATCTGTTGGCTTTTCAATTAGTTTATTCGCAGCCCTCTCATGCAAATTACTGTCTGTATTCAGGAGACCTGTTTAAGGGACTTGATCTGCATTACCTCCACTGCCATATGTCAGCCAGACACTGGTGGATGGTGGGGGTCTGGCTGTAATGGCCATTTTAATCACTAAATGGTCTATGGCCCACTAGTTAAAATCCTGGTGCTGTTAGGAGTAAACACAGCATGAAGGTGTTCCCCAGACCATATGTTTTATGGGACTGTAAAGTTTTTGTTGTCATACACTTAAGAGGGTGACACTCACAGGAATATTAAATTTATAAGATATTTTTCTTCAGTTTTTTTTTCTTTTGTATTATGGGATGCATATTACAGTGGGCACAGTCCAAGAATAAGTACTCCCGTATGCCCTTCACATTCACAGACGCAGTAATCATATAGGAAGGCATATGCACATTAATGTGGTGTTGGTGCATAAGTGAGAAAAACTTGCTGTGACAGTTTTGGCCTGTGATTGTGAGAGGTCAGTGTGTGTCCATGTTGACGTATGTCCAAAGGTTGTCCAAAGCGCTGTGCATGTGCATGTGTAGGTGTAGGTGTGATTAATGCACAGCAAGCAGGTGGAGAAACAGATGGAGAAGTGTGGCTGTAGATGTGAGGTCCTCTGATGCCTCAGTCAGGCAAAATGATAACTCAGCTCAGCTAACCTTTTATTACATTACTGCAGCCCCTCCCAGTACAAAAATCTATGAACAGCCATCTATTAAAGATTATCAAGGGTTTCAGCAGGTCCTTAAAAAGCCTTAAAAGACATAATATGAAACACAATATAGGCTGGTCTAAATATTTGATTTATAAAAATCATGTTTTGTAAAGTTGTATTTAATTTAGTCACACTTGTCAGTGTGTTTCAGAGAACAAGTTGTAGTGATCACGCTATAACAAAACTACAAAATAAAACCAACATGAAACCAATAACCACTTCCACAAACTGTGGGACCCAGTCATAATTTATTGAACCGCACTCAGCTAGTGTGTTGAGATGTGGTGTGTCTACTCTCATAAAAAAACAGATTCCTACCAGATGTGATAAGTTAAAACCGTTTCTGTTAATAAGTCTTTCATCTAATGTAGTTAAATGCAAGTACAGCTAAATCTGGCTTGGAAATGGCACACACCTCGTGCAAAAAAATGCTGAGATCATGTGGCCTAAATTTTGTATACATATACACACACTCACACACAAACACACACAATAATAAGGTGCACGAAATCAACTTTTGCCCCTCTGTTTCTGCTCTCTGTTGTGTCTGTGTAGCACTGAAGCAGGGCTGCTAAACTCTTCGAACAGACAGTGGACAGCAGTGTAACTTAAGAGCAGAGGCCACAGCAGAAAGAATTAAAGACTTTCATGTATAGAGTCAACATCGGCAATGTTGAATATGCATAAAGCCAACCAGAAGGACCAATTTATCAAACATGTTGAAAAAAGCAGAACACTGACTTGCAGAAATGCGATGTCCTTTGCCTGCAGTGACTTTCTGCCTCCTATGAATCCATGCCCGATTTGTTTTACAAAGTTAGAAGTCACAATTTGTTATGTAAGTGTGCTTAAAGTTAACTTGTGTTATCCTCCAAAGCTGAAGAACTTGTTGACAGGAAGGGAACATGATCTCAGTCATATAGAGGTACTTGCATATCTCCAAGGAAACAAAGCGAAGATGAGGATGGTCTGTAAAATATGCCTTCAGTCTGTGCCAAGACAAGAAACACTCAGGCAATCTTTAAATTAGCAGAATTACTCATTGCTGATTGCAATACACATGGCAGGGGGAAGAACGTGGCTAACATAAATTACAAAAAGACAAGTTGAGAAATGACACAATACAAAACTACACTGAAGAATCAGTATGTATAGGGCAGTGAACTTTCCAGGCTTGTCCCCCCTCAGTGAATCTCTTATAAGGTACAAGTTTAATAAAGTTGGTTTGGAACATAATCTACTCTCCTCACTCATGTCTCCGAAAAGCCAGTTGTTCCCATAACCCCGTTCAAATATGAAGCCCAGCACTCTCACCCTCCCCCATCTGCTGAGGCGTCCGTCAGCTTCCCCTGTGGTCACCCCATCCGCGCGTTCAGCATTCCCAATCTCCCATTATCCCCCACCAACCCTCCCGCCCCTCAATCCTACTCTTATTCCTGACCCCCCCAACTCATGACACCGCTGCCTCCCATCCACTCGCTGCCACTGCTGCTCCCTTTCTCCCTCTGTATTGCTTTTCCTGACGGTTGATCGAAACAGTAGCAAAAAAAGAAGAAGACAGGATTGCTCTGTTTTGGCTTACACCTGATTTTACAGCTCAGCATTCTGTGTCTGCAAGCCTCAAAAGGGAGGCTCTGCTTTCTCCTGCATCTAGGCAAGTAGACGTACTGTCCTCTGTGGTTGCTGTGATGCTGATGACTTGGTGCTGGCTTCCGAAATGAGTGATGTTTGCAGAGGCTAGTGTTTCACGTGTGTGTGTGTAAGATGAATTGCGGGGCTAGCAGCACAGACGATTGGACGACCCGTATATAGGCTAAGAGGGCGGCTCGGAGGGAGGTGGGGGCTGTAGCTGGGAGGATGGAGATGGGGGTTGGGTGGAGTTTGGGTGTGGGAGGGGGGCAAGAAGGGGGGATGGGTGGAGAGGAGAGAGAGTGAGAATGGAGAGATGCAAAAACACTCTCTCACACTCAAGCCATCGCTGGCTATTGCTAGCCAGTCAAGCTAGCATAGACATATGTGCACATATGACTTGTGGTTCAATGTATTTTGTCTCTGAGTATTTCGACAGGTTCCTGTCAGTGTGTGTGTGTGTGTGTGTGTCTGCTGTGTAAACAAAGGCAGACGTTCTGGTGCTGGTTTGGTGAGGTTAGGGATTGCATTCACGGATGCAATCGCATTGAGTCACCTGAACAAAAGAAACACTCTCACTCACACTGTGGCATTCCTAAAGAGCTGAAGGTGGAAGAATCTGAAATCAAGAAAGGGAAAAGAGAGCTAAAGGAAGGTTTAGAAGTGAACTTCAGACTGTGACTCTTTTGGCTTGCTTGACTTTTATCTCACGAGGAGAGCTAGTGTGTCAGTCAAATACTCTGTGTGTGTCGGCTGTTTGACATGCATCTCACAGGGGATGTTGTTTTTTTTTTGTCAAGGCTAGGTAAACACGTTTGGACATGTCTTTCCAATGACAGATCCTTCCTGTTTTACCAGTTCTAAGTTGAATTACATTGAATCACAAAGTTTCGTTGCTCTGCCCTGCATTTGACTTCACCCTACAGTGGATGTGACACCACGGTTGGATGCAACATTTTATTAAAACGGTCAATTGAAGTTGGGATTAGTTGAAAAAAGGATGGACTGATTCTCTGTTGACTGGAGCGGACACTAACAGTAAGGACACCACCTAAGTAAAGCAACTTTACTGGTCTTTATCCTTATCTTGTTAGGTAGCTGATACATGCTAACAGAGTCTTGTTTTGATTTGCAAGTAGTTTAGCAAATATCACTACCATACAATAAAATCTGTTTACATACAGTGAGAGAAATAGTTTGATACTATAGGAAATATATGCCATTTTTTTGTTGCAGAGAGTTAGAAAATTGACACACATTAACACTCTGTTTTAATATGAAGCTATAGCCAGGAGCTGGTTAGCTTAGCTCAGCATAAAAACTGCATAAAAGGTTGAAGCAGACTAATAGCCCAACCCTGAACCTTTTCTGTCTGGTTGTCTAGCAAGGTGTTGCACAACTCCAGGCAGTGCTTTTTATTTAAGTCAGGCTAGCTGTTTCAATAATTAGTCAGGCAAACAAACACAAATCACAAAGTGGCAGTTAGCTTTAGAGGCGCTGTAGGAAGATTTGCCACCTTTTGACAAAGCCAGGTTAGCTGTTTTCCCCCTTTCTGTACTTAATGTTAAACTTAGCTAATTAGCTTCTGGCTGTAGCTTCATATTTACCATGCAGACTGAGTGACTGAGAGTGCTATTGATCTTTTTACTTAACTTTCAGCACTAATGTAAAAAAGTGTGCTTCCTGAACTATTTCTTTATGATATTTTGTGGTATTTGTTTAAAAGTTCTTTCTTATTTTAGCTGTCTTTTCGCTACTTATGTTAAGATGTTTAAATCCCTTTCAGTAACCATTGTGAAGGGACTAGAGGCACAATGCAATACTTGCACCAGTTGGATTACATTTGGTCTGTTGCATCCCAGCATGCTGCAGGTAGATCAGAAGGAGGCTATGAGAGGGAACAAAAGGGTCCTGGTGGGGAAGTTTCTGTGTGTAGCTAACACTGTTAGCAGGATTTAAAAAGACTGTTGTCAAACAAAGTGAATGATGGGTGGGGTCCCCCAAATTCATTCCCCCCACTGCCCCACCCACACACACATACCCTAGCATGCGATGTATTGTATGTATTGTGTGTGCACACTCAATCACTGACACTATGTTGCACACAGATGTATGGCAATAGACCGAGAGGTACTTTGATCAAATTCTGCCCTTGCATCATTACAGGCTGTATTGTGGCTGTATATGATGTTTTTTGTGTATCTCTTTGTGAGTCTGTTTTGACTTGTACTGTATATCTCAGCCTGTTAAAGGAGTTTGTAGATAATGATGCCTTTCAGTCTGACAGTGTCTAGTAAACTGTCTCATTATATGAAAATTACAATCATTTTGCCAATCAAAAAATGCTCAATTTGTAAATATTAAACTACTGACAGTTTTCCTAAAATCAACAAGACAAATGTCCCTCATTCATATAAATCAGAATAGACTTTTGTAGAACAGTGGAAACATTTTGTTGTATAAAAGAAAGCAGTTGACTAGCAACTCTTTCAAAATGATCACAGAGTTGGATTAATAACTATCTAAAACAATTTCAGTTCAATATGAACAATGTAACATCATGTAGGATTCTTTGCAGGATTGTTCCATTAGACTTCATTAGTTTGAACTTTGTGTACCTAATAAATTGGCATCGCAGTGTTTGATAAAGTATGGTGTTTAGTATCATGTTGCACTGCTTGTATGGCTTGTACATGAGATCTGTGAGTGTCTGTACATGTTTGACATAAATAAAGATGGACGACAATACAGCCCCTATAAAGTAAAGCTAAAACATGGCATCGCCCCCTGGTGTCTTGATTCTGTAGAAGTCCCGCCCCCTTCATGTTAGCAGATGGAATATGGGTCAAATTAAAATTAACCTGTCGAATATGCTTTCCCCCCAATTTTTTTTTTGGGGGTCATTAGGTAGTTCTCATCACACTGGTGTATGTTATACTGTGTGTATATTTTAATGGTAAATTTGGTTTTATTTGATAATTTGATGCCATAAATGGTGATCATAATGTCATGACTGACAGGAAACCCTAACATAGGATCGTTTTAAGCAGTTGTGTGTGCCAGTCACTACTACACACTCCAAATGATGCCATCAGCGCAAGATACCTACATCTTACTTCAGGGATGTATTTGCTTTATATTTATGCAATGAGAGAAAGTTGAGACACAGTGTCCATTAAGTCAATAGTGTAGATGCTCACAAATCTTAGGATCTTCAAGATCTATAATTTAAACCCTGGCATGGCAGGGAAATTGAAAACATTATTCAAAAGGATGATGCAGTTAGGAGTGACAATAGCTATGTCCAAAGTTTAAGCTCCAGTGGACGATTTTGGCAGTCAGTAGTTGATGCAATGATGAATGGCTTGTTGTAGGAGTAGTAAATATTAAAAAGAAGTGCTCTGCAGGCCGTCTATTAAATTGTGTCTTTGAAAGCCACTGCCAATATAAGATTTGGAAAAATAACACAGAGAAAGTAACTTTTTGTCCAAATGTTTAAAACTACTTTGTTGTGTTTTCTGGGATGTTTCTGGAGTTGGCTCACCACCGCCAACGATTAGTTTAATTTTTCCCAGCTGTGAGTTATTTGTCTATTTCATATGCAGATTGCCTTGTGGAACAAAACTGTCCATCCACACCCCTCTCAAAACCAAGAAAATGTAGTTTCCACACGAATATTTCAAGTATTCTCAGTATTGTGATTTTTCCTATTTGAATGCCTGCTTAGAATTAGTATAAAATATGTATTGAGGGTAAGTTTAAGAGGTTATCTGACAAAGAACTGAACTTTCTTTATTCTTTGTTCTTTGTCACATGACCTTTGCCTCCTCCCTTTTTACATTTTCTCACTGCTGATCCCAGCCCTCTCCTCTGACCACAGAGCATAACAAATGAATCCTGCACACACAGAGTTTTTCTTGTTAAAAGTGTGCGTGCACAGATGTGTGCCAGTTGGTCAATTTGACTCAGCATAATTAGTATTTTCTTGTTAGTCCATATTTTATCTCAGATCTTGTTCAAGACATTCAATCATTTCTTTTGGGATTCTTCCATTGTTGGCTCATTCTCCCTGACATCCTGTTGGCTTTGTGTGACTTACTCTACCCTGTTTCTGTCAGTGCTTTAACAGCTGTGATAACTGGTGATTTAGAAATTGTGCATAACTGTCTGACACGTAAAGTTAAACAGCTCCAGCCTTGCTCTAGTCTAGTCTTCCTGCCCTGCTCCTGTCACATCACTCTCAGGGACTCAGCTCGGTCTATTCCACACTTGCCTTCAGGATTCAAACCCCGACTCTTGTCCTCTTCACATGTTGGTCAAGGATGAGTGGTCTGGAACTTGTTAAACACCCCGAGCATGTGCATGAGTTTGTGTGTGTGTGTATGTGAAAGGACGCCAGTGTCTGGGCAAGGGGAAAAGAAACAGAGGTGTGGGGAAAGAAGAAAAAAATTGATGGGATTTGTGAGTGCAAGAAAGAATAGGGGTGAACATCCAAGACAGAGTGAGAGAGAGAGAAAGAGAGC
>JAPZDY010000012.1:20775671-20792690 GCA_029783645.1 Ctenochaetus hawaiiensis | reverse complement strand
AGACAGAGTGAGAGAGAGAGAAAGAGAGCGAGGGAGAGGGGGGGTGGGCGGGTGCATGTGGGTGCCTGTGAGACGGGAGACAGCGGGGCTCAGTCAGTGAGAGAGAAAGAGAGAGAGAAGCCTCGCATTGGTGTGTGTTGGTATGAGACGGAGCGCATTATAAGCCAATGTGTGGATGCTGCTTAGCTTAGCTCCCATTAGCTTAGCATCACAAAGCCAAAGCTGGACAGAGGACAGACGCACGGGAGGAGGAAGGGGAGGGTGGAAAGGAGAAGGAAATGTGAATCGGCACTGGTTTTTTCTTCCACTCATCCACACCTGATTGGATTTTTTTCCCTCCCTGTGTCTCCTGTCGACGTGGTGTTGTTCTGTGGACTGTAGGAGAAGGAGAAGAAGCCCCTCACAGGCTCCCTAACTGAGGTATTTTTGTCTTGTGTTACATTTGGAGAAAGGGCTGAGGGCTGCTGTGATTTAATGATTGGGGGTTGGGTTGGAGAGAAATGGAGAGGCAGGCGGTGAGGATGGCGGTGAGGATGGCTGTGCATCAGGCGGAAGGCATCAGGAGCAGAGCGAGGGAGACGGAGGCACATCGCTGGCAGTAATGGAGGCTGATGTGTTGTGGTCAAACGGAAGCTGTGTGTGTCTGTCTGAGTCTGTCTGTCTCAGGTGTGCGTGCGTCCGTCTGTGTTGGTCTGTGCCCCGGTTTTGATGCTTGTGTGTTTGCAAAGTGTCACTTCCAGTGTGTGTATGTACAGTATGTGTGTGTTTCTGGTGGAATCACTCCCCGCTCTGCGATGGCTGTGTTGAGGCTGTGTGCTCTGTTGACATGCTTGATCATACTGGAAGCCATTACCTCCAGCAGCAAACTGCTGCCTGTCTGTTTGTCTGTCTGGAGCTTCAGGGATGCTATGGTTAGCTTCCACCTCTCCTTCATCCTCCCTTTTTCTTTCTCTCCCTCTTGATCCATCTCATGTCTGGATGCCCCCCCTTCCACATCTCTATCCCTCCATCCCCACTCCCTCCCCACCCCTCTAAATGTATCGTTTTAAAGCCTCTCTCTTCCATTGCCATGCTGCTGTAGGTAGTAGAGAGCCCATGGTGCTTTTTTTCTGGGTGGAATAAAAAGACAAAAGGCCGGCTGTGTGTGTGTGTGCGAGGGGCATTTTCAGGCAGGGTTCTGGCTGATTAAGCTTCACACAGAACTACTGGCCCTTCAGGTTTTTTTGTTTCTTATTCCAATCTCTACCTTTCTCTTTCCCCCTAGCCTCAGTCCCTAGAAACAGACCCTCTCCCCATCCCTCTGTATGGGAATCGTTTAGGGCTGAAAGCATTGCTTATGAAGGGAAAAAAATGGAGCACATCACAAGTCCAGAGAAAGGCCTGTTTTGATCTCATTGTGATGTTGTGTGTGTCTGTGTGTCTGTCTGTGTGTGTGTGTGTGTGTGCGCGTGTGCACCGTCTCTTCATTGCGAGCCTCTTTCAGCCAGCCGGAGCAGTGAAAACACCCTCCCCCCGACTCAAAACACTCCATCCCAAATGAAAGGCATCCGCACCAATTGTTGAAAAAATCTTAACAAAAACTGCCCCCGTTCACATTTAATTCCCTGCCACCACCACATGGGGAGGACTCTTGAGCTCCTGAGGGGTTGGAGGAATCAGGTGGGACAGGTTTGGGATTTCTCTGAGACTGGATGAGAGACTAAAAAAATCTCCTCCACAGAAAGCCAAGAGCAAAAAAAACAAACAAACAAAAAAAAGATTGCCGGAATGTAGCTCGAATGTGAGCCCTGAAAAATGTTGGAAAATGTTGGAAAATGCTGGAATCTGCTGCCTGTGCTTTTGGTTGGATTAACCCTTTACTGGGACAGATGGCTCCATCCCCCTGCCGAGCTGACAAACCCCAGTCAGCTCATCACCCCTCCTGCATTTGTGTGTTTGTGTGTACAAATGCAAAAAAAAATAGAAGCACTGGCATCTTACTGTGGCAAAGATGGTGGATGGATCTGTTTTGGTCTTGGTTTGTGACGGGGAGTCTTCTGCTACACCCCCCCACTCCATCGTCCCCACCGCCCGTTTCTGTGTGTGCACGTGCACACAGTCTGTTTCTTTCTTGAAAATTTGAAAATTTTCCATGTAGACATGCTTCAGTATCTTCCTGGGAAATGTGGACTCACTGGCAAGCTTGACATGAGAGCATGTTTATTGTGAAGCTTTAGAGAAAATGATACTGTAATAGCTTCTGCACAACAGTTGGGTCCATGAATGTTGCCAGATTTTCTAGGCAGGGCCATTATCCACATTGTTTTTGCCATGATCATCTACCAGCTACATTCAATGCTCGGCCACTTATTTCAGCCAGACAGACGCTACAGTAAACCCAACCCAGTAAACCCAGTCAACCAGCCAAATGTGATCAATTTTATAAAAAAAAGATGTCTGCCAGATTACACCAGAAACAGTCAATACGATTGTATAGTGTTTATCCACATGCTTAATGTGTGTTACCTCCATTAGTGTCATGCTGTGTTTACTCTGACTGCCCTAAGATGAAAACCATAAATACCTTGCAGAGTAAAAGCGCTCATGTAAGATTTACTGAGAAAATCTGATGCACTGTGTTGTGCTGTCTGTGGAGGAAATAAAGTAAATGGCATTCATGCAATACCTTTAGCTTGGGAGTGAAGTGACTGGGCTCTTTGAAAAAACATACAGCAGGCTAATTCAATCCACTACTAGACCTGCCCTTAATGTAACACAGTCATCACATTTTATTTCAGAGCAGTATGATTCAGTGCATGGGACAAATTCGTTTTCACTTAATACAGGCAAGACTAAAGAAAAGCATTTGCTTGTTATATGTTGAGGCACCCATCTTTATTAGAAAGGGAGCCAGAGCTGTTAGCGTGCATTTCACATTGGCCCACCGCTTCAACCCTTCGCTCCACTTTCTCTCTTAAGACGTGCACAGAATACGGACAGTAGAGGAATGAGGGATGCACACATGGCACCTCAGAGTTATGCTCAAGGAGAATAAGCCAGACTTTAACCTATACTTGACCTTTTTTTTAGCTAAACAAGCAAGTAGCCAGAGGCGTTTTTTTTTTAATTTAGTAGTGTGTTATGTTCTACATTACTAACATTTTCAGGTTTAAGTTAATTGTTTAGTCATAGGGCAACTCAGTTTTACACATCAAAGTCTGCAAACAGGTTTTAAGGACTAGCACAGCATATGTAAAAAACATTGTATCAAGGCTTTTTGGCCTCCAGAGGGCCCAGAGTGAGATCTCATAAATTGCCTCAGCTGTGATGTCACTTGAGTCAACAAGTGACATCACAGGGTTAAAAGAAGTTAGAGGAGGTGAGCTTGTGACCTTTATAGCCATTTCTTATTACTACTTGAGGCCAGTGGCTATAGGCTGCTATGGACATTACACATTTTAATGTCCGGCTCGATTGTAAACATTTAAGTTGCATTGTGAGTAAAGTAGGCCTCACTTTTTGTCAAGGAAGAAGAATCAGTGAGAGAAAAAAGGATGAAATCCAACTGTCCATCATAACTCTGTCAGTGTAACAGGAGTGTAATGCTAAATTTGACTACACCAGGTGCTGTTTGGATTTTTTATGTAGCTGAGCTTCTATCAGCTGGGTGTTATTGCTTTTATGTTTTACCTTTGCAAAAACACCCTCTTTTTGTGAGTCAGTACTGGCTAGCTAGATGCCAACAAGCAAGCTGTGGCAGTGCAGATCATAACAGGTCAACACCGCCAGCTAATCATGTGATCAGATATGTATTGACTGGAAGACAGTTAGGAAAAAAGGCATGGAATAATATTGTTCTAAATGTTGATGTTGTCAATAATATTTTACAATATTACATATGATAATGATATGAAGTTTTTGTTTTTTTCCTTCTTTTCACTCTATTTGCTGAGCTGCCCTCTGGTGGTCCAAAGGAGACAAAGATATCCCACTTTGAATAAGGGCAAAAAGTACAATTAGTATTGTTGTCATTACTCACTCCTTTCCTAATGCAAAACATGTGACTCTTGTTTCACGGTATGAAAAATATTAAACAATCTTAATTTCTTTACCATCTGGATTTCAGTATCCCTGGTCATTTAAATGAGTGTCAGGAAAGAGGATTATGGCAGGAGTTGTTTGGTTTTCTGTTGTATTACATGACATCATCAACATCAGAGTGGCAAAATGGAGTTTAGGGCTTCTTGGCAGGACTCAGTCGGTGGCTTGAGAAAAACCATAGTTGTCCTCCACTCAAACCTGAAAGCAGGAACAGCTTTGCCCGGCCACACAGGCAGTTTTCACATCTGCCAAACCTACTGGAGACAGACAAAGCACAAATGAGCAGATCAGAGACTGGTTCAAAGTGTCTGTGGTATTAGCTTCCCTAATATACTTTGAATGAAAGAGAGAATAGATGAAAAGTGGTCAGAAGATTAAAAGACAGAGAGTTGTGTTACAGATTTAAAAAACTGGAACAAATGAGACAAGCAGTAAAAGAGGGAACAAACAAAACATGGACAGAATGGAAAGAATGAAGTGGAGGAGGGATGGAAGCAGAGAGGAGCGGTGGAGGGGGGGGCTGTTAGAGCGAGTGCCACAGGTTTCCTGTGCTATCCACTGGGTCATGCTCATGAAAATTTTAATCAAGTTTTGCAGATAGCAGCGTCCTCTCTAAGCTAGCAGTTACGTATAACTCGGTGATTTTCAATGATTCATGTGTCGTATCCATTGTAGAAAACCCCAAATTTCCCTGAAACGCTGTCAGAGTTTGTGAGTGCTGCCATTGTTTCCATGTCAGTCACAAACTACTTAAAATGCACTCTTTCAAATAACTCCTGTCCTGATTGACCTGAATGCCGGCACACAAGCTGAATAAGAATAGCTGGGCCTATTAATAGAACAATTATGATAATGAATCATTGCCAAACACATTTATGACAGCCTACTTCTCACTCATGATCAGATAACCGTTATCTTGTTTTTTTTTCCCCCTTTGTTTTGTTTTTGTGGTATTTTCAATCTTGCATTTTGAATTGGCCAAGAAATGAACCCAAAAAGCTGTGACTTGGAGGTGTTTTCCACCTTACTGTGCGCGTTTTTCTCTGAACCCTTTGACTTTTGAAGACAATTTGTATCTAGGTCATACTGAAGTCTGTGTATCTGTTGGTGTAGTGTGGGCATACTCCAAAGGCCCGCCTCACATGCAAAGACTGTGATCGAAAGAGTGCCTGCCTTGATTATTTGGTGTGTAAGAGACTGTGAATGTGTCAGTCCAGAGTTGAGTCTTTTGTGTGTATGAGACGATCGCATTTACACCCGATCTGCATAATTACTCTACCTAGTTTACGTAGTTATGTTTTCTTTTTTTAAAAAAGGAGCTATCAAGCACATCCTAAATGTCACAGTGTTTGGGTAGGTGTGTTTGTTCAAGAGCTTGACTAACGTGTTTTGTCAAGACACTTGCCTTCCTTATGTTAAGTTTAACTAACTGGGAAACAGAGCACAAAGTACTTAGTTTTCAGTGGTTTATGATGTGGAATTTTGTTGGTGTACAACACTATAATTTGTTATGTCAGATTCCAAAATAGTCATTTTAAATGACTCCAAGAACTGTGAAGCTCTTTGTAACCTATCACAAACATGAAACTGGATAGACGCTGTAGAAATGTGCTGAATTCATGCACAGAAATACAAGTGTTTCTCAATTGTTTACTTTGCATTGTTATTATATTATATTATATTACATTGTTATTGGGAGGTTATGTATGCATTAACTGAACTGTTCTTGCTTTTCAAACTTATGTCATCAGCAGTGACAAACCCACTTGTGTAAGTCGAGCAGATGAGCATTATTCACTGTCAGTTTCAAGTAAATACACCTTACACATGGTTCATTTTAGTTATATACAGATTCCTTAACCATTTTATTGCTGACTTTGGGCCTTCAGTGTGGTTGGCGGTGACATCCCTGTTCTAGCCATGACTCCTTAGGGCCCTGTCCAAGTTGCATAGGCTAATCAGTACATCTGTCTGTCTGCATGTTCTTTGCTCGTGGATATTGACAAAAATAAACTTTGGGTGGAGCAATCTCTCAGTGATGCTCCCCCTCAAAGTTGAAGGAGCCCTCGGGTTGAAACGAGGTCCTCCTGGTTTTTCCAACAAACAGAAAGTCGGTGAATCTTATTCTGTTTTTACCACGCAGTGCTACGACACTATAACTTAATGAAGGGTCATAGAGGGTTAATTTTGTTATCTCAAAGAAATAATTTACCGAGAAAGACAAGCACTCCTGACTGCTGTCTTCATACCATCTTTTAATCGGATAATTTGATCCAGGAGGGAAGGTATATGGATACTTTGCAGTCATTTTCTACAGCTGTGCATTGAGGAGCTAATTTTCACTGTTTAAACGAAGGAGCCCAAGGATTTTTGGATACATTAAACCTGGATTTCTATTTTATTTGGTAGGACCCGCATTTGGTCATGTTCACTCTTTTCCCTTTGAAGCTTTGTGGATGTTTTGGAGTCCGCAAAAAGAGAAGGAAACCTGGGACTAATATGAAAGAAGTATTTCTGTCTGGTCAACTAGCATCTTTCAAAATTAAGAAAGAGGTGCGATTTAAGCAAGATCAAGACGCACTCCTGCAAAAGACCAAACATCTACACCGAGCTGGATCCAATGAAGATGTCAAGCAGGATGACTCCTTAGCTCCAAACCATAAACCCAAAGTCGTCCAAGGAGTCAAGCCCAACGTTGTCCTTGTGCCGAGAATTAAATGTAGGTCACAGCTAAAATGCAAGGCCAGGCCTGGGGGATATGTGGGCCCAGGGTGCTCTGTTGCTCCAGGGGAATGCAGGCACAGGAAATAAACAGATTTTTCACATTTGGTTATTTTTAGAAGCTGTGTTGTGGCTCTGAACATGCCTGTACAGCCTCCTCTTTCCGTTTTCCTTGTGTTTTGGTGCTGTTGTGTTAAAAAAAGATGTCTAATTTTAATGGCATGTTTTTTTTCTCTGACATTTCTCTGTCAGGTCTTGCAAAGCTGAGCTATTTTTCTCTCCCTGTTAGCATTTCTGTCCTGTCCTCCTGCAAAATCTAAAACAGTTTAATTAATCACAACCAAACTCAGCCTTGATCTGGCTTTTTTGGTTTCAGTTGAATGATATAGTCTTTTTGGTCTTTCCCATAAGGTCACTGTACTTCAACAATCTAATCTTACTCTCATCCTCTGCCTTCACAAATGTCAGCAACCTTAGTCTGATACTATCCTGCCACTAGAAGGGCAAATGCTCCCTCAAAATAGTCTGCCATCAATTAAATATAAATGAGGTGCCTGGATTTGTCTGCTAGTGAGTGTAAGTTGTGCTGTAAGAGGGAAGAGGTGAAGAACTTGCATATATTAAATACATTAAACAAGTCCGTGTTGTTTTACAGTATTTAAATCAAGAGGTCTACTTCAGGGTTTGCATGTGAGTGGTTTGTTCAGTGCGAAACATCCAAACACTTTTATCTCTAATTTATTCCGATAAATGAAGCAGAGGAGGTGCACTGTTGTTCATCAGTAGTGAGAGAGGTGACCCATGAATACAATGAACACAGAAAGAAGGAAATGGATATCTGTGCTCTTACTTGAAGTATTTGCTGGAGGCTTTACAGTAGAGCTTGTTGTAGATACTGTACATTTTTGTTAAGTAGATTTTCTGTTAAAAATCCCATGATGATCAACTGACTGAAATAATAAGCTATTATCTTTTCATTTTTGTGTTTGGCATTCAGTGAAAAAACACAAGCCATCACTTTCTCATTGTTGACCTTGAACCAGGATATGAACCTAAAGGGAAACTAAAGTTCTTTTCGACCTGGAACCTTTTTTCTCATGTTACTGTCTTTAAGCAACTAGTAGGGACAAGAATATTTGAAATCAGTCTAGTGTTGAGTGAGAGTGTCGCTGCTGGCGGTTATGACAAATATTACGATGTACTCTATCCAGTGCACCGACAGCATTCATTTTCCATGAAATTATTTTCTCTTCCTGTGTCTGATCAATTCTTGCTGAAGGAATCTTTTTGTGAGAGCTAATTAGTGAAAGAGACTTAATTTTTAGCTGATTCAACAAACAAGTAAGTGACAAGTCACCTTTTGCGAGACTCCAGAACATGACAAAAGACCAGAACAAGCAAAAGATTGAGAAAATGTTTTAGTTTTCTGCATGGTTTCTTTAATATCAATTGAAGTCTCTCATTGGAAAAAACAAGCACTTTTCATGGATGTACGCTTAAAGTCTAATATTATTCAGAAGGTTTACGCTGCAGCCTGTTTCTCTATTGCTGGCTGCAGCGTTAGAGTTCCATACCAGACCAATTTCAAAAGTTGTTTTTCCCATTAGTCACTTGTACCCAAAATGCATGGGGCCCAGTTTGAAAACAGCAAAATTTCCCTTTAAACATCACAGTTGAGTCAATTCACTTGAGACAATGGGAAGATGACAGAAAGGAGACCATTTGATATTGATTCTCTGTAAGATGAGTAACAGTGTAGACAAACTGGGAAGGCCAAGGTCACATGGAGGCTGGTGACCAGTTGCTGTAACATATTGATTGTGGTTTGAAAGACATCATGGTGTAACTGGACGCTCTCTGTAGTTTATAAGCCCAATCCTGAGATACGGCATGGAGGGGATAACACTTGAACTGTCAGAGCCAAGGTCACAGTGACACCGAAGTGGTGGCTATTGGCTTCAAAAAGGCTAAAACATGTGTAATTCGGATCTCAGTATCCATTTTATTCAAGTAACTGTACATTGCGAGGACACAGAGCACATAGTATTCCATTGGAACATTTTTCTTTAGCTAACATGTTAATTCCAATACTTCACATTTAACTCAGTTTCAGTCCACCTTCTGAAAAAATAGCTAACTCTCTTTAACTTTCAGGATGTTTGACTGTCATTGCTAATGACTGTTGCTCACTGCCACTACTGTTTCATGCTGGTCAGATCGTGTCAGCCTACACTCGACTGGCTAGAGCTTGTTTCCTTGGATCGTCTGAGGCAACTCCACAATCTAAATACTGACCAAACAAACAAAAGAATGAGCTGCAAAGAGCTGTGGGGTTGTGTTATGATACTAGCAGCCCCTTTCATATAACATAAGTTAACACTGATAATATCACTTAATAAGGCTTTTAATTTGTGCAAATATAAACAGATACCAGCCATAATAAGCAATATTAAGCTTTGGATTTATGTTGAGGTAGGTGGGGCTCAGAGTGGCAGAGAAATGTTTTCACAAAGACTTTTAACAAGTTATTTAGATCTAATTAGCAGAAAGTAAGTTAAAACTAAACTCACAGTCAGTTGTTTATTTCATAGTTCAGCAAAAAAAGTTTGGAAAGTTGTGATTGAATAAATTAGAGGGAAATTTAACTAACATCAGAATTTTAGCTCTTTTTGGGGGTGAAATTGTTTAACCCTGTCCTCCCTCAGATTTACAGGGGAACAACAAGGCTAATGATTTGGGTTTTTCTTAATACAAAATGCAGTTTAGCTCTTGGTGCTGTTTTTCTGCATTTCCTGTCTTTTATGTTTATTTGTCTAAAAAGATGTTTATCTTTACTCACTACTAATGACATGTTCTTGCTCTTCAAACAATAAATTTCACAAATTACACCAAAATAATCAGCACAAAGACACAGTAATAAAACAGTTATGTGTTTATATCTTTATATCTTTTCTCTTAATCTCTCTGTTTTTGCTGATTGTTCTTTTTGATTTTATTTGTCAAGCAAAACCTTGAGTTTTTCATTCCCAGTGATATAGGCTGGCAGAGATTACATTTGCATCCCAAAAATTATGAAGCATCAATGCAGAACCAGAGAACTCTTCTGCAAACTATCCATATCTGATATTAAATAAAACCCTATATAGAAAAATGAATGTACTTCATGACTAAGTTCACTATTAACACATCTTGCTTATATAAATCTCCATTTCACTAGATAAATAAGAGTTAATTTGTTGGTCATGTTGTAAGATTTATTTAAGAATAAACATGTTGACACCCACAGATATGCACCTTGGTGAGGTTGGAAACACAAAATGCTGATGAAAGAATAAAATCCTTTTAATAAAATAAATATATATTCTGTCTACAGATGAAACATTGCATCATTATACTACATGCTTAATGTGAAGTTCTGTGTCCTTTCAGTGCCTTCCCACATTGTGCTGGTGAACACAGCAGCAGTTTAGGGTAGAGAGAATGGTAGAAGGGCCAATTAGACACTTTAGCTTGGAAAGTTGTTGTATGGGAGGTCATTGAGTTCAGAAGCTTATCAGCTCGGGGAAAGATGCTGTTCCTCCGACTGGGGAACTATTAAACCTCGTACCAGATGGTAGAATTGTGGGATGGGTGAGAGAGGTCCTTGATGATGCTGAAAGCTTTGTGGATGCACCAACTTCTGAATGGAGAAGCCTGAATGTTGTTGTCTTTATGTTGGCCTGAGACATTTGAAGCCTTGTTCAAGATATTGCGACTCAACATATTTTTAATGGTGCTTCTTTAACATGTAGACAAGATAAGAGTTGGTAATCTTGCCCGTCTGCATTGCTGCAATGAATGGAGTCATTTTTATCAGGAAGGATGGGATTAAAGGATCAAGGTAAGATCCTCAGTAAGGTCCACATTATAGGAAACTTAATATTCCTCACACTCTCAACATTAAAACAGCTGATATTTGGTTGGATTTGGTCTAGTTAAAGTCCATTGTCACATATTTTGTTTTTTAAATCACCTTGAATGCCAAGTTATCTTTGCATCTGTCCACTAGTCACCTCTACCATGACTGTTGATATGACTTGACACCCATCCTGAGCTCAGTGTGTTTTTTAGAGGTGCTGTTGGTAACTCTAACTGTAAACAGCAGCATTCTCATCCTGTTGCCCAGGTGTGTTAGGATGTTGCATAAGAAAAGCTTTCTTAATGGAACGGCATCTAATGAGAGTGAATTTTTTGTGGTTCATAACTAGTCGCTGACTGCTGTTAGAGGCACAAGACAGTAAAGCATGAACTTGTATCAGTGTGCTGAATTTTCCTTGCAGGCTTTAAGGACTGATTGTTGCCATGATAACCTTTCTAAGCTTTGCGATCTGGCCTGAAAGTATTATAAGCCTGTGAGCCATCTCTTGATGTTTTAATGAGCCTTCAATCTGAACTTCCTGGTTCATGTTTAATCTTTTTACTTGTACCTTGTAGCAACATGCCCACGACAATTCAGTCCCTTCTGTTAATTTTCTGAAAGTGTCATTACTCTCACTGTGTTGGTGGACATTCATTCACAGATATTTCGCATTGGCCAATATTCCTTTTTGGCTGCATTATTTCTTAAATATGTAAATGTCCATTCAGACAATGACGAGCATTTAAAGAAGAAGGAAAAGGCAGCAAAAAATGTGTTATTAAAGAAATCAGGATGGTAGTGTTGTCAGGTGATAAAACTTATGTGAAGTCAGATTAACACCTTATATGAAGACAGTGGTGGTAATATGGTGTAACCATTGACATAAAGGGACTGTGTGTCTCCACTTCATTCCAAATGCACAAATATGAAGTAAATTATCTCTGGTATCAAGGTCCCGCCCAAATAACCACCTGACTCAATGTTTTTGTTAGCTGTCAATTATGAGGTTTACCCCCATTTTTTAGCATCAAAACCAAACTTATCAGAAAAATAAACACTTGAATATTTACTAGGATGCTGAGAACTACCTCTCATCTTCTAACATGGAGGGGTTTGAATTCATCGCTTGTACTGAAGCAAGATGCCAGGAGGTGATAGTAATATTTTGGCTTCACTTTGTAGAAACTGGCATGTTGTCCATATTAATTCATGTTACTGGATCCCTGCAACAGTCTAATTTTGTGTAATGGCAGTAATGTGACTAGGGTTAGCTGTAACACATTTAGCATTGAGAAACTGTAAATACAGTGCAGAGGTGCTGATCTCTTGTTCTCCTCACTGTGGGTGTCTAATCTGATCACCATAGGAGGTTTCCAACATAGCCAGGACAGTTCTCCCACTGTGGCTATTGTGTGTGTGTGTGTGTGTGTGTGTGTGCCTGAGTGTATCGCAGGAGAGATGGGTGCATAAAGCTCCATTAAGTGATTACCCTCCACCCACAGCTCCTGTTTAGCCCCAGACCATTTGGTGGCCATGCACCTCCTCCCCATTGTCAATAAGTGTGTCTATGTGTGTGTAAATGTGTGTGTGTGTGTGTGCTAGCTGGCAGGGGGTGGAACAGATGCTGATTATGACAGGAGGTGCTTCTGTCCCAACCCTTTTTGCACTGTTACAGGGCAAAGCTTGTTTGGCATACACATACACACGAGCCATGTGACTCCTCTGTGACAGTCAGTATCTGAGTCAACCCTCTGCTGGATTGCTAGAGGGAAAAGGTGGCTCAGCACTGTGCCTTCATATGTGTGAAGGGACAGACAAGAAGATAGACAGAGAAGAAGGGAGGGACGGTACCAAAGCTTATGCTAAACTCTATATGTTCTCACATGGAACTACAAAAACCATACTGCACGCATGGCAGTGAGCCCTCATCTGCCTTTGTTTCAGCCTTAACCAGCTTTATATCAAAGTACTCTACTCTTATAGTCACTAATACAGTGATTGTACAGATTTAGTGAACAGTGAGAATACAGATTTTTTTCAAATGGTTTTAGTGTCTAAGTCTTTCTCTAAGATCTTTTTCTGGTGTTTTGTGGGTTCAACCCAACAGCATGCTGGTCCATAGCCAGTGCTCAAAATATATGGTTGCATTTTTGAATATTTCAGTTTCCAGATTATGCCAAACCAGATCTATCATACCTTTGTGGTACTTAATATTCCTGTCATGGCACTGACATGGGAGTTGTAAAGCCAGAGGAGAGTGTGTAGAGGACTGTGTCATCACTGGAGGACACATTTCCCCACAAAGCTTCCCCGCATATCTCCCTCTATCCGATCCTTCCCAGGTTGTCCCTAGCAACAGCACAGGCCCGGTGGCATGATGCATGAAGACACAGGAATTACTTTCATTTTCTTCCATTTCTCTCCTTTTCTTCTTTGGAGAACATGCAGTCATGGATCATTTGTTGGTGTGTGTTGTACAGTTACCAGCCACAGTGCATTGACAGTTTTTTTGGGCATGCATGCATCTGTTTTGATGCAGCAATAGTGGCTCCCAGCTCCCTGAGCTGCAGTACGACTGCCAATATCTCAACACTTGTTTCCTTGATCATCTTATTGAAATGCTAATAATGAGGGTTTTTTTTTTCTTAACAGCGCCCACCCACCCATCTCAGCTGGGTAGGATGTTGAAGCTGTGAAGTCAGCCAGCGGTAGATGAACATCCTTACAGCTATCCTGCAAGGCTTCATTGTATGTGCCAGTCACTGGCTGTTGCTAACCCTTAGCTTCAGTAATTCCACTCCTTCTCCCTCCTCTTATGCATTTTAGAGGTCAGCATCCAGAAAAGCATCCAATCCCAGCTCCAGGCATGAGTCCCTGTGTACGACTCCTTAGGCCCAACCTGTCTTCCCTCCTCACTCTGTTTCACAGCTTGGTCAATGGGGCTTTTGTGGCGAGGTATTGAATTAATCAGGCCTATAGCGTTGACAGTGTCTTAATCCTGGGTGTAGGCCAAGGCTCTGCTTTTCTATCCCTTTTGAAACACTGGTCACAATTCCACTTCCTTTTTGGTTTTCTGAGAGTGGCAGTATCTAAATGGCGTCGAATCAATGGCCACTTTTGTGTGAGAAATGAACTGACAGTCGTCTCGATGCTCAGGCTCGGCTGAGGACTTTCCAAGGTTGGCGTTCTGTAAAAGCCTTGGGAATGAGCAAACTGTTTGTTTGATAGACTTCAGATGGATTTGTTTGACTTTTTGTCCATTTCTTCTGGCTGCACAAGTGTCTGGTCATTAATAGTGAAGTTTGAAAGTTTGTGGGCTCTAAAGAATTGGAAGTAAAAGATGAGTGGAAAGATTTTCCCTCTCTGTGTTCCAGTCTACTATAACAGAGATAACATAAAAGGAAAGACTGTGATTGTGACCGCTGGGTCATGAAACTGATGCATGTCAAGAATATTTAGTGTGAGATATTCACAGTCTTGAGAAATGCATGCCTTTCTACATGCTGGTGTGAGCTTAATGCATGCTCACTTGAGTTATGATTCGCACGTCTGTGATTTATCACCAGTGTCACTGGATGTGGCTGCAGTGGGAGCCTCTCCCCTTTCCCCACACATCTATTTTTACCAGCTTATTGCTTACCAACCCGCTGGAGACAGAGCAATTGGGAGATTAGATGGATAGATCAAGGGATGGAGTAGAGGTAAAGCAAGGGGAGCCAGAGAAGAAGGGAAAGCCCTCAGTTAGCATACAGATGTATGTCAGAATTAGCAAGAGAAGAAGATTATTTGTCATGAGTATTTACAAATTATCAATTACACATTTTTAACCACTTAAAAATTTTGGGTGGGTTTTTACTAACTGAGAGTGTTGGTAAGGGAAAAAAAGCATTGGTGTTACTATAATTGTCAGTTAAATTCACAGTGTTTCTGGTATTTTTCGATTTATTGTCACTTTACTATTGTCCCTGCTGTAAAGCTGTTGACCATTAACACTTTACTTGCCAACTGTTTGCTGTCATTACAAGTGCAAGAATCTCACAGGCTACACGCCATACCACACACATGTTCACACACACACTCCCACTCCCATTTCCCCCCACAAATGGCAGGATCCCACTGAGGTGCTACTACAACACCTCACACTCTACACTTGTGTGAAAGAAGACCATGGCAAACAATGGATCTTCTTCCTTTTAGAGAACACTACCTTTTTTTCAATTTAGCTTTACCATCACAAATGTAAGTGTAAATACTATGTAACATGCACTGTACATCCCACGATTGGCTTATATACATTTATCTTGGACGTGTGGAAAGTATAAGCAAAGATCAGTGGCTTCTAAACCAATTTTTTAGATTTATAAGTGTTGGCAGAAGAAATTGCGTGAAAACTAGAATGAAAACAATTATTTTTTGTGAATTCATAGGAATTTATGAGTCTTCATATGTATTTTGTATATTGTTATTCATTGTCATTTGCTAATTCTTACCCCGTCTGATTGGTTGTCCAGGTACAACACGTGCCCCACGAGAAGGAGAAGTTCCTGGCGTGGATTACAACTTCCTCTCAGTGGAGGACTTCCTGGAGTTAGAGAAGAGTGGAACCCTATTGGAGATTGGAACATATGAAGGTAAATTAATAGATTTAGTTGTATACATTGTTTAGCTCTGTTTCCACCAAGCAGATGGGTGCAGTTCAGATGGAAAAGTTACTTTCGTATTTCCAATGTCAAAAGTTGGGGATGGCATTAATACAGCCACTCTGTTCTGTCTTGTTTTTAAACTGTCCGCTGGCTTGCGTTGCACATTAATTGGATATGAGAAGATGGTCATGGAAACATTGGGGTCAGTTGATTTATCAAAGAAAATCTGAGCAATCAGAAACTCTCCTGTATTTTTAGCCGTTTGTCCTGCTGCCTACAGTTTTTTTTTCCAAACAAAGCTTGTCTCTTTTTTGCCGTACACAACCAGAGTGCTTGGTGGAAACATCACTTATGGTTTTATCTGCTGATAAAAATATTTTGCTAACTAGAGGAAACAGACCCCTACAGATTCCTCATACTTATAGAGATAAAGGAATCCACTGAGGTCAGCCAGTTGCATGATGCTTAGTCTGCCTTCTCTTGGCGAGGTCCAATGAGTGGATGGCACGATATTTTGAGCATGCAGTAAAGAAAAAAATGCATCTCAAATCATTTGATGCACTGTACCAGTTGTATTACAGGGCCCTTTTCCAGTTTTGTCGTGCATATGATTAATTACATGACTAACTGATCCAACATGGAGGATGTACATATCATGCTGATATATTGCCAGTGTAGCTTTAAAGGAGTTTGGAGCTGCAAAATTTCATATTTAAAGTTTTAGATATCTAAATCATCTGTAAATATGTAGCCTTTTTTTTTTTTTTTTTTAAGATATTTTTTTGGGCTTTTTGGCCTTTATTTTTTTATAGGATAGAGTTGAAACGGGAGACAGAGAGAGGGGGGGTAGTGACATGCGGCAAAGGGTCGGAGCCGGAATTGAACTCGCGACCGCCGCGCGGAGGACTGAGCCTCGCGTACGTGGGCCGCGCACGCTAACCACTGAGCTAAACGGCGGCCCAGAGCACAATATTTTTAACTGATCAGTGGAGTCAAACAGATTAGGTATTGTGTCAGAATTAGAAACTTTTCATAATTAAAAGAAAATTTAGATGAGCCTTCTTTTATGTGTTCATGCTACAAGGAGTGGGAGCAGTCTTTGTGCATTCTGTTAATGCTGTTGTTCTTTATATAGAGTTTTTTATTAACTTGAAAATAACCATAGTATTTTATATAACTGTTTGTGACATTAGCTAATGATGTAACTCAGTGCACCACTGACCAGTGCGCTTAGCTGATATGTAGGTGGCTATGATTTTTTTACACTCAGTGCAAGAACTAGTGAAAATCAAAGTGACTCTTCCAAAAGAGAGAAGTGGTGATGATCTGTCTCTGACCTAATTGCTCGATAGGAAAATGTATGTGTTACTCTATATTTAAGGTAAATAACCTTAACACATGTACACATCTTGCTGTCAGGAACAGAGTACACATGCACACTGATGAATCAGTTTGGTGGCATTCTGTTTGAAACTTTCCTGTTTTGTTGCGCTTGTAGTATACTGTGTTTGAAACAAGGCGTCCTTTGACAAGCTTTAAGGAGAATATAACATAAGGGGCTCTAATTTCGTAGCGCAGCGCAAGGTGGCGCAGCGCAGCACAGCCTGCGCAGTGGTAATTTCGTGAGGCGCACCACCATGCGCAGCGCATTTGACAATTTGGTAGACCAGGGTGCGC
>JAPZDY010000012.1:20749729-20775571 GCA_029783645.1 Ctenochaetus hawaiiensis | reverse complement strand
GCGACCGCCGCGCGGAGGACTGAGCCTCGCGTACATGGGCCGCGCACGCTAACCACTGAGCTAAACGGCGGCCCATATGTAGCCTTTTAAGCAAGTCTTGCTGACATAGAGATAGTTAAAAACACTTTGATTCAGAAGAAAACATTATCTTTTAATAACACAAATGTACTGGACACTTAAAGTAACCTGCTGTAGGAGTTCACAAACACAACTTTCACACTTATTCTCTCTGTCTATAAGAAAACATGCTCCAGTTGTTGACTGGCATTGAACCTGACTTTGGAAAGGTGTCTCAGCTTGTATTGAAAAAATAATTAATAAGAAAGGTCCATCTGTGTCTCCAGCCAGTGCTTGTCTGCTCATGGTATGTTGTCAGCAAACAGACATATTGTGTCCCTGTCTTGGCACATCAGCCCACTCAGTGACAGGTGCACCTGCTGGCACAGCAGGAGGGAGCAGTGTCTCCTCTCTGCCCCCAGCCGGCACCCAAAACATACCCTCACCCACCAATCATGTCCGGTCCCCTCGGGTCAAAACATCATTCAAGATTGTGTTTGCATCGAAACTTAAAAATCATATGAAAATTAATACATCCCCAAGTTGCAGATATGCTAATGTCTCTGCAGAAAGTCACTTAAATACATTATTGTTCTATGCAGCATAAAGAAAGGGTGTATTTTTAAAAGTTTCTCTTGCTTCTTGGCTTGCACTGCTCTTGCTTTCACTCTGACCAACATAAATGTAGGCCAGTTAGCCCTCAGCAACAGGTTCACCTCACATCTCCGGAGGTTTTTGTACTGTAAGTAGCTTTCAGACATATTTACGAGCTCTAGTTGAAATATAAATAGACAAAGAAAAGTTGAAAAAAATGGTCAGTGTTGAAAAGGTTACTGTCAAAAATCTTGATATGTTTTGTCTTTCATCTAAGCTCCATCCCAAAGGTATATTCATGAAAACTTGATGTGAAGGATGTTGGATTTATCGAGGGCCTGGGGAGTTGTCAGTAGCCAGTAATATTGTTTGGTTGACATGTTTTGTGCAGGCAGGCAAGTCACACTCATGAACACATGTAAACCTTTGAGGTCAGGTCGTTGGGCTTCAGGTTGTAAAGTGTAATTTCTTCCAGCAATTTGCCTTGTGCACAACTGTAATCACAGCCAAACTGTCATCCAGATCATCCAATATGTTGTTCTTTATATTTCGTCAGTCATTCAGCATGTTCTCTATCCAAGCTGCCAAAAATAAACCCAACAAAATTCATTTCAGTCATCAAGGCAGGTGTCCCATACAACACGCAACACATTTGCTTTGTTGATGAACCAAAGTCTCTGCTGACACACTGAGAGGACTGTAAATAACACATCCATGTTTCAGTGCCATTCAGTCAGAAAATGTTTAATTAAGTGTCTGCTGTGTCCACTTAGCTTATTCAGTGTTCCATAACAATGGATTCCCCTCTGACAACAAGCCAGTAGAGGCGAACAAGGCTGCCAGCTAGCTTACACTTTGAATGGTGACAGTAGAGAGGAAATTCAGAAACTTTCGAAAGATTTTCTTCTCAGTTGCCTCAACCTGGCTAGTCCTGTGATGCGCTACGTGATCCAAAATTCAGGCTAGCTAAACCAAGGTTGGGGCGAGGAACTGGTGTCACAGGGAGCACAACTTTACACCAAACGCCACAAATAACTTGGAAGCTGAAACCAAAGCGTTAACTGGCAGAACAGGCGAAACTGGGCTCACAGTTGTATTTGCCACTTTATTAGGCCAGTCGAGTGTGCCTGAGTCTCAGTCCAAATATTCCCTGCAGCATGTAGGGGCAGGACTTTGTTTTGAGAGTGTGCAGCTTTGTGTAGTCATTAGAAAAAATGAAAAACAGCAAACAAAAAAGATAATTATTAATAATTACTCAATAAATTTTTTCGATGTTTTATCAGTGTTTTATTAGAGTGTGTGTTACAGTAAGTATGAACACAACATGTTATAATTTGGGATTATATGAGTTACAGGAGAGAAAATTAACTCAAAGAAACAGCTTAAAACAGTTTCCAACCTAAGTCTGTGTTGAAATAAACTCTGAAAAAAAACATCACCGGACCTGAATATTTCCATCAGCACATTTGACTGCAGGTTTTATGTTTAATGTATAATTATGGTATGTTTTGGTCCATGTTTACAAATATACAATCAGTGTTTGTTGCCTCTACAGCCTCATGCCAAACATTCAGACAGGTCTTATCGAAAAACTATTTTGAAAACTGCTAATAAAACCTGTCTTCACGGCAGCACAGGTGAATATAATTCCACTAACAAGGACTCCATTTCATCAAGCGTCCCAGTAAGTTTCACCAGTGCGCCAGAATCCTCGAATGTAATTAATGTTATCAATTACACCTGTGCTGATATTACAAGCCAAAATGTCTGCTATGGAAAAAGAGTCTATTTACCAATGAAGTTGCTGTTTGCCAATTTATCTTTTAACTGTAATTTCGCCACCTGGACGTGAGCATTCTTGTTTCATCGCATTTATATTTTGGATGCTAACGCTGTTCTGTCTCATTAAGAAATTGACTATATGTTCAAGTCTTCAGATGGTACAGCCTGCTTAGGTCTGAGTCATATAACTTTGGATGAAAGTGATTTGGTTTGTAAAAAACAAAGAAAAATTAGTTCTGCTTGTTTTGTTCTCTCTCATTTAAAACCGTCAGTTAAGCTGAAATGTGGTGTTGGCACTGGAGGACCGTTTGGCTGCAAATGCTTCAGTAAATGTCTTCAGACAATTTTATGATGCAACATTGTTTGAGAAAGAAAACATTCCTCAGTTTGTGGTTTGTTAAAATTAAGTTGTCTTGTTGGATGTAAACTTTATTTGGATCAAACAAGGAAGAAATTTAGTTTTGCTCCAGAGAGTCACATTTTCCCACTAACAAAGCTAGCCCCTTTATTTGCATACAAAGCCTGTAACTAAACCCCTCCAACACACACACACACGCACAACCCTTTGACCCCTCCTCTCTGTCCCTCCTACTAAAATGCCCTTCTTTTCTCTGTCTTTTTTTTTTTAATCCCTCCCTCCCTGCCGTCTTCTTCGTTGCCTAGGTAACTATTATGGGACACCCAAGCCGCCGGTGCAGCCCCCCGGTGGGAAAGTGATTAGCAGTAGCGGTAGCAGCGGTGATGCCCCACTGCCAGACGGGCTCAGCGGTAGCCTGCCGGGCTCGCAGCACTCCACTCCCCGACGCACCAAGTCCTACAATGACATGCACAATGCTGGAATAGGGCCTGGAGAGCAGCAGCAGGAGGACGACGAGGACCTCCCTGAGATGAACAGTAGCTTTACAGGTATGTGCACAGGAACAGAAGGCCGAGGAGAGAGGGGGAGGCAAACAGTGAGAGCAAGTTAAGGCTTTGTACCTTATGATTGGCATGTGTCCTTGTTTTTGCCAACTAAAGAACTTGTGATTATTTTAAAACATGTTTGAAATATAAGATTTGATTATGAAATCCACTGAGTAAATGCACTTATAGATACACTTGAAATTAACCACTCAAACAACGCAACAGTGTCATGCAAAGTGATTGCTAAACACAAATACAGTTGATTTGCATATGCCTCCACCTTGGACAAGCTTCTGAAGTCTGCACTCATAATGGGGCGCTCCACAAACTTTCCTCGAGCTGTTTGGTTGAGCACAGATGTGCATTTTTTCACTTTCACAGTGGGACCGGGGAAGTGAAATCCAATAACAAGCCGTCACTCAAGACACATTCTGAAGCCAGGTGTAAACAGCAGTCTGTCTCCGATGAATTTAAACACAATTTTCATTTATTTGGATGCAAAACACCAAGCTGGAACAGGCCCCAAGGCTGCTGCTATGCTCCAAACTAAATTAAATTTGGCATCTTCGAAAAAGTAACGTTCTACATTTGGCCTTAATAAGCACAGTGTGTACAGGTTAGCTGGTGTCACTCGTCTGCATTTTTACTTCCTTCAGACAGTTTCACCTGCAACTAATAAACAGCCATCATGTGACCAGTTGCAGGGCCCCCACTGTTGGTTCATTGCCATCTCCTTATGTTGCTTAAGCTGTAGTGGCATGAAAAGTAAGTATCAGTCCTTGTTTTGCAGCACTTACAACATGACTCACATGCTCCTTAAACAAGTGTGGACATCTTGAAATCAAACAGACCTGGAGTCAGAGAGCACAGAGGCAGTCGCTCACAGACCCGTTTTGTTTAGTATGGAGTATTCCACTTGAGTGCAACCCCTGCTTTCTGCAGCTCTGTGTAGGAGAGAAAAAGAGTATTTTAGTTGCTTAGTTGCAATGGATGAAGTGGGAGGGGATGATAGTGGAAACGAGGTAACAGGATGTTAAATAGGAGGAGGGAGTGGCTTGGTAGGGGTAAATTGGGCAAATCTGAAAGGGACTGGATAGAGGGAGGAAGAGAATTGAGGCAGGATTGAGTTTTGTGAAGGAGGAGAAGCTCAGAAAATGAAGAAGTAGGAGAAAGAGCACAAAGGAGGTGGAGAGAGTGCAGCAGGGAGAGCTTTCTGGTGTGGTGAGGGGCTGCAGAACACAAGAGCTTCTTTGATTGGTGAGTAAGTGGGCTCTGAGTTTGACTACAACTGTCTGTATCTATGCGTCCAAAAATGTAAAAGAGTGCCATCTGGCTGCAGGAAGAGGAGGGTGGATGACTGAGTCACCTCCATTTTTGATTCTTAATGATATCATTATTAGTTTCGGTGGGTCATTTGTGTTTGTAAATTACAGTCAGACTGGATTTGATTAATTTAAATGTTTGGGAGCATGATGCTAACACCAGGACTGTTTAATGGCTTTGTTTGTAATAAGTTTGAATGAAAACAAACTCACTGAACTCATTTTTTTGTATCCATATTGTGTGTTTGTAGGGCAGTAGGCATTGTAGGGAGTTTGACTCAGCACTAAAGCTGTTTGTGCCATGTGTTCCTGGAAGGTGGAACCAAAAGTTGTTTATTTGCAGTCTGTGTGAGTGTGTGAGCTGTGATGGTGCCAGTCAAGTGTGAGTGTGAAAATGAGATAGCAGGAAGGCTAGGTGATAGCACTTCAGAGGCCACGGTGCTAGGTGTGAACTGCCCACTCAGCAGTCCTAACTGAAGTAAATAGCAGTAGGGAGTAGTTCAGGAAAAATGAATAAACACTCCACTGTAACCCAGTAGTTTCAAACTTCACAGCTTCATTCATGACAATGCAATCCAAATATGAAAACGATAATTGAGTGTGTAGAGTCTTTCTTTTTTGTTTCTGTTTTAACCAGATATTTCTGACTAGTTGCAGGTAATGAACAGAATGCGCTAATATCATTAGTATTACTATTTTTGCAACTAGATTCCAGGGGTCTCTGTATAAAAGAGTTTTTGACCATCCCACAAATGTGTGAAGTCAAAATTAATTTAAAAAAAAAAAGACAGCATGCTTTTACCTTAAAAAATACTCTGCTTCAGTCCATATTTGTTGGCATTCAGATTTTAAAAAACAGTTTCACTTTGACATCATTTTTTATCGATAGACTTGCCTGCTGCTGCATTTATTTATGCTGACAAACTAATAAGTTTCATTTGTTTAAAAAGGTTAATTTACTGAATAATTTAAAATTACTAACTTATTCAAGCCAGGGAATCACTTTCAATTCAAATTGAGGGTTTCCCTTGAAGGCTCTAAGACATTATAAAATATGAGGACAGACATTCAGGGCTTTATTGGAAAACTTTAACAGGATCCTGATAGGAGCCCAGAATGTAAAATGTCAAAAGTTAGCATGGAAAGCTCAAAAAAGTTCTTAGACTGGGGCAAGGCCTTCTAATGAAACAAAGAGGCGTATTAGAAACTCTTGAACTTACTTCATATCTGAAGTATTTGGACTGCACTTAAGAAAAAAAGAGATGGTGCATTGATCCAAATATTTTGGAAATACAACAACAGCCACTTTATAATTCCTGACCCCATCCATCATCTCAGCCTGGGAGGTATTTAAACAGAGAGACTATCTTTTTTCTGCAATCTGATTGTGTGTTGAGTCTCCTCCTGTGGCACCTAAATTGTTTTCACAGCTACCTTTTGTTCCTGAAAGTGTTCCCAGGATCCTTCACCCAAAAATGTTCTTAACACCGAGCCACGTTTGCTTTAAATCTTCCAGGAGACTCCAGTGAATTAGACGAGATTCATCACTCGGCGCGCCCCTTCGCCCCTCGCCAGAGTGACCCGCCCTATATTGGGACGTCCCCCTCACCACCGGCCACCACGGAGAGCACACAGCAGACACACCCTCACCTTAGCCATCCTCCCCCGGAGGACCCACTGGGTCCTCTGCCTGACAACTGGGAGATGGCCTACACCGAGAACGGGGAGGTCTACTTTATAGAGTAAGTGACTCAGTATACATATGCATACACTGAATATGCTGCCATTGTTCATTTTTTTTATTGCATGCTAAAATTCAAGTTTGTAATCAGACATCAAGCATTAAAAAATGCGTCTTTACAGCTTTCATAGGATTACTTATTCTGTTTTAAGCTGCAGAGCCACATTTCTGCTTATGTACAGGCCCACATTTTTGTGAACAAGCAATCTTAAATTTGTATATTAAAATGTTTAAGAACTGCTGTATCTTTGTTGTATATTTTGTTAAGTTGTTTTTTTTTTTTGTTTTCCTGCATTGTTAAGACCCAGAGAAATCTGTAGCTTTATTTAAAGTAAAGGTGTGTTTTATTTTGTTGTCTGCTGCAAACTTCAAGGATAACACAAGTTACACAGTCAGGAGGAAAATTAGCAAATGTGACGAAATGTAGCATGAATTGAACTTTGAATGTTTTTTCCGGCACTCAGTCAGATTTTTAATCCACAATAATGGCTGTTTGATATCGAAACAAACAAATCCCATGATCCCACAGGCTTCACTCTATCATCAAACTACATCTTTAGTTTTCATTGTCTTGAATGAGAGACCTCTAGTGGCAGAAATTACATACTGCTCATAGTTGTATGACGTGACTCACATGCAGGTCGTATGAAAAATAATTCAACTTGAGTGAAAATATGAAAAAAAAAATAAGTCTGCAAAATAGAAAGTTTGGGGAGAAAATAGGGATAAACTGCATGAGCTGCAGAGCTATGGCTTTTTACAAAATGTTGCAAAATACTAAGAATTATGAGTCAGACTCTGATAAACATTGTGACCTTCTGTGATTCTGTTGTTTGTTTTAAGATTCCTAAAGGATCTTCCAGCAGCAGCACTCTAAAAAGTCAGTAGTGGATGAGCTTTTCCTCCAGCCAATGAATCTGGAGTTCTTTGTGTTTTGGGGGGTTTCATTTTGGGAATGAAATTATTATGTGATTATCAGTCCTGTTGACTTTTAGTTATATTATAAACGGATCAGGATAACCTCAGTTGCACTATTGTCCCACTAAAAACCCGCACATCATCTAGAAATGTATGCTATAATCTGCATTCCTGTCAGCATCACAGAGCTCCTTCCCACCACACACAAGAATTTAGAAAGTTATCATGATGTCTTTCCTCTCAAAGTAATTTTACTTGTGTGTATTTTCTGTTTAGCCACAATACAAAGACCACCTCTTGGATAGACCCTCGGTGCCTGGACAAGCCTCAGAAACCCCTGGAAGAATGTGAAGATGATGGTACGTCCATGTTATAAGATTATGTGTGTTTATGTAAAATGAATGTTCTCTGAGTTCATGCTGGATGAAGCAGGATATGTATCTGTTTTATGTTAGAGACCCCAAATTTGCAGGATGTATCTTCATCATAATGGATTTATAGAAGTCTTTTAATAAGTAAATGAAAGATAAGTGTCTTTAAGTGTCAGTCAACTGCCTCTATGTATTCACTTAGTTTAAGATATAGTTTCCCAGCATATCTTTGCAGCATTAAACAAAAAACATGGCTTAAAAAACGCCAAATACCTCCTCTCACGTCTGTCACTGTAACAGTGTTGTTATTGTGAAATTCAAAGGTGTTTATCCAAAAATAGTAGTTCCCTCAGCAGCCCTTAGGTGTCAGTGTTGGGTCACAGTAATAATGGTGAGCGATCAGTGCAAGGCACTGCTGTGTTCTGCTTTTAGCTGCTTGTACGAGCAAGATGCCCCACAGCTTTAATGAACTGACTGCATCATTCCCATCATCTAACCCTAATGATGCCTCCCTGACCCACACTGAGGCATCTCATCTGCTCAGAGATGTTTAACACAGACTTTGTAGTGCATACAGACACACAGATCCCACATATTTCAGTCTTTTTTCACTGAGCTGCATTACAGTTATCTTCAAATTCCAGCTGACATGACGGCTTAGGGTTTGATAAAAACTGAACCTCAACTCTGCTGCCTCAAAGCACACAAACATGAGAAGTCATTTAAGGAAAACAGCCACTGTGACTGAAATGTCACATGAGGTTGAGGCCCTGGCTTTGAGTAACTTCTGCCACCCAGTGGCCAGATGTCGATTAGTGACTCACAGATGTTCTCCTTTTTCCCTCTCTGCCCACATTTCTTGTTCCTTTAAACAACGATCCGGTGCTGCTGTTCTGTCCGTCCTGCTGAGTAGAGGGGGTACATACAGAGGAGCTGGACAATGACCTAGGTAGGAAATTTCTCTAATTTGTTTACACTGCTGCAACTACACAAACATTTAACCCAAAATACACGATCACATCACCAGTGTCTCCTGCTTATGCACTTATGTGATTTTGTTGCAATTCATAAAGTTTTGGTTATATTTAAAACATTTAAAATGCAGTAGTGAGGTGGTAGTCACAAAAGTTGATAGTTCATTTACATCATTTACATGATCACATGTACACCACTACCAGGAGTTCATCCAATAATGTGAGAGTTGGTGAGAGATAAATTGACTCTAATCGTCTAGAAATGAGACATTATGTCACACTGACTGAGCTGGCTCTTACCTGGACATCCCTCACTATGTAGGCTTGATTTTAACAAACACAAACTGTGTATTGACCTATCATTAACCCCAACCCCTGGGTGTGTAGGTCCACATATATATGTGTATATGTAAATAAGTAACTGTGTGCCCTTTTTCTATCTTATTGTATTGTACTGAATTGTATGAGGGACACAATGAAACGTCCATTTCCTTGTGCAGTGCTGTGTTGCACAAAAATGCCAATCACCTTGTGGGCAATCAACAGGCCTTGTAGATCACTAAAGCTTGACTCAAGCACCCACCAGCAAACTAGGAACACACACATACACACAAATAAAACTTCTGACCCTAACCCTACCCCATCCTGTACACCCATCTTTACAGGGACCTGACATTAACATAATGCATTCCTTAACCCCAACCTTATAACAGCCCTTTAAACTTGCTGTACTTGACGAAGCAGACGTGTGGGCCCTCGCATTTAGACTTTACAAATACAGTAAAACACACCCACACACACACACACACAAAACACTTGCACATCTGCAGATCATTTCATACATAAGAGGCGAGGGCTGATCCGAGGAAGATTGTTGTAATGATGATATCCCAGTGTGTGTGTGTGTGTGTGTGTGTGTGTGTGTGTGCGTGCGTGCATGCGTGCGTGTGTGCGTGCCTGCGTGCCTGCATGTGTATGTGTGTGTGTGTGTGTTTGTGTCAGAGCCAGACGACAATTGGTCTTTTTTTCCCTGAGGCCCATCAACACACTAACTAGCCTATCAGACACAGAGGCACGGCCAGTTGTGCAGGATAAATGGTGTCTGGAGACTGTGCCCTGCAACGTTATGCCCTGGTAAAGACTGATGTCATTCCATCACAGGAGATAGCCGATCAACGACTGTAGTGGCCCTTTATAACCATGTTTGACATGACCTGAAAGAATGTTGAAATACAGGGGAAAGAAGTATTTCATAGAAACACAGAGTATATATTATTCTGTTGTCATTTTATTGAATTTGAGATAACGCTGAATGTATATTGCGGTTGTCAAGCACAAGAATGAAACCTAGGAAACCAGTTTCTTTATGACACATTTGCAATCAGTTTCAGGTTTGTAAAAGGGATTTGAAAGATTTTCATTAAGTCCCGAGGCATGGACTTATTCAGGAACAGAGTATATGTTTATTATCATCTGTACTGATCAATATTTTTTGTTTTAACACCGAATCAAATGACTGTATGTAATATGAAAGGATAAGCTCTGGCTCTGACTTTTCAGCAGCAGATTGCTGTTTTAAGCAGCATCATATACTGGATTTAACACATACAAAAAAGTTTTCAGCACATATTGAAGGTGAAGGCCACTGTTTGCAGGGCATTCAGTCCTGATAACTCCCGACTTTAAGCATCTAAAAGAGCAGCTGTGTTATAATCATCAGATCAGACGAGTCCCATGCTCATAAGACGGCCCTCGACTGGATGAATGTGTTCAATAGTTATCGATCAGCACAATCCAATACAGGTGGGCAAAGAAACGTAATTAACTTCAGTCCTCAGTGGAGGAGCAGACTCAAGCTTTTCATGAATGCCTGCACACACATGCACATATTCTCTCTCTCACACACACACACACACACACACGCAGAGAGCCTCTCTGTGGCACACACTTACTCCAGAGAAATCAATCAAAGCACTGCATCCAGAGAATTAGATGCAAACAGTTAAACATGCAATTCATCACGCCTGACTGTCCCTTGAATTCACAGTATGTTTTGGAAGGCAGGTTGAGAGAAGAAGCACACAAGGTGAGAAGAAAAGCATGTGACAGCTTTCTCGCTCTTTGTCTTTCTCAATTGCGTTTCCGTGCCCTGAAATGTATGCCATACTGTTAGGATGGCTGCAGCAGCAGCAAACGTCCTCTCTCAGCTCTCTCTAACTCAGTCACACGCACACACACAGGTGCCCCTCCAGGAGCAGAACTAGCGCAGTGTGAAATCAAGTGGGTGATTAAAATTTTGCGCAAGGCGAGGCGGGACCGCCTTCCATTTAACGTTCCAGTTGAAAACATCTGAATGATGATTCACCGTGCCTGCTTTGTGGGTTCACCCTGCACTGCAACGCTAAAGCTGTAACCTTGCAGCCCCTTTTAACCTGTTTGTATTTGCAGCTTATAGTGGGTGTAGACAATAAAGAACAATAGTAACTGGAGCTGCTTACAGGCATCATATGACAACTCCTATTTGCCTTTGGTTGTTCTTAATCAGTGTTGATTACAAGCCCCTGTCTACCTGCTCAGAAAACCTGTGTTTAACGTGCAGACAATTTAAACGATTTACACATTCCTATCTGGCTTTTTTCCTGCATCTGCGGCTGACTCCACTCTAGCCGAGGACCCTCCTTATTAGAAAGCAGAGGGAGGCTCTTCAAGTTGGATGATTGTAATTACCATCTACTTGCACGCTGGGTGAGGCTTAATTGGCCGAGGGTAATAATATGTAAAACTGATATATCACAGGAGAGAACCATTGGACAATCTGTATTTGTAGCCAATTAGAAGCCACCAGCATTATCTACGTGGGCGCCTGCCAATAACTAGCGCTGCTGTAATCAGAGTACAGTACTGAATCAGATCGTTCCATGGCAGATAATGGGATCACTCTGGCAAAATACTGTAGAAACACATCGCAATTGCACCATCGAGTAATTACACGCTGCTGAAGTGGGCCCAGTCATATTCATATCTTTTCCTAATCAACGTTGATTACGATGACTTTCACTTTTGCTCTCTGTCAGAGTCTGTGGAAGCGTCCTCACATGCCTGCAGGCGTGACTGTGGGCAGGCAGCTGCTTTCAATGCCACCACCTCCGTCAGTGAAGAAGCTTTTTTTAAGTCAAGTGTGCAACCTTAGTCCACAAAGCCAGACCAGGCAGGTGAAGTCAGGTCTGCAGTAAATTCACACACAAACAGGAGGACTTATATAAAAACTGAAGGACACACACACACTCACAGCGAGCAGAGCCAGTACAAGAATGTCCATCCTTTCACTATTGTAGCCAACAAACTGGTTTGAAATGTTCCCTGTTGTATGAGTTGTAGTGTTTGAAGCGAGGAAATGAAAACTAATTACATCGTGCAAAAAGTATTTATACATTATAATTTTTTTTTCTCTCTGCACATTGGCACACATTTTTTTGTACAAGGTTTCAAACCTGAATTATTCCTGGATTTCCTGTTCTCAGTTTTACCTGGCTGTCCCTCCTCGCATTTCCTCCATTTTCTGTACTGCCTGCCTTCCCTCACTCTGACCCCTTTACAACTCCTTTCTCCTTCCTCCTTTCATCTCTCCATCCCTCTACTCATCCCTCTATTCATCCACCCATCTCTGCCCAAGGGGGTCTTGCTCTGTTCTTATCTGATGTGTGGAAATGTCAGCCATTTGAGGGGACAGGAACACGGGGGGAATGAGGGGGGGCATCCAGACAGCCTGTGAAGCTGTTGAGTCACTCTGGCCCTGGAGACTGACTGACAGGCAGACACAGTGAGAGGCAAATGGTCTTTACTGGGCTTTTCTCTAATGGCTCAATACATGGCCCCTAGCAACTTCACAGCCTTGAGTTTTCCTTGTTTTCTCTGTCTCACTTTGTCTGTTTTTTCCTTGGTTTCTTTTAGAACTTCCACCAGGATGGGAGAAAATAGATGATCCAGTGTATGGGGTCTACTATGTTGAGTAAGTCAACGTGTACAGTATGTGAAGCCACCTTACACTGCACACAGACACTCCTTCACTCCACACAGCCATACAGAAAGAGGAGAGAATAAATGGCCTTCGCTTTTTTTTTTCTTGAACACAACTAGAAACGCTTTCACACATTTCACTGATTTTCCATTTAATCAACAGCAACTCCTAACCTCACTGTAAACACGAGCAGCACTAATGTATGTACACTTACGCCAGAAGAAGTCACAGCCAGATTTCGCTTCAGCTATTTTGGTCTTTTGTGTAGTAGAAAATGTTGGCCATTTTGTTTGTGTCATCATCATTTGGGAAAACATGCAGCAAGAGCGTGTGTGTGTGTGTGTGTGCGTGTGTGTATTTATGGGTGGGTGTGTGTGCACGTTTGCATGGGTGTGTGTGCGTGTGTGTACATGTGTGTGAAGTCTCCGTGCATCAGCATTAATGTGAATATGTTTCATGGGTTTTTGATGTTGTTCAAAGCAGCACCTGGGGTCTCAAGGCTGTGGCATTTCTATTTTTTCCCCCTCTTTGTCTCTGCAATATATTTTTTTTTCAACAGACATTAGTCACTGTTTCCTTCATTTTCAATATAATGTGGTGCTTTCAGGTGTAATTTGTCGGCACTGCTGGGTTGGTAGGAACTCCCAGGGTTGGTGTGTGATGTGAAAGATGTTTGTAGTTTCTGTGAATTAAGCCATCAGCACAGTGTGATCTATTTGATGTCATTCGTAAGGGCAATTGTGTCATGCATATTTCAAGAAATGTTTCTGTGTAAGTATGTATGGATGCATGCATATTGTGCCCCTGTGTATTAATCAAAGCTTATTGCCACATCTTCCCTCCCTCTCTTGACCCTGCCTCTCTCCTCTCCTCTCCTCTCCTCTCCTCTCCTCTCCTCTCCTCTCCTCTGTTCCTGTTTTCCTTTTCCTGCTGTGCTCCATTTCCCTGCTGATATTTACTTCTTGTCCTACATCCTGTTTTCTATTCTTATTTTCTATTCATTCCTCCTGTCCTTCATTTTTCATTCCTCAATCTCCATCGGTGCATCCCACCTCCTCCCACCACCGTCCTAAAGTCATATCAACAGGAAGACCCAGTACGAGAATCCAGTGTTGGAGGCTAAGAGGCGCAGGCAGCTGGAACAGCAGCAGCCTCAGCAGCCTCAGCCCCAAAGCCAGCAGCCACCTGAAGGTGAGCGCTACATCCGAGGTTCGTTCACAAGCCCCCACCAAGGGCGTCATTTCCTTTCTTTCTATTCATGTGTGTGACTGTGACTGTCTGCTCGTGTCTCTGTATGTGTGAGAGAGATTTATAACAATAACTGCTTACAATACTTGATGTTGCCTGCTACTGCTTTATGATTTGCTAAGTGCCCTCCCATAAAGGCATAACTATTATTTACGGCTGTGGCATGCAGTCTTTATAAAGTTAATTTCAGTTTTTTGTGTTGCTGTAAGAGACTTGTTTGTCTTAATATCTTGAGAGCTTTTTTTTTTTCAGGTGAAGACAGGTAAGTTTGGCTTCAACTGAAAATAATCTCCCCGCTGAAGAGAGTAATGAAGCACTAAGTGTTGTCAGTAATAAATGTAGCTGTGATGTAGCTCAGCACAGCTGCCAAAACTCAACCAACTGGCAAAATTTGGCTGCTTCTGCTTCCTGTTTTAGACCTTCTGCATTCACGGGACACACACAGGAGAGATTAATAGTAAATGCAGGCCGGCTCACACGTGAACCCTCCTATCACACTCCACCTTCTGCTCGTTGAGCACAAATCATTTGCATCCACTCAATTAGCTGCTGACTCTTTCCCCCGTCTGAGAGCTCAATTCCTCTTCAAATAAACTCAATACCTTCAAGCAGGGTTTTTACCTATTTATTACCTCTGCATTGATTCTATCACACTGTTACGAATATTAATGAAGGTTGTAGTGTGAACAGTGCCATGATGCCATAACAAGGTGATTAATCAAAGATGGTGGCCATTATGTAGAAACAGGGTGCTCTAGTTTCACACACACAGCTCCATTTATATTCAACAGAGAGATGTGAAACCATGTTTAAAGCTTAATGAAGTTTGTGCAGCCTGAGTTCCTTTGTTATCTTACTGTTGCTTGGTCAAGAGATATGAAACAGTGATGTAGGTTTCACATAATATAGTGATAGTTGAGCCACACGTATTCTTTAGCAGAGAATTTCCAGACCTGTTTCTGGCTGCATAGGAAGCCAAATGGTTTTTCCCAAGCACACAAACAGTAGGCCATGTTGTCCCAGAGCCCTCAGCCCCGGTTTCTTCCACAAGTAGAGCAGCTGTGCACCTGTTTAGACTCAATCTAGAGAATATGTGCCTCTTGCTGTTGCAGAATGGATTGAGGATTCGGCGTTGGCAGGGGCTCCTCTGGCCAGCTATGCTGCCAACCACCAGGAGACCTACAGGGACCCTCAGACAGGACCCACAGTGCCCAACGCAATGGGACAAAAACGTAAGATCCCACCACTTTAATTATAATGAAATTAAATGAAATCAAGTTTTTTAACCCTGTTAGCGTATCCATGGGATTTTCTTCTTTCACTATAAGATCTATCAGGAGTGAAATAAGCAGTAATAAGCAGTTTTGGAACAGCAACATAGCAATGACAGACAGACAGCCAGGAATTCATACATCACATGAGTAACAACAAAGGGACTGGGGACCCACAGTTATGGCTTTCCTTGTCCTAAAGACATAGTCTGGCCAAAAAATGGGGTAATCTGTAACTGCTATATGACAGAGGTTCAAAAAAGCGTTACATAAAAAATACATAATTGCACATTTGTTGTACATCAATTTTAAGGCACCCTGAGCAGTTCAGCCAGCTTCCTCTGAATGGGTTCTTGGTTTGAACATGTGTGCCAGAATTCCTCATATATTATCATGTAGCCAACCAGAAAACAAGCTGTGTCTGGGTCAATGAGCAGGTATCCACGAGTTGCTGATGAGCATTGCAGGGGTGGGTGGAGACAGAGGCGGGGGCTATTTGCATATTCATAGATCCATACATACTAATTAAAGGCAAAGGTCCAGAGTTACATCTGAGCCATTTGAAAGCGTGAGATAATTTTTTCATGAAAAAAACTCATAAATATTTAATTTAGAGGAAGAGAGATGAGTTTTAAGGGCTTTAATCAATGCCAGGGAAGTAACTTGTCAAACTTGTCAACAATCTTGTGAAACTTCATAAAAAAGGATTACTCATTACTTTTCTGTTTCCAGGCTGTGTTACCCAGAGCGACTTATTATGAGTTAAACCAAATTCAGCTCTTACAGTGTAGTTTGTTATCCTGAACCGGTGCCTCTGGGCATGTTTGTGTTTTCATGATGGAGGACTAGTTATGAACTGACACTCCAGAGCTTCGTCATACATTCTTAAAAACTAAACTAAAATTCAACTCACCTGGCATGTGCAGTGAAGCACAATTTTTAAAAAGATCATTCGTGGCGGACAGAATATGACTCAGCTGAGTACAGTTTTATGTTATACTTTCTTAGTATTTACTGTGGCCACATGTTGTTTCTTTTGGAGCCTCTGTTGTTGTTAGATTTTGTGGTTAAAATAATGGCCTGATTTCACCCATCATTTAGCAACACACACCTACAGGCACAGTGTCTAGCCGTTACTGTGTTCTTTTCTCCTGGTTGCCAGCTCTTTTTATACCAGCCTCCCACTAGCAGCTTGTCTAATTATCACAGCCATAGCAGAGAATTAACTGCCTCACCCTGTCTACCCCTCTCGCTCTCCCTTGCTGCTCTGTCGGCCATCTTTTCCTTTTTCCCCCCATTGATTTCTTTATTTTATGGCCCACAGTCGCCGACTCACTGGCTTTTGTCTCATCTCCAGCCACTCTCTGCTTTGGTTCGATTGTTGGTTCTGTCTGTCGTTTTGTCTTTCTATCTCTGTCTCTGTCTCTCCCCCTTCCCACACTCTCTGACTTTGCTATTCTGTACTGTCCTAGTCTCTGACATTTCTCCAGAGAAAGGCATCATTTGAAATCTCTCTATCTAACTACCTACTTTCATGTTTCTTCTGCTTCCTGGTCTGTTCTTACATGTCTGGATCCCTTGTGAATAAAGCCACTGTCTATGTTCACAGTACTGTTACATCTCTCCTGGCCTGAAAATTGCTATTCAGAATGATAGCGCACACACACACACACAGACACAGACACAGACACACACATACAGAGAAAAACACCACAAACAGAAGGACACTAACTGACTCCAAGGGTAATGCATTTTTCATTAAATGCACTAGCAGCTGTAGCACTTGCATAAGCTTATGTTGTACCGCAGGTCACTAAGCACACGTTCTTCTGTGCTCCCCTCTCTTTAATGCACTGCTACGCTGCTATGCTAACCTTGATTCATGTTGAATTTTAACTCTAAGGATAGCAAGCCCTTAACCTAGTGCCCCAACCTGCATGTTGCCATAGATGTAAAAATGAGAAGTAAACTTCCCTTAGTGAGTATAACCTTCCCTCTGTTGTGTGTGTGTGACTAACTCTCTGCCTTTCAGGACACTGTTTTAAAAGCACATTATTTACCATTCACTATTATACTATTTGGTGGTGGGTAAAACAAAAACTCCTCTCTTTTGCTTCCAAATGTGTCCTGCAGGCAGGGGTCCATCTGGCATCTTAGTCCAAACTCAAACCTGGAAATCTTCTTCCCTCTAGGTGCTCCTGGCAGCTACATAATTTGTTATTGTGGCTGAGATTAACTGCAGTTTACACCTGTAACTCTGTATGAACAATACACTAGGAGTTAAAACACAATACAGCGATATAACCATCTATAAAACTCTATTTATTGTCATGAATACCCATTTTCAGTAACAGGATCTCTTCTAGCCAACAGCAGTACATTATTTACCTGATCTCATGTCAGTTACACGCCGAGAGCAAGGAGACATAAAGACTCCCTGCAGCAATAAACTAACCTCCATGATGAAATATAACTCAGTAAAACTCTCATTAGCGTCGTTATGTTTCTTAAACCAGACACGATGTCAGATAATGAACATTAGCTTATTGTGTACTGTGTTATTTGAATGTTTAGTAAGATGGTGCACATGGACAGAAACAGCCCTACAGATGTGCCACTGGAATTTTAAAAAATGTGTAATATTAATATAATGATGTGGATCTATACTTTCACTTTGCATGGATGATATTTGATTGTACATCACTGAATTGAGACATTAATCCAAAATCAATGGATTGTTACATCCCTAATCTGTCCATATCCTCCCTGTTCTTTTTCAGTCTTTACTTTACTGCTACCAACACCCCTATATTCATATGTGTGAAGTATTTTCTGTTGTATTTTACCTTGTTGTGATCTCACCTTCAACTGTTGTTCCTTTACTCTTAGCTTCTCGAGTAAATGAATACCTCATTCACTCAGTTTTTTATTCAGACTGATTCCATCTTAAATCCCTCTTCATTTCATTCTTATTGCCAGATAATGAAGTAAAGAAAACAAGAAGTGAAAGGATGGCTGTGTAATTGACTTTAGATTGCAGGATTGAAGCCGTTTTTATGACTTCAGACAACTGTGAAATGTTTTTCTTTAAATCTTCTTTCTCAGTGTTGAGTGATAGAGATGTCATGTTGGCAAATGAGGTTGTGCTTTCACCAGTTATTCACTGAGGCAGAATCCCCTCTCTCACAAATGCTTCTGCCATGTTTACTTCATGTGATAAGGTTGTCTGCAGCGTTTGATTTCATTTTTGTAAAAATCTGGTGCCTCTCTAATTGCAAAAAAAAGACCTTCCACACTAGGCAACGAAGAAGCTGAAAAAGAAAAACTGGATTCACAACATGTCAAACCAAAAACGTATGCATTCATTGTAACATCTGTGTTACAATAAAATGTAACAACTGCGTCCTTGTTGATGTTTAACTGCCTGGTTTGCAGGCTGTTTTGCTGGTGTTGTGCTTTTGATTCTATGTTATAATAATAGACTTAGCATGAGTACAGTGCCAGTATGAGCATTTATAGGCATTGTATAACTTTAATAACAAAGTCAAAGGAAACAAAATCAAACATTGATACTAGACACTTCCCGTTGACTTGCCTTTAATCCCAGAATCAAGGCTCTTTTTAAGGTAGCAGTGGCTGACGCCTAGAAGAGGTAACACAAGGAGGTGTTTGGATTTACTGGGATTCTGCACAGAAAATTACCCTCATTTTCTGTCATATAAAACCTCAACTGGCATTTGATTCCCTTTAACCTAATTAATCTATTTATTATAATGAGCCTGTTTTGATTCAAGTTGTGTCATTGGACCGGAAAACTCTGACTGAGTAACCACCACACTAAGGCCAGTAGCCATTACAAGCCTAGTTATTTTACAAGGTTACGCTGATCACTAACCATCAAGATTGGTTATGTTTTTTTATTAATGAGAAGTGTCTCTGTTTGTGAGTAATACCCTTGTTTTTATGTCACTGAGCAAAACCATTTTACTGAAACCAGATTCTTGTAAGACTAAGAACAGTTTAATAATTTTCGGTGACATGTGAAGGGAACCCAAACGTGCTTAAATTACTTTTGTGATTTTGTATCAAATTTATCAAAATTGAATTATCTTGGCTTGTGTTGCAGGAGGAAAACCTTTCTTTACTCGGAACCGATCCGAGCTGAAGGGAACTTTCATCAATACCAAGCTGAAAAAGAGTCGCAGAGGGTTCGGATTCACTGTGGTGGGAGGCGATGAGCCGGACGAGTTCCTGCAGATCAAGAGCCTGGTTCTAGATGGACCTGCTGCCCTCGATGGCAAAATGGAAACAGGTTGGTGAACTGAAATAATTTAAAGTTTGCAAAGAAGGAACACTGCTTTTGAATATTGATTTTGTTGGATTTTCTGAATACTGATTGTGTTTGAGCATTGTGTAGGTGTACGGAAACTAAGCTGTTGCTTTGACTATAAATTCTTTGCATACAAAATGAAAATGATTCCTCTTCTTCCCCTCTTAGGTGATGTGATTGTGAGCGTCAACGACACATGCGTGCTCGGCTACACCCATGCCCAAGTTGTTAAGATCTTCCAGTCCATACCGATTGGCTCCATGGTCAACTTGGAGCTTTGCCGTGGCTACCCACTGCCCTTTGACCCCGATGACCCCAACACCAGCCTGGTTACCTCAGTTGCCATTCTCGACAATAAAGAGCCCATCATTGTTAACGGCCAAGAGGCCTCCAACAGCTACGACTCGCCGTCAAGCCACGGCAGTCAGAATAACAACAACGGCTCGACCAATGGTGGAGCACCCCTCAACGGCCTCCCCCGACCCCACAGCCCCTCAGCAGAGGTGGCCTCTGACACCTCTTCCCAGCACGGCTACCCCAGTGACGTGGTCACCCTAGCCTCATCCATTGCGACGCAACCAGAGCTCATCACTGTACACATGGAGAAAGGAGACAAGGGCTTCGGCTTCACAATTGCCGACAGTCCCGGAGGCGGAGGCCAGAGAGTGAAGCAGATCGTTGACTACCCACGCTGTCGTGGCCTCAAAGAGGGCGACATCATTGTGGAGGTGAACAAGAGAAACGTGCAGAGCATGTCTCACAACCAGGTGGTCGACCTGCTCAGCAAGTGTCCCAAAGGCAGCGAGGTCACCATGCTGGTGCAGAGAGGTGAGTGGAGGCAGATTTCTCCTCATGTGCTCGTTGTCTCGGTGACTTTTCACCCTTATTGTTACTGATGAGAGCAGATGGAAATAAGGAAGATGAACAAAACAGGTGTCAAGTTATATGGCAATTTCTGATTAATGTGCCCATATGTTGAAGTACTGCAAAGCAAAACAAACCTTTCCCATGAGTCTGCTTGGTTCTGTTGACAAAAAAATAATAGGCTTCTGCCTTACAGGCTGTTCAAGCTCTCAGAGAGCTCTTTTATTGACACACATATTTATTTATTCATGTAAATGGAGTTGGAAGCAAAAAAGAGAGATTGCAAACAAGACAAGATAGAAAGATAATTATAGAAGAGAAGGAGATAAGAAGCTGCAGAGGAGGATGAGAAGACGAGAAAAGCAGGGAGATAAAGTAACTATGAAAAGAGGAGTAAAAATGGAAGACAAACTTGGGTTTGATTATTCTCTTTTTCTGTCCATCTTATACTCAGCCTCTCTGTCTGCCTTGGTTCTTATTAACTTCAGTTTACTACCATGTCAAAGTTGGTTGCTTTATAGATGCCACCAATTGTGCTAGTGTGCCTTTTATCCTCCCACGTGGCCATCTAGCCTGATATGAGCCGACGTCTGTGACATTTTAACTGTTAGCATACATTTTCAGCGTTTGCTGGACAGTGTCAATGCTGCAGAAACAATGCACCAGCATGTGAATGCTGCACTTTGACGTGTGCCACCGAGCTTTTGTCCTGGTTTCTGATTGAAAATCATTGTCACACGGAAGCACCAAATGGAAACAAAGCAACTGTGAATGGAGAATAAAACTGAAATGATTGAATTTCGGTATTTTCCCTCCCATCCTGCTCCAACTCGCCGACCTCCAGAGCTCTAAACGCACTGCGTGATACAAGTAATTGGACTATTTTCTCTGTCAGACTGTCCATAGCTTGCTTTGGGGCTTATTAATTCAAGTAACTAAAAGGTGTGTGTGTGTGTGTGCCCATGCCTACACGCCGAGTTTATCTCCTCTGTAGGGTTAAGTGCTTAGAACTGTCAAGGGAAATTGGTCAGACGACTGGCAGCCAAGTCGCATTGTAGTCCCACATTGAGGGCCCATTTTTCTTTCTGTCTATTTATCTACATGTGTGACTCCGTCTCAATTTGTTTCTCTGACTCTTTCTGCATGTTTTCACACTCTCTTTTTGTCTCGCTTCTGGGCACACAACCACACTCCAAACACACACAGACTAAACTGTTCCATTATCTGTCACTGGCTTTTGCTTATGAGCAGCTTTTTTTCATCATGCTATTGTACACAAACCCATAAAGTGATACAGTCTCATCATGGGCAGGGGCTTAATGGGCTGTCCATAAGACAGAAGATAGTTTAGTGGGCTTGTGTAAATGCACTGACTGGCTTTTATTGCCTAAGACTGACAGATATGATAGCGATAGAACAAATGGCACAGAGCTAACAGACAAAGGTATGGATGATTATAATGCATATAAAGCATTATAATTGAACCAGCATCACAGAATGCTGCTTATGGCTGGTTTTATTCTACTTAGGGTTTTGCATGAAGGACGCCAGTGGGCATAGAGACACACAAACACAGGAAACAAATTTGAAAGCTAATTCATTGTAAGGTGTTATAAGCCAGAACCAGCATTTCAGATTAATAACACAATAAAATGTCTGCTCACTTCATTTCACCCATTTGCATATTTAAGGATCACATGCTGGCTGTTGTGTGTTTCACAAAGAAGATTTCTGACAAGGAGTCTTATACCTCCTACATTACAACACACCCAGTAATTAATGACTTACAGTTCAAGAAGACCAATGTGGGACCTGCGGAAAGAACCACATGTCCACCTTTTTGGCACCAATCAAAATATGTGTTCATAACACTGAGAACCGAAAGCTGTCAGATCCTTTAAAGGAATACACACACACTCATGAGAACATAAACCCAGGTTCTAGACATGGTGCCTTAATTACTCTTCCCCTCTCTCTCTTCACTGCATCCTCACTATGCCCCCCCCACCCCCACCCCCCGTAGCAGCGAGGTACGCTGGTCTCTAATTGGGGTCCTGATGTCAACTTTGCTTATCATACACATGCATCTTTTTCTTTCCTGTGTTCCCTTTCACTCCCATTCTCCTGCCATCCATCAAGAATATCTTCTTCTCAAGGCACACATGGCTTGTGCACGCATACACACACACACACACACACACAAGGAGTCAGTGTCGGTCTTAAACATGAAGAGCATCCAATTATGGATTCGTAGCAGAAAGACCCTGGTACACTCTTAATTGGTGGAGATCCTTCCCCTCCTCCATCCCTCCATCCCTATTTTCTCTTTCTATCCCTTCACTGCCAGTACATAGATTTACATGCGCTCGCCCACAGGAAGATGGGAGCCAATCCCCAAGGACGAGCGCATGAAGATACACACTCGTTAAGAGAGCTGTGCGCAACAGTGTGCCCCCCACCCAACCCCTCGCAGTGTGAAAACCTAACAATGTGGAGCTCATTCAGTGTTCTCTGCTTTCATCTTCCTTGCTACATTATGAAAAATAATCTTCTATGACCCCTTCGGCCCAGTTAATACATCCAGAGGACGAACCACCCACCAGTCAGTTTATGACTGTGTTTCAGAGGTTAAACTCACAAGACACAAAGGTTCTGCAGACATTTTGCGCCGTAGATGTGCTGCCTATAAGCACACAGGCGTGATTTATTACTTCAATCAGGTCTGTGTTTCGTGATACATCGTTCTTTCATTTGTCTAATTACACTGCTCTAATGTGTTCATTTTCCCCTGCCAGTCTTCTCCTGCCCTCGCTGACGCTCTGACATAACTCATTTTGCCCCTGATGTCTTTCCATGGGACTGGCATTAATTTCCTCTCCCTTGTTCCCTTTAAAAAGGTGTAAAATGTTAAAGGGTCCATAGGGACACATCCACCTTCTGTACAGGCTTTTGTCAGCGAAAACTTGTTTGGGTGTAGAATTTGTGAAACCCAGCCTCTCAATAGCCCCAGCAGCTCATGTCATTAGTCAGCTACAGAGAAATGAAGCCCATTTTTCTAAGCGTGGATGTCGAGCCTTGTTCTGCTCAATTTTTCTTTTTTTTTCTTTTTCTTTTTTAACCTGTTTGAAAGGCCTGGCATGTACTGAATAAACGAATGCAAGGTAACTTGTGCTCGTCTGCAGCAACAGCTTGTAGCCATGGGCAGGAAATAGAGAGAAAAGACAGCTGCAATGGGTGAAGGGAGAGGAAGAGAGCTGTAGATGGAAGGATGTCCGAGGATCAGAGAGACGATAAAACAGCGGCTCAGAAAAACCCCCATGATGCTCTGCTCTCTCTCCCTCTCTCTCTCTCCTCCACTTTCTCCCCCCTGTTACCTCATGACTCATCAGTCAAAGGTGACACATTAGCTGCTGCTGGGCAATCAGGCCTCGCACTGCTCAACATAGTGAGAGATGGATCTCTCCACATCGCCAGCGGATGGACAAATGGCAGGTTGAAGGACTGACACAGACAAGAGACATTGAAGTGTTTTACAAATGTCAGTGTATTTGATAAACCCCTCCGCTTCACTTTTCCATTGAATAAATTGGAAGCCAAATAACAAAAGACATGTTCGAGACTTCAGATAAGCTTCATGGCTACTTAGAAAACTCTTAGAAGCAAAAAAAAAGCTTCCATCCAAAGCACAAGAGTGTATATTTCCTCTTCCTCACCTTTGAGTCTTTCAACTTCTTGCATTTAGGAGCAGTTTGAAAGAGATTCATTGTACCCCGGAAGACAGATAGGGGGTTGAAATATGTGTTTTCCATTGTTTTTTCATTGATATGCTGCTTAAAGAGGGTAAAAACACCAAGTGGATCATTGCCACACTTAAATAGCTCTTATTGGCATCGTGTTGGGCAAGTGAACCGACAGCTTGTAAATGCCTCCTGTCAAAAAGCACTCCACGGATCAGTGTTCTTTGAGGACGCACGTTGATGGGCACAAACGCAATTATGTGAACTCACATAACCCACATAAACAAATTTGCAGTTACCGGCATGTACATTCGTAAGGGCAGTAAAATATGGACAGTCTTGTACACACCCATTAGACGGAGATAAACACTGATGATGGGTCCCTGCACAGACCCAGAGCAGGAAATCAATTCACTGTATGGGCAGGAAGCGTTGTATTTTTGCCCACTTCGCATTAAAAATTCTGCTGACTGCACGTTCCAAAGGCACCATAACGAACAGCATTGCAGTCCTGAAAAGCAATGATGGGGGAGCAGCCTGCCTGCTGGGTGCCCAGCTCTCACCTCCGCGCATTTAAGGCTTGAGCCCGTGAATCACTTGCTTGTTGCACAAGAGATGAGGTGAGCCTTTCTCTACCCGCCCCTCCCCCTCCCCCTCCTCCCCCTGCCAGCAATCTCCCATATCTTCACACCTCCAGTTGTAAATCTCCACCGATGCACCATCCTCTTGTTTCTATGACAATGCTCTGCAGATAATCCTTGCCCGGGTCTCCTCTGTGTGGATGCTTGCGTTGGGGGGGAGGAGAGGATTTCACCCCTGTCACAAGAAAGGAGGCAGACTACAGTTAAAAAAATCACTCTTCTATTCTGTTTCTTTTTTATAATAGAGCACACGTGGCCTTGCTTGTAGGATTCTTTTTTTTTTTCTTTTGGATCTCTTGCATACATTCTCTCCCTGGTCTCTTTGCCATCTATTTAGCCACACAGCTTTGCCTCTCTGTCACATTTAACATCGCTGTTAAAACACACGCACACATAGAGGAAGCTAAATAAAGCTGTACTCTGCAGGGCTGTCACATCCTGGCTGCTGATGTACACAGCTGATGTGAGCCTTTCACTCCTTAAGACCGTCTGTCAGTCCCCCACAGTCACCAGGCACTGTCGCCACGGTGACAGATGGACCTACCTGTTGGAAGCCATCACTCCTAGGCAAGATCTACCATCGCATACGCACACACACGCTCGCTGTGGACAGACAGCATAATCTGCTTAGTAATGGCTTCCATTTAGTGACTGCTGTGCTGCCAGGTTGTTGCAACAGTTCCTATCTGTTGAGGGGAACCGAGCAACAGCCGAGGGTTCGGTGCTTCTTGTCAGCCTGCACTTGTTTATCTGAATGCAGTTACAGTCAGAGCTCCTTTGATGGCAGTTTTTGCTAAAATTCATCTTTTCCAGTGTTTCTGTATGACAGTGTGTTCACACATACAGTTGCATTTTTCCACAGCACCTTGTTTTTAGTGTTGGTCAACCATTCTTTGTCCATGTGCATCCAAACTGTGGCTATCTAACCAACTCTGAGGCAGTCTCTCAGAGAAAAGCAAGTTGTTTTTACTGAAATTCATGAATTTAGCCTGAAGCAGTTCAACAAGAGGATAGTTATTTGGCCAAGTTCAATTTTTTTTTTCAATTCTTCCTCCTATTCTTTAATATAAT
>JAPZDY010000012.1:20728862-20748481 GCA_029783645.1 Ctenochaetus hawaiiensis | reverse complement strand
GTGTGTGTGTGTGTGTGTGTGTGTGTGTGTGTGTGTGTGTGTGTGTGTGTGTGTGTGTGTGTGTGTGTGTGTAAAAGATGTTATCCTCTCAGTTTTCCCTAACGGATTGACACACAATTGTGGCCTATTTTCTAAGATCAGACACCCCCTAGTCTCTGTCTTGCTTTACATGTGTTACACACCGCTGTCATATGTCAGAGGTGTGTGTGGTTTCTGTTCTACACTCATTGTTGAATTTTGAATAATATCCAGGTAAATACACAACACAAGTCTGGCATTTTTTCTCTTTGTTTCATGCATTCCTTCTCCCGATCTCATTTCCATAACTTCATACAACTGTTTATTTCATGCAGTGTCGAGGGAGGGAGGGGGGAGAGAGGGAGGGGGGGGAGAGGGCAGTGATGTGCTTAAGGAGCAAATTTCTCTGGTTAGATCCAGGCTGTGTTAGCATTTTAGTCATCCGTCACTCTTTCTTTGTGTGCTCGTCTGCGATAATGGTATTTCTGCGATGATATTTCTGGTCCCTGCTCACTCACACAGAAACCCGTCTGTCATACCTTAAGCACACTTCGATTTGTGTCGGGAGCGTGGCGCGAAGCCGCCTGATGCCCGTGTGTTTTGGTTTGTGTTTGTGTGTGTGTGTGTGTGTGTGTGTGTGAGTGAGCGTGCAGCTGCATGGATGTTTACCAGCATGTGGGGGTGGGTGGGAGACTGAAATGGAAAAGGAGAGAGAAAAAGGAAGAGGGAGGGTGGTTGATGATGCTGAGGGAAGAAAAGGGAGGGAGGACAGTGTGCAGTGAGGTGTGAGAGAGAGGGAGAGAGAGAGGAAGAGAGAGAGAGAAAGGAAAAAAAAAGGAAAAGGCAGCAGGAAAGGGAGAGACAGAGAGGACACGGCAACTGCCTATAGATGCTGGAGCCTTCGACAGCGGAGCGCGGCGCTCAGCGGACACAGGAAGATGGTCTCAGTAAGAGGGGAACTGACGGTTGCCTATAATTTAATGTTCAGTATCTTGGACTCCTTCTCCATGGGTAATGCTACGGCCAGGAACTCCAGAGCACAGCTCGCTTTTCTCCTCTCTCCTCCTCTCTCTTTTATTCTCTGGCTTAGTTGCTCTCCAGGATTCTGTCCTTTCTTCTTAACTCTCACTTTCCGCCCTGAAACGCACACACACACACAAACATACACACACACACACACACCCACACCCACACACACACACACACACACACACACTCACTCACATGCACGCACTGCCGTCGGGTAGCCAAGGTCTAAGGGAGCGCTGGGTTAGCCCTTAGGGTTGATCACACTCCTCCGCTGCACCAGTCAAGCCAAGCGCTGGCCGCGACAGTGATGCAGATAGATCGCGCTGCCTGCACCCCCCACCCCCACAGCCCCACACCCCTCCCCTCCCTTCCTCCTCAAACGCCCGCCGCGGATTGGCAAGCAAAGGAACCAAGCAGGGAAAGAGGAAAGAAGGGAGAAGGAGACGAGGGCTAGATGGGCACTGTTGTGACATTGTTTTGGAGTCTGCGTTGTCTGTTTGTTTTTTTAATTTTCCAGTTTTTTTTTTGGCGTTTGTTTTTTCTGAACATGGAAGATATACTAAAAGTGCATTGGTAACCTTCTGCCTTTTTCTTTTTTCCTATTTCTGTCTGGCTTCACAGGGGTGGCACCTGCAAAGAAGAGCCCTAAACTGGTAAGTTGTTGTTTTTTTCGCATATTCTTCTCCTCTCACATCCATCCTTCACTCCTCTGTCCTTCATTCCACATGGTGAACCTGTCAGAGGGATATTTGCTCTCTCTCTCTCTGCCTCCTCTCTTACTTCATCTCCTCCTCTCCCCTGTAAGGTGGAACTTATGCTGATGTTGTGGGTCTGTTTGTAGACATGGGATGCTGTGCTGTGCGGGGGTGGAGCCCTGTAGCTTCACATCAGCGCCCCCCTCCTCTCTGGTGGGGGCTGGGACGAGGGGCTTTGATGCACAGCGTGAGCTGGGTCGCTAACACGCTGATGATCGCATCGCGCTGGGTGCTAAGCTTGCAGAGTGAGAGTTGAATGTATGATCACAGCTGAGAAACGGCCTCGGTCTGTGATTTATGCTGCATTAATGGAGGGACCCTGTTTACTGTGTCTGACTGAACGTGTGTTTGTTCATTTTTGTTTTTGCAGGAGAATTTTGAGCTGGCTCCTCCGTATGGAGATTACACTCGGAGGGTATGTGATGTCGTTTAGAAGGGGTGAAAGTTTGGGGGAATCAGGTGTGGTGGTGTTGGTGCTGGATATGTAATGTGTTAGATAATACTGGTGATGGTGTAGAATTCTCATAGCAGATACTAGTGGTGATATAAGTTGAGAATGATAATAGTGTTAATAATGCATGATGTTTGAACATAATGTTTGATCGTTTTAGGCTGTTTATGCGCAACCAAACACCAAAGATGAGTTTTAATGCTGTGATGTATAAAGACACAGTGTGGCCTGCCTTTAGCAAAACAGGCCTGAGCAAAGTCTGAGGAAGCGGCGAGGATTTGTTTTCTTTGCCCCGGACCTCCCACCCTCCTCCCCTCCCTCCTTCCCTTCCTCCCTCCTTCCCTCCCTCCCTTCTCCTCCACATCTTCTGTCTCTTTAATAAGTTATTGGAGCAGGAGAAACCAATGTAATAGACCGGTCCCGGAGCACAGAGGGGGAAAACAATGACTGTAGAAGGTCAAATCTAATAGATCCATCAAGAGCAAGAGATTTGTTTTCATTTGAAAGGGAATAACATTTGGACTTTGTATGCATCAAGCTGAGAGGGGAGCAGAAAAACTGCCACCTCATTGGCTTATGGAGGCACTATTTTGTTTGATGGAATGAAGGTCACCAAAAAAAAATCACTTTGTGGTCAGTCCTGAGTTCCGACTTTAGCACCAAGCATGTCCTGCATTTGTGACTAATTACACCAATATGAACCTATTGATTTTTTTACTTCACCACACTGCCCAGTGAGGCTGCTCTCATAGCAGTGGTTGAGTAAGCATTCCAGCTGGAGCCGTAGCTCTGACTTAATATTTGCTAAAGCGTCAAGCTTCTTTTATGTCTAACAAGGCTGATGAATATAAACATGAATTGCAGAGGTGTAGGAGGCTGATTCAGGGAGTAATGAGTCTGAATTTATTGAAGACATGACTGCACTTTGAAGGCCAAACACTTTGATATTTGAGAACAGATAAGCCGCTTGCCTCCGCCCATCCTGGTGTATTTTTGTCCACCACATCCAAACTACTGGGTGGTCACGTGATATGAAGAGTCTGAACTGCTGTCATCGCCTCTTACTGTCTTAAAATATCTTCCTTTCATTCCCATGCTCCCTCTGTATTCCTTTCCCATCACTGATTTCTTATTGAAACTGGCGGAGTAATGATGACTGTGGGACTGTAAAGATGGCTCATGTAAAAAATAAAAAAAATAATTAAAAAAAAAGGTCATGGAAAGGATTTTTACTCAGATTCACAGAGTATTTGTGCTTGAGCTCGGGATTGTATGTGCTTTACCATGCTCAGGCACCCCTCCCCTCAAATCCTTGAGCAGGTGCTTAAGTGCCCATGTTATTGGGGGGCCAGTGGCAATTTATGAGGAGTTTTACATTTCTGGCCTCAGCAGTAAAACCCTCCCTTCGTTTCAAAGCCCACAAGTGCTTTATTCACTGTGAATGTGTCTCTATATGCAGCAGGGGATGCAGTTCTTGTTAATACATTCCACTCTGTTAAACAAAAGGAATAAGCAATGCAGCCCAGTAAGATGAGCTATGTTTTTTTAATTTCTCCCACAGCTGAATGACTTAATAATGAGAAACCATTGAGGTCTTCTTTTTCCGTCTGCGTGCTTTCAAATGATTCTCTAAGTGAAACAGTTTGATTGTTGTTCATGTTGAATAAGGTAGCAGCATAACAGTGGTTGACACTTTACACTTTGGATTCTGCTTTCTTTCACCCAAAGGAGAGAGAATCCGTGATCATTCAAAACTCTATTGTATTCAATTCTAATTCTTCTCTCTTCCTGATTCATCTTGTTTTCCCACTGCTGAGCGTGCAGCAACCTCTTTTCTTCATCTCTTCCTGTCTGTACTAACTCCATTGTCACAGGTGTTTTATCACAGCTGACTATCAATTGTCAAATGATATCGATCTGCTTTTCCCACAGCAGTTGTCGAGAAAGGACAGTCAGAACAGCTCCCAGCATAGTGTTTCCAGCCACCGGAGCGTCCACACGGACTCGCCCGTGCACCCATCCCTGGCGCCCCCTCTCAGCGAGAGCGTCGCTCCACCGGCCCCCTCTCAGCCCCTGCCAAGCCTGCCGCCGCAGGACGCCCCAGCAGACGGGACCATCCAGAGAAAACCAGACCCCTTTAAGATCTGGGCCCAGTCCAGGAGCATGTATGAAAGTAGGCGTAAGTATATTCTTTTTTGGTGGCGGTTGGATGAGGGGCTGCATGGGGCTGTTGGCACATTGGAGACCCTTGGTGTAATTAAGAGGTACAGCAGTTTTCGGAGTAAAATTCGGGATGAGAGATTCGTCTTATGCCTGTAAGTCATTGGTTTCTACTCTTAAACAAAAGAAACAAAGATTCTACCTTTTCTCTGCTGGTTTGCTCTGTGGAGACGTTTGTGGTCTGAGTTTGGAGCTTCTGCGGTGCGTTTTCCTCAGTTCTGAGTTTTTGATGAGGTGCAGCTCGCTTAACCTAATGCAGTCCAACACAACAGACCTGCAACAAATTTTACTTTGATGAAAGCAAAAATCTGTCACTTGAAACTGTTCTGAGGGGTTGATTCACCTTTTCATCACCATTTTCATTTGGGAGATGTAGTTAGTGTAGCTGTTGAAATGTATTGCATTTAACAGAGAGGTGTTGTGGTTATTTAGCCTGCTCTCGTTGAGATAAATGTGGTGAACAAAACATGAGAAACCCCCTTCAGAATCACTCGGTTCAAGAGCTGTACATACTCAATCTGTCAAAATGAGCATACAGTTGAATGAAGAGCTCTCTGCAGCAGAAACAACAAAAACTGAACATTATTACCTTCATGAGAGTGGGATTGATTTCAGGACTGTTGTGTTCGGCTGCACAGGTTTTAGTTAGCTATATACAATGAACCACATAGGGTGAAGGAAATAGCATCAGAATCAAAAATTAGGCCAATGAAATGTTATTAAAATGTGCAATTAAAAGAGTAGTTCAACATTATGTGAAATATACTTATTAACTAACTTTAGAGGATCAATACCTCTCACATATACGAAGGACTACTAAGTACTTTTACATTGAAAGCAGGGAGAATCAACCAGTGGCTTTGTTTAAAGGATTTTTTACACTCCTTTTGTGGTGATTAAACAAAAAGAAATTAAGTGTTAAAGTTTGTAGGGAGACTTTTTTTATTGGGACAGATTCTGATTCCAGTCTTCATTCAGCTAAACAAAACAGACATGAGACTGGTATCAATCATCAAACTCTTTGTAAGAACATGAATAATCATATTTCCAAAAATATTACAATATGCCTTTCAAGCCTTTGCTTAAAGCCACAAAAATAAAGACTAAATGGTATTTTCACCCTATTTACACCCGTCACCAACTGTCATAGTATAAAGAATGACAAAATTTGCATTATGAGAATACTATGGTGAAAATACAGGATATGCAGCTTTCAGGTGATCAGGTTTAGGCAGCAAAACTACTTGGTAATGTTTAGGAAAGGAACACCTGAGTGCATTAAACATATGCCCTGATTTTGTTCTCCTTTCCAACAGCGTGACAGGCATCAGTCTTCCTTATATTCCTGGTACTTTAAAGGCTACTAGATGTCACTTTGGTCCAATTGTTGTTTCTGGCACCACTGACACACTTTTACACTAGACTTCCCAAAAGGGACACATGGGCGTATAATTAGCACCGATAGCGGAGTGGATGTCAGTGAATTGCATATCCTCCTCATCCTTGTCTAGCCTTATCAAAGCAAAGGGATAGCTTCAATTAAACAGAATAAGCCTCAGATCCACTGTCAGGTTAAAAAAGAAAAGAAGTCTGCAAGGGCTGTGAAACCTTAACATCTAATCACTTTCCCAGGTGCCACTTTTCAAAGATTTTCATTATTTAGATGCCTATGAAGAATGTTAAAAGAGAGGCTGAGTGCGGCATAGTTGTGCAGACGCCTTCCTGCAAGCTGCCGTGAAGAGCCAAGAGGACAATAGTGTTTGATTTAAAAAAAGGCAATAAGGAAAAGGGACAGAAAGCGGAGGAAACCGAGACTTAGAGAGAGGTTGTGTCCACATATCTGTCTAAAAATGAAGTCTCAACAGGGGTTTTCTAAATTGCCTGAGCCAGTTTGCTCAGTGTAAATGTAAGAACATGCAAAGATAGTCCAAAGGGTAACAAAGAGAGGAAAGTGACAGAAATATATAAATAGGACGTGAAAGAACATTAGGATAAGAGACGGGTCAAACTTTGGGAGATCAAAGGATCCAGAGTTTTAGAAAAGTGGAGAGGAACTCACAGAGAATGGCAGGGAGGACAGCTGACCTGCTCCAGCAGGTGTTAATCCTCCACTTCCTCACGCTGCATTGAGCTCTTGTTGTGAAATCCTGCTGTGTGCAGCCCATCGGGCTCGGGCCTTGACTGCGGCAGAGACATTTCTCTACACAACATTCGCTGTAATGGAAAGTTCTGCTGAGATCAAGGTCCTTAAACAGACCATGAGGGGAACAATTTCCATTTGCAGAAAAAGCACCCGCAACAAAACCCACACAGTATTAACCTGCCCTTAAAAAAATCGAGGCCAGGGAGGAAAGGGAACTCACTAACACTTTATTTGCCTTCATTGTGATTATTGTCAGGTTTTAACTTGTTCCCACTTCAATTTCCTCACTGTTTGAACCATCCTTGCCTGTTATTTGCAGTCCTCGCCCAGAGCTCTGCAAAGGTCCGTCCATCTTAGTAAAATATTGATCCATTCACGCCCAGTTGCCTCACTGTGAGGATCACTTATGGATCTATTAATCGGCAGGAGCACAGCATAACTGTGCGGTCGACCCCCCCTGAGTGCAGGTGCAGATTGCGACAGTTAGCCTTTGCCTCGTCTTCTCTCAGCTCCTCCACAGTTACATTGTGATAGATGGGAAGCGATAGCTGCCTTTCTACAGGGATTTCAACTGTTGACTGAAGGAACAGATTGGGAGCAGGCTGTTTATGCCTTCTGCCACCCTGCCACCTCTTGGTGGCTTTAGTGGCCCTGGCAGCCGTGGTCTGTGTTGGAGCGAAAGGAAAATCTCCCCGGGAGTTTGCTCTGAGGTGCATGTTTGTCAAGCCTGCTGCGACCGTTGCATGCACATACATGCATATGTGATTAAATAATTCACACATGTACAGCAAAGGAGCTTATGTGTCCATCAGGTGGAAACCAAACACATGCACACTGTGTGTCTCTCCCCTGGCTCCCGTTAGCCCCCCTGAGACCCTCCCCTCATCTCCACCGCCTCATGAAGCATGAGCTGTCATTCTCTCCAGTGCAATGCCTCTCTTATCCTCTGTCCTCTGGATGGGAGTGGACTGTGAAGTAGTCATCTACTGCTCAATAATATATAGCCCATTCCAGCATGTATTAGCACCTCTGTCAGGTGGGAAGTGCTCTGCAACATGAGGAAGAGTCACACAGCACTTCATAAAAGCAGTGCAGTCCACTGGAATAATAATGTCCAGTCTGCAGGAGCATCGCTGGAGATGACTGAAGCTGAAAGAAAATATGGCTATTTAGGACATCAGAGCTGAATTTCAGCCTGATCTTTTCTAATTATGGGACGACAGAATGTGGGTGTTATGATTTTTTTTTTGGCAGCCTGTCTACCTTTTGATAGTTTATTTAAGCTCCATACCTATGCTCTTTACCCAAAATAGATCTTAAAAATCTTTTGATGGATCAGTTTTTGTTCTTTTCCCAAAGCTTCCAGACAGATTGTTTGTGCTAAGTGCTTTCTTAGTGACAAAGCCTGGAACAGCTGGGAGGACAGTTATGTGCATGTTGACATAAGCAGGAGGATGGTTTGATACTCTGAGAACAATAGGTGCATCCATCATGATCACAACCTCTTTTTGGCAATATTAGAGTTTTACGCTTTGAAAGTATAGAATGATACTAAGGGAGTTATTAAATGGCTAACTAGCATGTTCTTGCTGGCGGTTTCTCACACTGGTGCGGGCTCAAGAAGTCCCCTGGGCTGCCTGAAGGCATTAAAGCAGAAAAGTTAACAATGGATGTTGATTTTACAGTTCCAGACTTCCAGGAGCAGGACATATTCCTGTGGAGGAAGGACACAGGGTTCGGCTTCAGGATCCTTGGCGGCAATGAGCCAGGAGAGCCGGTGAGTCTCACACTTTTTTTTTTTTATCTCTTATGGCTGAACTCTTTCTAGTTTGCTTTTCAATTCCCGCCCCCCCCATATATTTGTGAGACATGTATAAACTCCACCTGACATGATGCAGTGACTCGAATGATGAAATTGATGCTATTTCTTCAACACAAGTCTGAGCAGCATCCATAAGGTTTTTCACCACATCTGTTTTTCTATTTATCTTCCTCCTGTGCTGTGTAGTTCTGAGCTTCTGTGTTGGACTCAGACAAAATCATATCAGTGAATTCTACAGCACAGTTTCTTTTTGATCTGGCCAGTGTTTAAAAAAAAAAAACAGCTCTTTCACACGCTACTTTTTTCTTCCCTTTTTCAAACAGGCAAAGTTGTTTGTTCGTGGTCACTGGCATGCGCTGTGTTTTTTTGAAGAGAAAAAAATAATTTATTGCAGAGCTTGGCTGTGATGACTTTTGCAGCAAAGTGGGAAAAAAAGAGTAAAGATGTAATGGTTTGGTTTCTATCGTAGCAACCTGAGCTGCATGCCAACTTTATGCCTGCAGTAAATGCTGGGACATCTTTGTATACCACAGTACATCTTCATCAAAATCTCTTTGCACTTTTTGAACTCTTTCCATGTTAACACTCTAAAATTCAGTAGCTCGTGCTGTATTTTTTCCCTCTTCGTCAGTGAATAATGATGATTCGTCCACACAGTCACATGTCTCCTCATTTTGCTTGGTGTTTCAGATCTACATCGGCCACATAGTGAAGTACGGAGCGGCAGACGAGGATGGACGCCTGCGGTCCGGCGATGAACTGATATGCGTGGACGGCACAGCGGTGGTGGGCAAGTCGCACCAACTGGTGGTGCAACTGATGCAGCAGGCTGCCAAGCAGGGCCACGTCAACCTCACCGTGCGGCGCAAGACCAGCTACGCCGGTAAGGAGGCAAGAGGGATGAGGATGAGGGAGCAGCAGAGCCTGTCAGCGACTTGCTGACAGGTCCGGGAAAGTTAATGCTCAACTGCCCCCAGAAGGGTTTGATGTATTTCTGCTGGCTGTAGTTCAAAAACTTGTTCAGGTTTTATGAATTGTGGGAAAATACATAGGAGGCGATTGCTTAAAAGTTGGAGGTATGCACCCTGTCAGCTGTAACAACATAACTCTTCATCTAACAGCCTAAAGTGACTGTTCCTCTTGTTCCTCTTGTTTCATGCATTGTGCTTCCTCACAGTGAAAAACCTGCCTGTGTTTCAGCGGTTGAATGCTTTTAATGTGAAGTAGCATCAGTGGGATAGTGTGCTCTGCATTAGCAGCAGCTCTGACACACTGCAAAGAGGACAGACAGTAACCACTGAGGCTGATACCAGTGTGATAAAATTAAGCTGGATTACATTCATGCCTCGTTTCCAGTGGATCCCCTGTGCATGTTAAGGAAGATTGAATTCAATGCTGGGATGGCAGACTCAGCCTCTAAAAATGAAAATTACACTGTAGAGCTGTAATTACTGAAAGTAAACACATTAAAAGGCCATTGCAGAAAAAATGTTGGCTGTAAATAGCACTTAAAAAGGGGTGTGAGTTCATGAAAATCTTAAGGATAATAACTTCAAAAACTAATAGTCCTTATTATGTAATGAATTTGTTAAGCGAACCAAATCATTGTCTCTGATTCCATTATGTCGTCACAGCTCTGCTGGTACAGTGCAACAGTATGCAGCAGCTGGAAAGCACTGTGTACTTTACATTTCAGAGGGGCCCCAATTATTTTCACTGCACTTCCATCAGGGGCCCGGGGACCTGCTCACTACGTGCAGGGGTTGCTTTGCTCTGTAATAGTCTGGGTGTGTAACAGTAGGAAACATTCAGCCACAACCGCGAGCAAACGCCTCCGCCCATCACTGCCATTTCACTGCTCTGCTCAACTCCCTGCTGCTCCTCAGCCGGCGATAAAGAAAGACCCATAAATATGATAGAGAGGGTGGTCAACCTTCAGCCCGATGACAGCGGGCAGACGTTAGCGCATAGCTGCTCCCGGTCTGCCTCGGAGCCTCGAGAATATGATGCGCCTTGCTTTAGCAGCTGTGCAGGAAATTAAATGTGGAATGAAATGTCCAGATTCAGCAGGCGAAACGCATCTTCAGTTCATCTTTTGTTCAAAACAGATCAGAGAAAAGATTGTTGCAGAGGCTCCTCTCCCCTAGCTGTCTCTCCTTGGCTTGTCTTCATTCGTATCAACTTAAACTGGCTGTGTGAGGAGACGAAAGTGTGTGTGTGTGTGTGTTTATTTGCAGTGTTGCTTTTTATTTTTCGGATTGCACAGATGATGTAATATTTTGCTTTGTTGTCCTGTCTTGACGGTTTTGTTTTAATGTCATCTTGTCTTATTATGCACCAGTCTTCTTTTCTGCTTTCTCTTTTCTGTTATCTTTTGAACTTTTTATAAAACACTTGCTGACCTAGTTTTTATCTGTTTTTAATTCATTCTCATCTTAATCTTCCTTTGGTCGACTCCTGAGTCTTTTTTCTCTCTGCACACTACCCACAGTTTGTTCCTCTTTATTCCCTCCATAAATCTTCTCCTCTGCCGTTCTCTATATTATTTTTCTCCCTTCCTTCACTGTATATTTACATCTGTCTCACCTCATCTGCCTCCTCCAGTCAAAGCAGAGGGAGACGTGCCTCCATCGCCGGCATCCTCCCACCACAGCAGCACCCAGGCACCCAGCTTGACGGAGGAGATAGGGAAGCGCACCCCGCAGGGCAGCCAGAACTCCCTCAATACAGTCAGCTCCGGCAGCGGCTCCACCTCTGGCATCGGCAGCGGGGGAGGAGGCGGAGGGGCAGGGGGAAGCGGCAATGCTGTGGTCGCCGCGGCAGCAGCCACCACCTCCTCTCAACCCCCCAACGCCACCTCCACTGTCCCATCAGCCTTGCAGCCCTACGACGTGGAGATCCGGCGCGGCGAGAACGAAGGCTTCGGTTTCGTCATCGTCTCTTCTGTGTCGCGACCTGAAGCCGGCACCACCTTCGGTAAGAGAAATCTCACTTTGTAGTTTGAAAAGTTTAAAAAATATCTTCAGGCACACTGTTGTTGATTGCACATGCAAAAATCTGCAGAAATCAGTTCCACTCAGCAAAACACAAAACACACACTGTAGCTTTTTCTTCATGGCTGGGGCCTTTTATCTTCCTATCCTCTCTACGGGCTGCCTCTGCATCATCCATAAAACCACTGACAACTAAACAGCCTGACATCCAGCACATATTCTGGCTATTTGCAGTCCCACCAGATCAATACCAACACCCTCCAAAGAAGTGGTTCTTTCTTTCTCATTTTCGTCGAGTCTGTCAAACCAAGACACTGAAACCCTTTCTTCGCCTGCAGCTGCCGCTGCTCTCACACAAGGCTTTCATAATTGATCATAAGTAAAGTGAGTCTTACATAAGGCATTTGTATTATTCAGCTGAACTTAAATGGCTTCTGCTAAGCAGGTTGGCACTAAAAGCCTAATGATAGTGACAACATGATAAGAACAAGTGCTGCGTGGAGGATAAAACAGGCAAATAACTGGTGTGAGTTATAATTTTATAAACTTAAGATCAGAGAGATGCACTTTTGCAGGTTTAGGTAATTTTGCATCACTTAGCTGATAGTAAATACTGTAACTCCTGAGTTTCTCAACATCAAAGTGAATTCTATATTTGTTCTAACAAACCATATAAATCTGTTCAGACTGACTGGGTTTGAATAAACTAGCTGGGACTCTTCCATGCAGCGCACTCTCTGCCTTTCTGCCATGGCTTCCTGCCTGAACCACTATGGCATTCCACTCTTCTCTACACTCTTATCTCTGTCAGTGTGGGTGGACTGACAATGCTTCACTTTCCAGGTTGGCTTACAAATTGGCAAAGCTCCTTTACACAGACCAGAGTAAAAAGGCATGGGCCACCAGATAAGCTTATTTAATCTGACATGTCATGAAAAATCTAATGGAGACCCATCGACTGCGTGAAGGATTTTAAATTCAGTTTTTGCTTTGCAGTATGTCATTGCTCTGTAGCAGTGATGATGTCAGAAACCAGTCCACCTACACTCATAGTATTTGGAGGAGCACTTCATTTTGTTCCGAGGAGCAGCTACCGCAACTCAGCCTTTCTTTTCCTCTATCTCTCTATCATGTACTTTCCACTCAATATTTTACAGCTAGATTCAGTCAAGAAGACGGGGAGAGGTCAGGGTTAGACAAGTTTGTAGTGGAATCAAAGAGCGGAAGTGAAATGAATAATAATGACAAAGGAGATGGAGAAAGAAAAGAGTAATTGCACGCTCCTTTTCTCTGCAGTGACTGATCTCAGTCTGCAGACAGGGAGGAAGGGGGGGAGGGAGGCAGGGAGGAAGAGAGACCTCAGGGTAGTCGGCGAGATGTCAGCTCTGATGTATGTTTGTCGTCTCCAACTTTCTGCAGGTGCAGGTGTTTGGGATGCAGACGACACAACACAGTTTTTAATGATTAGCTCTCAGCTGCTGAGAGACACTCATGCAAATATAATAACGATCCCCGTTTTAGACTCGGTGCTGGAGCAGCTTTACATAAAGAGGAGCGCGAGGCAGACAGGGTGGAGGAGAATGAACTCATTGGATGTGGAGTTAGGCTTTAAATAAGCATTTATAGGAAAAGTACTGAGAACTAAATGTTGACACAGACTCTCACTTATTTTCAGAGTGTTTTTAAATTTGTCTTCCTTTGCCAACACTTGCATTTTGTTCTGTCGGGTTCTGATCAGCTTCTCTGGGTGACTGTGGCTCGGCTGGCTGTTGGCTGTCAGTGAATTAACGCTTAACTTCTGATCCTCTTTCTCTACTCCTTTTCCCATTTTCCCTTCCTTTCCCTTCGCTCTCCAAAACCCCCCTAAACAAACACACACACAAACACATACACACTGAATCACGCATCACAACATTCAATGGTGACCATAGCTGGCAATGCATGTGTGGCCATGCCCCACAAAATAGGGCGCATCATTGAGGGAAGCCCAGCAGACCGCTGTGGGAAGCTGAAAGTGGGCGACCGTATCCTGGCTGTGAACGGGTGCTCCATCACCAACAAGTCCCACTCTGATATCGTCAACCTCATCAAGGAGGCCGGGAACACCGTCACACTACGCATCATTCCCGGAGACGGTGAGTAGAAAACGGTAGTCTCATAGTGTTTATCCTCTAGACCAGAGCCTTCAAGGGTTCTTGAACAAGTGCAGGATATAAACAGCACATTTTTGCAAATTCATATTCAGTTGGTACTCATCAGCCCAAAATATGAATCTGCCGAGTAAAAGCTGGTTCATGCTGGTCGTACAAGTGGCTTTGTTCAGTAGCACATGATCAGTCATACATCCCAATCATCAGCTTTGGTTAGTATTAATAAATAGTCAGGGTATCTCAGGGCAAGTCATCAGTTTCCTCAGTGGTTGTTATGTATGCCTGTAGTGTTCTAAATCAGTTTCTTCACTTGCTTTCAAAGTGACTGGAACACCTGCAGTGTTGACAGAAGTGCTTCTTTGGGGATATTTGTGATGTTTCCCAGCCTTTGCATTTCTGCCGTCAGCATGCCTGCACTTTTAAATGATAGGTACATGTGGTTGTGCGTGTGCAAGTGTGTGTGTGTGAGGGATGTAGAACTTTCTCTGTGGTTGTGGGTGTGTCTTTTTTGTCAAAGTGGTTTTGAGGAGAAGTTGCTGCACATTGCATGTTGCGCTGTGCAGCTGAAAGCTCTCACTGCTTTGTGCTGACAGATCACCCTGGCATGCTTCACAAATACTGTTTAATTAAGTGTGTGTGTGTGTGCGAGCGAAGAAGGCGATACTCCCTGTCAACCTGCGCGCTGGTAGAAATTGGAGCTATTTGTCCGCCGCTCGCTGCTTTCCGGCTCACTTCTTATGGATGAAGAAGGGTTTTTTGTTGTTGTTGTTTTTCTTTTTTTCTCCATCAAGCGCTTGCTGAGAACAGCGAGCCAGAATCGTTCTGCCAAGAAGACACAGAGAGCAAGAGAGAAGGCGTCGGAGAAGAAATAACTGGATATGCTTTATTGGAAAGTTCTGGTTTGTGTTTATGTGCATGTGTCAGACAAACAGACGCTGCCTGACACGGACACAGAGAGAGTGACAGGAAAAGATTGTGTCTCTGAGTGACTGTTCTCTCTGCCTTTGTTTACACGAGACTGAGCAGCCCTATTTTTGTGTGGATCGGTCCCGTCTAAACTTTCTGACATGAATAAACACCAACACCAGAGGTTTTTCCAAGGTGAAATCAGGTTCAGCTCCTTTCCTCCGAGCTCACCTCTCCCCTCGTTGGGAACGCAGGCAGAGTTTTGTCATGACTGACGCTCAATACTTCTGCAATGACAAGGAGAACAGGGCTGGAACTCCTCCTGCTGCTGCACAGTAATATGTACAAACAGCTAACCGCTAACGCCTTCGTCAAAGCTCATGTCTCTGCAGCACAGGCTTGAGGAGCAGAGACATAAGCGCACCTCGTTGTTTCCTTTTGTGTAGGTGAAGAGAGACCGACGTGCCTGAGGTGATGATTTTTGAAAAACCTGGGCTGTATTGTGTCGTACAGCCCTCCCACTTCTCTTATCTCTTCTACTTTTCGTTCCCTTTCTGCTTCTCTTTCTCTCCTGAATTTTGATTATACCTACTCTTGTTCCTGTCTTGGCCTGTGCAAGGCGGGGGGGGGGGGTACTGCCAGGGCCGGAGACAAATTACAAAATCAGCTTAGTGCTTTTTCTTTCGTCTGTGAATGTTTTTAAGCAAGAGAGAAGAAAAGAGGCAGTGGGTTGCGAGCGGAACGGAAAGACTGAGAGAAATGAAGCTTATTCGATTAATTTCCAAAACAGAGAACAGTCAAAGAAGAGATGAACGAGGAGAGGAAGCGGGTTATGTATATGAGCAGATGTAGGGGGCAAACAGGATTTACGGGGGTAAATTTGAGGCTGGCGACAGTGAGAAACGAGCAGTAGAAAATATGTGAGATTGTAACACAGTTCGCGGTTGTTGCCAGAATTTTTTCTGGGGGTGTTCACAGCACAGGCCTCACACTGAGGGCAAAAACATTCATCACACACTCTCTTGCACCCACAACTAGAAGGTTCTCCCAACCAAGTCTTCGCCTCACCCACACTCCAGCTTGATTGGCTGGCTTTGTACCCCATGTGGCAACGGGCAATCGAAGAGTTAAGCCAACGGGCTCCAAAGGGACTGATGGAGGAGGAGGAGAGGAATAGATGAGAGAGAAAGTGACCGTGAGAGGAATAGTAAGCGGAAGACTTAGAGGAGTGGAGTGTAGAGTTGTAATCAAATCAGAGTTACCTGTAAATGGCTTAAAAAGATTAGCTTGTTAAGAAGAAGAAAGGTTTCTTTATGCGGCAAGAGTGGTGTAATAATGGTGCGTTTTTGCCGTTCAGTCGTGACAGCATGATTCATCGATAACACAAGATGATTGAATCAGTGTTAAGATAACAAACTGAATAGCCAGGAGCTTTGAAGTCCACAGAGCCTGCAAGTGTTTGTATTTGTTTCCTGTTTGACGGTTCACAGGCAGACAGAAGGAGCTTTGGTCCACAGTGAGACAGACATCTTTTGAAAATACAAAAAAAACATTTCAAGTACCTCTGCAAACTGAATGAAAGCACAAATGTAAACTTCTGTATTCTCCTGGTGTCCCAGATTTTGGCTAAGTGGTGGAGAAAGCCTGGAGGCTGGTGGAGCTGGTGGTGGTCCCTGTGGGTCAGTTAACATTTGTAGCTGACAGCTGCTAAATCTACACCAGCGTTCACGCTGAGATGTGTGAAATATAGATTTAATTCCATCACATAGACTCTTCCAGGACACCAGAGACAGTTCTCATGCAGTATTTTTAAGGACATTAATATAAGCTGAATGGAAAAAGCAAATGTCAATACAATTTACTCATTGTAGCATGAGGGGTTTTATATTTGCATGAAGCAGAAATAGTTCTTGGACTGCAGGGAAAATGCTTCACACTGGTTGACATTAAAAGCAATAATTCGCCCAATACAAATTAATTCTGGAAAGCTATTGTTTTTTCTAATTTAACTGCTAGAGGACTTGGTCCATTCTGAAATATCTCAACAACCGTAGCATGGATTACTGGAAAATTTGCTACTGACATTTATTATCACCAGACGATGAAACCTTATGACTTTGGTTACGCATCGACTTTTCCTTCATCGCTGCTGTGAGATTGACATTTTTAGTTTTGACAAAAACACAACTGTTTGATGGATTGTCATACACATTCCTGTTTCCTTGAAGATAAGTTGCATAAACTTTATTATTTTTATAACTTTTAATCTAGCAACATCATCAGGTCAAGGTTTTCCAATAGAAAGCTAAAATTTCAGCAAAAAAATGTACAGAAGTCAATTGAGAAAGAGTGATTAATGTTCAAATACCCTGTTACTTTATATTTGTGAATTTGAAAGATAATTTTACAAATTAGTAAAATTTCAGTTTTTTGTTGAAGTTGTCTCGCACAGTCAGTGTCTCCACATCAACATTACCAACATCTTGGGACATTTTAGTTTATTATTCCAAACAAAAGAAAAAGTAATAGAAGAGGGTAACTTCAGTACAAGTCTGGCCATGTTGAGAGCTGCAGCCATGCAAAAGCAGAGTGAGGAGATTCTGTAAGCGAATATGTAATGACATCACAAGTTTAATACATATGTATTTAAAAACAACTTATACCTTAACAGTTTTTCTACACACTGTGCCATTCTTGATAAAATAAACCCTCTATAAATCTTCTTGACAAACATAGTTTGTGTAATTTACAGCAAATTTCAGACATATCGAAAAGTAATTTGTCTATTGACTTCCATGCATATTTTTACCAAAATGCGGTCACATGACGATGGCGAACTTCGTATGGAGTTAGCATCAGGATGTTAGCATTGTCATTGTTGGCATGTAAGCTTAAAGCAAAGTCTCACAGAACTGCTAGCTTGGTGTTAGATTCTTAATCCTGTTTTCATTACCTTTTTCTTTTCTCACCTTCCTCAGAGTCATCAAACGCTTCTTTGTTGACCAATGCGGAGAAAATCGCCACTATAACCACCACACACACACCTCAGCAACAAGCTGCACCTGAGGCCAGGTAGGGGCACTCTGGGGAGATTGAGTGTTTTGTACAGAACAACTAGTCCTTCAAAAAGACAGTACAATATTGAGTTTTTCAGATGTAGCATCTAAAGTTTGTTGAGTAAATGCATTATTTATAACCTAAAATTTCATCTCCGACTGACTTGCTCTTTAATATTTTACAATTTTATCTTTCTGTCTCAGGAACAACACCAAACCAAAACAGGAGTCATTTGAATTCAAAGCCCCACAGGGCCCCCCTCCCCAGCCCCCGACACAAGTCTCACCTCAGGTAAGGAAGGACGCTCCAGTCATCCATTCACCTGTCACTTCATTCATACATCCATCCATTTCATGTCTCCATCAAACACCCCAGCAATCTCACCTCCATCCTGTCAACTCCCTACCTGCGTCCACATTTGTCTTTTCATACATCCACCCAGCTGTTGTAGTACCTATAAATTAATTCATCCTCTGTCCCCTCATGCAACAACTAGTCCACCCACCCACCTTCCCAAGGGCAAACAGAGTGCATTTTAATTTATTTATTTTCTCTCTAAGTCTATCTGCTGGCGTTATCGGAGCCCATGCATTAAGGAAAGCCTGTTTTCTTTCAAAGTTACCCCTCAGTCTACTGTGCTCACTTCTGAATTAATCTGGCTGTGTGGAGATGGCTCTCACAGATAGCATTGATCCCTCAGCAGAGGAGATTAGGAGGGCATGAAGACAGGAGCTGTTGTGGCTGTCTGCCTGTCCTTGTGGTGCCCGGCCTCTCTTTTCTCTTTCTCCCCGTCTCTCCCCCTCTCTCTCTCTGTCTGTGTCCCCTTTCTTTGTCCACCCAGAGCCCAAGACATCAATAATTCAGCATCCCTACACCTGAGCATATGCATGTACGCACACACACACACACAGAGTTCGGCCCATCTATTAAATAGGTGTGACTTTCCTGAAGGTGGCATTTGTCCCATGGTCCCGAAATAGCAGCTCACTTCAAAGGACACACACACTTTAAATATGAATCACAGACCCTGATGCAAATGTGTCTTTCTCCCTCCCTCTCTCTCCATGTGTGTGTGTGTTTGTGTGGTCTGTCTCTACCAGGATGCTGAGTTCTACTCAGTGGACCTGGAGCGAGATAACAAAGGCTTTGGCTTCAGCCTGCGGGGAGGCAGAGAATACAACATGGACCTGTACGTGCTGAGGCTAGCCGAGGACGGAGCAGCCGTCCGTAACGGAAAGATGAGGGTAAGGACACAATGTACCAACACTAACAGCTTGTAAACATTCACACACAAAAAATCATTAGAAGTTTTTAATATTATCTCCTGTTTACACAAATAGAAGATGCTCCAGACTTTGCTTGTTACTTGTTTTTTTGTGGCACTGCACTGTTGAAACACACAAAGCTCAATTTACTTGTTAAGTAGCAGAAAGTAATAACCAGCCTCTGTTGTATAATTATTTTCTTTAGTTTTCTAAAGCTTGATAAAGTTATGTCATCAGATGATGTCATCTCAACTTGGGTTTGGAGGCAACAGATTTAAGACAGAAGTCTGCTGTACAAACTAGGGCTGTGGGGATTAAAGGTTGAATTGTTCTGGCTATTGAGTTGAATTATGGGAATTGTTGGATCTTTTTTGGAGTTTGACCCGTACCAGAAGGTGAGAGTCTCAAACTCAGCTGCTTTGATTTTTCTTTTGAAAATGTGTCTGGCACGTCTTCCAACTTTGTGGATGGAACATACTAATTCACTGGAGTACTCTTTTAATATTGCACTCACTTATAAAATATATATATGACATTTTTAGATTTACTCTCCACCCTCTGTTTTAGTATCAATGGGATTTACTTTATCAAATAAAGTTCAAATGCATCTGTGCAGCTGTGACTGCAATAGCAGTACTTATCTGGAATTATTCCAAAGTAATTTCAGCATAACAATATTAAGCTGCATTCTTTGGAAGTGCCCAAAGGTCCATTCACTTTATGTTTTTGATTTTATTATGTGTAAGGAATGTACCTGGCGATTTTCTTGATGAGGGCAGTGTAACAATGCTGTTCTCAAAAAATCTTTTT
>JAPZDY010000012.1:20696326-20708694 GCA_029783645.1 Ctenochaetus hawaiiensis | reverse complement strand
TTCTGTACCAATATGTTTACAGTTATCTGTAAAGGAAGACAGACTTGTATTAAAGAGGTGGAAGATAACTGGAAAAGGAGGGGAGATGGCTTTAACCATAAATTGTGACAAATCTTTTTCAGTTGGGAAATATTAAAAATTCATACAAAGCCAGGAAGAACAGATAATTCAAACAGTGTTTCCTGCTTCTGTTTACTAGTGTGTATCATCAGCCAAAAAGCTTTGATTCATACAAGTGTTCTTGAGCAATGCAACTAAATAAGTGATGACGTCCAACTGCACTGAGGCAGAAGCATTGACTTGGGTTCATAATGTGTGTCACATCATGAGCCAGGTCGGTGGGTGTGAGTGAATCTGTGTTCCTTCCATGAATTCTTCACTGCTCAGTATTGCATCCTTCTGTGAGTAAGCACGTGTGTATCCAGGATCTGACGTCCTCCTCTAAAGGGATGAATGAAGATTGTGCAAAAGTGGTTGTGTGAGGGCTGCTCCTGGAAAGGAAAGGACCCTCCCCGTACACACACATGCACCACCCACCCTGTGCTGGACAATGCAGGGGGTGGAGGGCTGGTGATTATTCAGGGCTGTGGCTGCACAGAAGCTGTCTCATACCTGGAGAACGCGGATGGGTTGTGTAAACGCCTATGAACTAGGACATGGACTTCCTCATGCAGAGTAACTGGGAAATACATCCTGGAAGGACTCATGGAGCCACAAAACTGGGGTGGGTGGGTCAAACAGAGTAGGCTAGAGTTAGAGGGCGATTTACCACTCTTGACTCCAAAAATAGAGATGCTGCATGTTCTGATCACAAAATTGCCATGAATTCTCATTTTGAGTTGTATTTTGTGGGCAAACTAAGGCCATCTGTGTCTTTGTAGTGTCATCAAAAATCTGAGCTGTCTAGTGCGTCAGCTGAGACCGAGGGGCCGGGCTGACCAGTTGTCTCAAGGAAGTGACAGCTCCCTGCGCAGCATGACACAGTATGTAGTAAGAGCGGGTCACACAGCGGGACCAAGGACGCAAAACCGCGCCAGTTCTGTGGGAAAACAGCACGGAGCATGCTCAGTGACCCCTGTTGACCAGCATCTCCGCAGTCTGATGGGGATTTCTTCAGCGAGAGACCCCAGAGGGACGATTTGCTGGTTCGCCTACTGTGCAGAAAGCAAATCACACAGACGGTCTCAGTCTCTCTATTGCTTTTCTCTCTTTTTCTCTTTTTCTCACAGTATTTTCAAGTAGAAGATGTTTTTCTTCCTCTTGAATCTTGTTTACCTCACAGTGAAAACAGATTTCACATCTTTAAGAGCATGTGTGAGCATGTGGTTACGTAGATGCTTATTGTCTGCCTCATTTTTTGAAAACCCCCTTGTGCTGTGTGTATTTGTGAAACCCTGTGTGTCTCAGTCCACCGAACATACAGTTCTTTACAAAGGGCAGTAAACATGCAGTGACACATAGGACTCACAGTGCTCACAGAGTGAATCCTCACTACTTAAACTATGTACGCAGCCTCGGTCTTTTCCCAGCCGTCCCTCCTCCTGCTGATGTAACAGGCCTGCGAAGGCTCTCTGGCACTCGAGTGTTGTGACGTCTGCTGAATTCAGGGGTTTACAACTGGCCTCTGCTTGTTGCTGCTCTCACAGAGTCTGACACAAGCACCGCATCAGTGTGATGTCACTGTATTTACGGTAACTTGGTCATGTTTTCGTCGAAACTACTGTTTGACATGAAGACTATTTTTATTTTTTTCAGTCTGAAGATTGACTCAAACCTTCAGCTGAAGGGAATTCTCTTTACTTTTTTAAATGGAGATTTCATAGAACAATAGATGCAATAAAAACACAAGTATAGAAATAATTTCAAATACACAAGCATATAAAGGAAAATCTAAGGAAGCATAAATATTACACCTTCCAACCATGAACATTCAGTAACTAGAGCATTTTAATCTTACAAATGCATCTGAAGTCTGTGTTTTCCTACACACATACACATCTCAGCACCCGCATTCATCTCACCCTTGTGTATATTCGGCTAAGTCACCCCTGCATCCCTCTGGCTGACCCTCTAACCTCTGTCTGGCAGTGATGATGTCAGACACAAAGGTCATCAGAGGTTATCACAACCTGCCATGGGAGCAGTTTGGACCTTGAGTGTTTGAACACTCCCACCAGACTGACAGGGGCAAAACAAGCCACTCCATGCTAACTCAGCATCCCGCTTCACACACATGCACACACTCGCGCACACACATACAGGGGATAAAGTAACCTTTGAGCACAAACAGAGCTCCTGGGTCTGTATCTCTAGACTTAACCCCAGATGTCTGTGTGTGTGTGGTGAGTCTGTGGGCAACTTTACCTTTTCTGCTCTACAGGGTTTTATCTGTTGACCTCAGTGATCTGTGACTCCAGTGAGAGGGCCGTCTAGTTGTAACTGAGCTGTCTGTAGAGGCAATGATGTCTTCCAGGAGCTCTCATGTGTTATGGTTAACTTGTAGGAAGCTTATGGGGATGAGCGGAGGATTGTTTGGGATGGTTCAAGCTTCTCAGGGTCATTAGTTTTTGTTGAATGGGGTCTTTGAAGTTTAGGGCACGTCATTCCCCTTAAAACAAGAATCTGGATTCAGAGGCTGTTTGCTGTCTCTTCACCCAGTTCCTTTCATTTGGCAAGATGTTGAAAAACATTCTTGTTTACAGCCTTGTATCAGCAGGTAAAAGCACATGTTTAAAGAGTTTGTAGCCTAATAACAGCTGCACAGAATAAGAGCTGATGGTTTCATTCATGGCCTCCTTAAGATGTTTAATTCTCCCACTTCAAACTTGGACAAAAACATCAGCCTTGATTGATTTGAATTATCTTCAATTGCTCTCAGTTGGTAAGATTAATCCACACAATTTTTTGACTCGAAAAAGCTATTACTGAATCATTCGCCTGTCCTTACATGACCTAAGTGTGGATACACAGTCATGTAAAAGCAGAGAAAGCAGATTGAATGAAGATTGAAAGATTATTCCATCAAACTGAAGAGTCCATTAGAGACAGATAATTCTGAGAGAAATCCTGTTTGTGCTACTCACATTCTAAAACAATTACCGTACTTTTCGGACTATAAGCCGCACCTGTATATAAGCCACACCCACTAAATTTAACAACTAAAACCATTATAGCTGTCTTCTTCAGTGTCGGAATTTAACAGCCTCGGAATTACTTCATCAAACACGTTCTCATTTATATTCTTTAATATTCGTCCGTAAATTAGCCGCATCATAGTTTAAGCCGGAAGGTTCAAAGCGTCGGAAAAAAGTAGCGGCTTGTAGTCCAGAAAGTACGGTATCTAATAACCCCTTAACCTCCTATTATCTATTATACTGACAGCATTTCTGGGGGCAAAATTTCAGTCTGCGTAATCAGTGTGTCACTGTCAAACAGAATCGAAGCAGTAGGTAAAATCAGCCATCTCATTTCATGGTAATTTTTTGTGTTATGTGAGATCTGTTGCCATTAAAAACTGATTTTCCTCACTAGAGCTTCAATAAGTTTTACCAAGATCCAGTAGCACTGTTTTATATCAGTTTTATGCCAATGCCTTTAGACACAACCATAGACAGAAATTTTCAACTACTAAGTCCAAAGAGAAAATTTTCACATTATGGACTGTTGGCTTGGTGTAATTTTGGTTACACTTTTGCTTAAAAAATGTTGTTTGTTTGTTTGTCTTGCCTGACAAAAGCAAATTGAGTCTTAAAAAATATTTGAAAAACTCTTGAAAAATAACCCAAACCCAAAATGTGTGTCATCCTAGGATACAAATTTCTCAGCATAATCTCTCCACATTTCCCAAAATCTCACCAGGGACACGACCTCTGTGTCCCCTCTGGTTTCCACAGCTCTGTCAGTGGGCATACTTAACATACTGTGGTACAGGCGCAACAAACAAACCCATCTACTGCAGGCACAAAGATCAGTGATGCAAGGAAATATCTCCACTTTCACTCCATTTGAAGTTCTTGGTTCATCTCATGATGCCTCTTCATTCAACCCTCTTAGCCATTTCCAGCACCATCGTTTCTGTTCCTGTTTCGTGTCTTTTCGTCTTTTACAAATCTGGCAGGAAAGGTAGGGCAGAGATGAGGAAAAAGTAGGAGAAATGGAGACCATCTTATCCTTCTTTCCCTTTTATGTGACTGTCAAGCTGTTAATTAGATGGGAGAGTGTTTTGATGAAGGCACATTCCCTGGATGTTCAAGCTATCAGTTTGGTACAATGGGGCCAGAAGCACAAGCCATAGGGGGTGAGTGGGAGGTTGTGTGTGTGTGTGTGTGTGTGTGTGTGTGTGTGTGTTTGTGTGTGTGCAAGGGGGATCTAAAGCCTTGTGAGATTGAAGACAGAGACCAAGAGCAGAGGGAGGAGGAGGAGGAAGGTGTAGAGACGTGATCAGAGTTAGAACTCTGGCAAGATGCAGCAACATTATTATTTTCCTCCCTCAATTTTCCACTTTCTCTCTCTCTTCTTCCTCTACCCCCCTCTCTGCATTTAATGTTTTTTCTCTCTTATTTGTGGCCCAATATATTTTTGTTAATTAGGTTATCCAGAATAATTGCTGCCTGGCCACTCTTCCCTTCACAGCTGACTAAAGGACACATATGCTCTCATTTCTTCTGGCTCTCATAAAGGGGCACCTGCTAATACTGTAGCCTATATTTAGAGCCCAAACCCTACCAGGGAAGGGCTAAAATCAACAGGAAGTCCGCAAATTAAAATTGACACCTAAAATTTCCCTTTGAACAAAAAATATAGTAGCTGCTTCAAAAGCTAATAGATGACCGAGGACACAGTGCTTATCAAATATTTGGGGGGATTTCGTTGTTTTTCGAATCGTTTGGATTTTATAAGCCCTCAAAGTTGGAGCTGCAACACAACGTTGTCTGCGTCTCCCCATTAAAGTAAATGGGAAAAAAGAGACTTGTGTCCAACTGAGGCCTCTGCAGTCTAAGTTATAAGTCTGACTGCTTTCAAACCTATGCCGATGGAAAGAGAACGAACTTTCGTACTAGAATATGAAAAGTTTGTGTAGATTTGAAAAAGTTTGTGGGATCTGTGAGGAGCAGAGAAAACTATAAAAACTAAAACTGTGATAACTCAAAAACTTCACAAGATGGCAAAAGCATGTAAATACAAAATTTATAGATCAAAGTCTTGTGACCCATTTAAAATTTTAATTAAGTCTGTAGTTCAAACTATGTTTGACCGGTCTTAGCTCAAACAGGTGTGGGTTTGATCCATTTCTCCATTGAATTGAATGAGAATTTCTCTGTCTGCCTGCATTTTTGTCTTATCCCCACACAGCTGCCAATACTCATGTCCATCAAACTTTGACCCGGTCACTAGCACATCCTCTGTTTTTCAAAATAAAAGCACCAAACTCTTTCATAGTCAAAGCTCTTATTTTTTCTGAAAATGACCCAAAATATCTTAAAAATTGAATAATTTTCTATAGATCAAAGTATTTTGACTCATTTAAAATTTGAATGAAGTCTGTAGCTCTCACTTTGATCAACCAGTCCAATTTCAAACAGGTGTTGTTTTGATCCATTTCTCCATTGATTTACCTGTAGATTTCTCTGTAAGCCTGCATTTAAGTCTGATCACCACACAGCTGCCAGTACTCATGTCCATCAAACTTTGACCTGGTCACTGGAAAATCCTCTATTTTTCAAAATAAAAGCACCAAACTCTTTCAAAATAAAAACTCTTATTTTTTCCAAAATTGACCCTAAAATAAAAAATGATTAATTATCTACACTTTAATGCAACGGATACCTACCCCAGCGGGCCAGAGTGCGAGGGCAGAGTACCAATGCTGCTTGCAGCTTTAATTGTCTTTGCTCTTTTTCTCAGGCATATGGTTTGAACACTGGGATCTTATTTTTAGCCATAAGGTATGAAATGAAAAAAAGCCTGCACTGAAAAGCTCTTTGAAGGTATGACAGATCTGTCTATAAATCTCTTTTCTGTTTAGTTGTAGGCCTCAACAGTGTCTGTCAGTACTTACAGCAACCCACCTTACAACAGTAGTTCCAAAGGTTTTTGAAAATGAAACGACGTCCCGGGAAACTGTTTGCCAAAGTGGCAGGCACTTTTTAAAAAATTCTTGCCAGGTGATTGGACAAACCATCTGTCTGTCACCCTCCATCACCAACGAACTTCAGCTAATCGGATCAACAACTATACAACTTTGGAGCAGAGCAATACCAGCAGAGCCAGATGGTGAATCAAACTGCTGAAGCCAGATGGGAGACGAGTGAAAACACCTTCTCCATTGAGAGAAGTTCTCAGTGCCAATCTTTGCTCTTTTCTTAACAAGAATTATTCTGCTGTTCCTATATATCAGGTGCTATGGGTGCATTTATGCAAACTTCTTTAAGAACCACCATTGTTTTTAAATTAACACTCACTTCTCACAATGGTCATTATATCTAAGTGATGTCTTTAGCTGCCATCTTCACAAGATGCTGATTGGTTTAGACAGCTGACTTCAGAGTTGCTGATAGGCTAGTTTTGTTGCCTTTGGAGTGAGTCAAATTAGCTCTTTCTCCTTGTGTTCAGTCTAAGCTAAGCTAGCCACCTTCCTGTTCAGTATTAATGGACAGATATGGGAATTTAGTATCAATTGTCTCATCTGATTTTCAGCAATGACGCTGATAAACCTTTTTCCCTGAGTGTCAAACCATTTCTCTGAAACTATAGTTGCAAAAACACTGTGTACAAATATGTTCACTTTCATTTTGTGTAACATGTACTAAACTTCTCTAATGATATGACAGTAAAATAAGGAGGTTGCATTGGGGAGAAACATCTTTAAAAGCTGTTCCTTCAAAATGCTCATGATCACTCTCTATGGCTCTATTAGGCCCTAACTTTTCCAGACATCCCCCTCCTCTGATTCAGCCCCTCTCATTCTCTCCATCTAGGTGGCCTTGACTTTTCACTGGAGCTGACCACAGTCAGCAGCACACATGCAGACCCAATAAGTCAACAATTCACCATTATAGGCCGTGTTTCTGGTTTTTCATCATCCAGTCTGGTTTGCTTCCTTATCAGCCTACAGAGCTTTTCATCTGCATCTCTGGGCCTCTGCCACGCCACCAGGTTCTCGTTTAGCCTCCCACCCTGAGAGCGAAGCTGTTTAGAGGAAGAATCTTTCATCTTTGAGGGTGGACATTTGGATCTGGGAGGGAACAATGTCTGAGAGTGTGGGTTAGATGCACTAGTCAGTACTTATTGGTACATGTAAGTGTATATTGAAATATTTTGGGCTATAGATTTTAGGTTTTAGTTTGGTTTCTCTGAAAGCCCTGCTTTCTCCATCAGTGGTTTGTTGGCTTGTAGCTAAGTTCAAGTGACTAGACCAAACTTTCCACATCTTTGTGGTCATTCTAAGTGTGTTTGTGTTTAGGTGAAGGGTTGAGGTCAGCTTAATTTTTTTGCTCTCTCTCCACAATGAGTGTTTAGTGGTGAGATCCAGATTTTAGACCAACCTAAGCTAAGACTGTGACCCCAGGTCACATAAAAAAATCTAGTAAACAGTTGTCCTGGTGCTGCAGCCGATGCATTGGACTTACAGGCTTGTTTCACTGCTTGGACCTGGTGACTGTGACCTGCTGGTGGAGAAAAAAAAAAGCCACAGCTTTGGCTCTCATCTGCCCCCAGCTGAGAGACTCTGCAGGCACTAATTCTACTCTGTCACTACTGCTCATTACACCACTTCCTGGGAAACCTTTGGTGTATACCTCAGCACGAAAATGGGACAATACCTTTGTGGAATGTGAAATAACAACAATGTACTGTGGGAATAATCCACAGGGGCTGAGAAAGGAGGACTGTTTATTAGCAATAAAAGCTTCACAGTGCTTCCTGCCAGTGTTGAGAATACGTGGTGACTTTTTATTTAATGTTTTTTTAAAGAATAGGGTTGTGTTGATTGGTTGCGGTCAGTACAGTCACTTTTTGAGCAAGGTTTTCTCTAAATCGTGCGACTTTTTATCCCCTTGTTGCTAATAAGACATCCTGTTCCTGACCCAGCCACTCATCAGCTGGTGCTGCACTGTAATGAGGCTAACACTTTCGCCAGCCACGGACTCTTGTCGTCACTTCTACCCCTCCACTCCAATCAGACCTGACTGCTCTGTAGGCTGCAATATGAGGCCTGTCATCAGGTCTTTTCTCACAGGTTTAGAAGAGCAGGAAAATGACTGTTTGTGTGATTGACCGTCACTTAATAACACAAACAATCTTCCAAATAGCAGCTCCCTCCTCTGCCCTCCACTTTCCTCACCTCCCGAGCCAGACTGCTCCTTTTACAGACTCAGCAGAACAGCCCCATTTTGTCTGTGTCTGTGACCCCCAGCTGTGTCTGCATGTCCACAGAGGTTGTGTGTACATCTGTATGTTTGTTCATGCTCATGCAGCAGATACACGCAGAATAAATGCTGTGTGTCTCCGTCTGTGGCAGCGTTTTGGAGGCCATATTTGTGGCTTTACCTCCCTGCTGCGTTTGCAGGACTTTGAAGCTGAGTCTGGGGAACGAGAGATGATCTCTGGTCTGACTTGTCTGCTTTCCCCCCCACACTCCTCCTTTTTTTACTCCTTTTCTAGTGCTCCCCAGAAGATGCAGCTGGTCCATGAGCTCATCCCTCCTCCAGCACAGCTGTAAATAAACCTTCTCTCTCCACTCTCCCTTACATGTCCTGCATCTATCTTTCTCCTTTCCCTTCTCTTATCATGCCAACTTTTCCTTAAGGAACATGTCTTTCTCCTGTTTTTGCTGATTTATCTAACAAGTTGTCAGCAGGTCTGGAGAAGAAAAGTTTTACACACTTAAGAAGTGGATACTGCTGATATGAACTGAGGTAATGAAGTGACATGGACTTCAGATCATTCATGTTACAATATTTTAGCTACATATTTAAGTGTAAGCCCTGAAAAAATGAAAGGTAGCTGTGAAATTTAAAACAGCACTCAAGAAAAGAACTGTAACTATCACAGAATTTAAGAAACTGTCATTGGTAATAATGATCTTGCACAAATGTGGTTAAACTCTAGTGAGGGACATCTTGTATATAACAGACTCCTTGCTGTGTCTTTTGTCTTTAAACTTGAAGCTCTCTTTGAATTTCTGTGGTCACATCCATATTCATTGTGTTTGAAGGGAAAACCGTAGCTGTCTGTTTTACTGTCGCCTTATTTGACTTTGGCATTATAATGCCGGGTGCTGTAAAGTCACCATGGTCAGGGATGTCAAATCATTATCTTCCTTGTGCTCTACAGCAGCCTGGTGAAGGAAGCAGTAAATCTCTGTATATCAACAACAGCACAGCTGTCTTACTTGTACGCCTGCTGAAGGAGGGTTACCTGTAGTTTGAATAAAGGTCAAACACAGTAAAAATACTTTCTTTGTCCGTACAATGGAGCCGATGCATGGCTCTCAAAGTCGTCCATGGCTGACCTTGACCTTCAGTGTAGCCACATACCTCCACCTATGGCAGTGAAAGCCAGATTGCGCTGATGAAAACAGCTCCAAACACAATGCAGCAGCCTCCCCCCAAGGCCAGGAAGGAAGAATTAGTAACACATCCTCCACATGAAAACCCCGGTTCAGGTCGTCGTATCGTTACACATAACACATCCGTTTATTCAATTAAACCTTGCTAATTTGTCACTGCCAGTCCGAAGTCCTCGTGTGCTTTTTCGAGCTCTCTGGCTCACTGCAATTCAGGAGTGTTTGCTCACATGGCCCACCAACACTGATGAAGTGAACTGGATTTCTTAAAAAATGTGCTGTGACGGCGTAAAAAAAGGGTTCAGGATGTGCTTGTGTTCAGTACGGCTTTTTGACGTGATCGATGTTGTTCTCCTTAAGTGTTGCAGACAGACAGAAAGCATCAGTGGTTTTTGGTTGGTTCACCACTGCCCTCCTGGCAAAGCTTAATGCCGTGTCTCCTCTGCGCTCCCACAAAGAGAGGCACAACTGTTGTTTTGCTTCCCCCGACATGAAAGGATACCCTAATTAAAACATCTTCATTACAAAACTAGGGCCAGCCATCCTGAAGTAGAAGAGAAACATGTCAAGTTCTGCACTAACTCTTTCCTCAGAGGACAAATTTTATCGATAACAATCTGCAGAAATAAGTTAAAAAAAAGTTAGGAATTCTTGGCTTGATTGAGGCTTTGAAAAGTTTTGTGGTTCTGTTTCTTTGTAAATCAGTCAACAAGTCCATAGCAAATAGATTTTTAAAGATGTTGAGTATTAGCATATGAACCTTTCTTGTGGTTTCTGGTGTTGTTTGCACACACAGGCATGCACACAGGCTGAACAGTCCCTGGATCACATGTGTATTGTTGTATTTGTTGAGGAAGTTGGACTGTGTGTTAAAAAACATCTGGAATTCAATGATCGGCAGAGGGTTCAAATAACGACAGAATAGCAGCCCGTACTTATTTTGGGGTTGTAAACACATGGAGCTCTACAGAATGTTGTGCACATGACAAACAAAACCAACTTTGGTTTGCAAAAAGCGAGGAATTGGGTCTAAAACATGGAAAGTTTGATTGGTCCCAGGCGATATAAAAACAAAACTTTCACGATTGCACCATGTCCCCTAAATACCCACCTTTCATCTGCCATGCCAGTGTGAAAAGTGGAGATTTGATCGAACTCTTTTTAAGCCTGCCTGTTGTCTAATTTCTGGTTTTCATGTCCTGTGTTCAATGTCAGAATGTATCCACAAATATGCGTCTTTTACTGAATCATTACCAGCGTGGCACATGTGTGATGTGTGATATTTCCAAATAAGATTCCTTGAAAACTGTGCGGGGGAGATAAAATGAGAGCAGATGCACAGATGCATATCAGCATGTGGTCTGATCATCCACCTGGCCATGAGGCCATTGACCAGACATATCAAATGGAGGGGAAACAGGAAAAGTTGAACGAGTGTATATCAAACAGACCTAGACTATTTAGTCTATTCCATAACTTCCCAAGGACTCATTGATAGTGCTGCTGCAGAAACCACAGATTTATTGGCAACAGGAGAAGTTCAAGTTGTTGACAGCATGTGTTCATGTATATCGCCTGAAAGCTTGGTTTTATATATCCCTTTTTCTTCAGTCAGAGACATTCCTGTCTCTGATTCAGTGTTATGGTGATTAGATTTGACTTTTGTGTAGTATGTCAACTCAAAGCAGATTCTCTGTACAGTCAGAGAGCCATCTCATATTAGACAGGCCAAACCAAACCCCTCTGTAGTAAAAGAGTGAATGGATCAAAGGCAGACTGTTGTTGCTCAGTGTTATCTATACATTAGCCTTGTTTTTACCAGGGTCTAGGTAAATTCTTGATTCAGATTGGTTGCAGGGTTCCCATAAATTCTTGATAAAGGAACCCAACTAAGCGGTTCCAGTCAAACTGTCTGTAGTGTTTTCAGTAAATACAGTGGCTCATCCTGTATCTGTGTCCAGTCAGCTCCACATTATAAATAAATTTAATAAAAGAAAGAAGAATCTCTCTTTTTTAGCAGTGTATTCCTTTAGCGCCTCATCTTTTAAACACCACAGGACAGACTTTAATACAAGTGCTAGGAAGTGCACCATTCCTCTCAAAAGCAATTATCTCACATCTCATTTTCTATTTAGCTCTTTACTTCAGGTTTTTTAGTGGTACACATGGCCTGTCATTTGTTTGTGAAAATCTCAGTATTGATTTAGGTTCAATAACATGGCTGGATAGATGGCTGGTGTAGTTGTTTAACTGTCAAATTACTTAGATTTTTTTTAACTGTATGCATTGTTTAGTAGTTTAATGTTGCTAAGCTTTCGGGCTCATAGCTAATTCAAACTGTTTAATGAGCTGAGTGGATTAAAAAGATTTCCTGCTGCAAAGGCACATGTAAGGTCTTTCTACTATCTGAGGTTGTTAACATCATTTCCATTGCAGTAGAAATTTATGGGATGGCAACGACTGTTTCACATATTAGTGAAAACCTTCAAGTGTTACCAGGGAAACCGAGTTACAAATTGTAAAAGACTGTATGTTTTGATTTCATATGCATGGAAATAATAGTTGATAATCTTGATTATTTTTTCTTTTACTAGTGACCATGGTGTAAGATGCATAATGCCATTCAGAATGTCCATAATCAGGAATAAATGGACTCCACTGGCATCAGTGGTTCTGGCCTTGTCACCAGTTCATCCATTACCTCCTGATAATATACACCTCATCAGGCATTATCACCGCACTTATGAACAGAAGAAGAATGAGAAGGAACAGACTGCTCATGAAACAGCTTAAAGCAATCAGC
>JAPZDY010000012.1:20657113-20673503 GCA_029783645.1 Ctenochaetus hawaiiensis | reverse complement strand
TTTTGTACTTAAAGAAATTAGTGACTTAAATTTGTATTTTATATTATACAGTAGGCTAATATTGTGTCTATTCTTTATCTGGTTTAAGTCTAACTTAAATGTTGTTAGGGTCGCGACTTTCAAATCGTTTGTCTTCAGCGTATTTGTCTTTTTTAGTCAGTCCAGTTTGCTCAATTTAGTCAAATGTTGCATTTTTTGTTAGTATTCTATTTTTTCACATTACTAAGGTCCCTTGATAAATTTCTAAGAATTTACCTAAAGAAAGTGGCTAGTACAAGTAGAATTTAACATAGGTGCCCTCCAACATCCCTGCACACCTGCTTTAAATCAAACACATCAATGAAGATTTTACGAGGTCGATGCTTTGTCAACATCATCACAATGTCAGCCTGATATATTCTACCTTTTTTAAATTTTGTAAAAAAGTTTTTTCAAAAAATATTTTTCACACTTATGACGTTTAAGTCAATCATCTGTATGTAAAATAGAGATTTTTATGAAGGTTGTGATATGTGCTTAGATTGGCTAAGTCATGCCCTTTCCACTGGACACAAAGGGAATCTTATTTCAGAAAAAAAATGGTGTGGTAGTCTCTGAGGACAAACACCTAAATTTTTATGCCATTTGAAATGTGCTTCCAATGAAAAATATGATGTTTAAAATTAAAAATAATTTTGTAAATCAGGACAGTTTTAACTATATCAAAAACATTTAAATATTAGACTTTTACAATACCTACTTAAAAGGACTTCACATCCAACAGCTGACTATTTTCTCTTACAGATCTTTTTTTTTTCAACATGGCCATGCATGTAATGATTTTTTACCTCCTTTGTTACTTTTTTCCTTGTTGAATCAGTTGAAAAGTAAATGTGAAGTTATAGATGTAGTTCATTAAGTGGTCTCATGTGAAACTAAGTGGAATTTAACTATATTTAGGACAGCTGTGACTTTATTTATTTTTTAAACTTTTTTTGATTGACAGACTTTTGTTGAAGTGATGACATAATTCAAAGCAAATTAAAAAATAATTTACTAAACAGTACACATTTTTCCGAAATAAGGTCTGATGAGGTCCACAGAAAGCAGCGTGAGAAACCCACTCCATGTGTAAAACTCTTTTATGTTCAAACTGCTTGGTAAATGTGTTTGAATATATATATATATATATATATATATATATATATATGCATTTATGAGTACCTAAAATTGACAATTTTTTGTAGAGGTTTGTTAAAACACACACACACACACACACACACAAAATCATCTGCTTTTTATTTATTACATTGCTTTTCTTCTTCAAAATCACCTCCCTTGATGGCTTCAAGGTGGAACAACAATGACACCCCATTCCAGTTCTGTAACTTTTATACAGAATAGTGAGGGACTGTAACAGTAATTTCCCCACTAGGAAAAGGCTGTGTAAAACAGGCTTTAGGGGTGAAAAACCATTTCTCTCACACATTCACAATTATAGTCATGTTAAAATAACCAATTGCCAGTCTTAAGACTTGAGGGAAATTGAAATTGAGGATTTTGTGTCCATCAGCATGGTAAAAACAAAACAAAAATGAAAAACAAACAAACAGTAAACTCAAAAGACTGCACACAAAACAGGGAAATTCTCAAATTTATTTCCATTGAAAGAGGTAAAGTTAGCGTGCCAATGATGGTGTACTCTCTAGATTAGAGGCATGTATACAGATACAGATGTACAGATGCGAGACACTGTCAATCTTTTGTTTGATATTTGGTTGAGAATACATGTTCTTGTTTAAACACCGTACTTTTGGAGTTGAAAATGTAACTTCTCAGTTGTCTTTGGTGGAAAACCATGAAATGGCAGCTCAGTGTCTTAATTGCTACAAGCTTTTCTGCCTTTTCTGTTCTCTTTACATATCGATCAACATTTACAGTGGTATTAATATATCTCCGATGAACTTGTTAAAGCAACATGAAACATTTTTTTAAAAAAGTTAGCAGAACAAATGGTTTGTCCTGTATAGCTCCTTGTGTACTTTATGTATGGTGATGCAGGGGTGGCGTTGGTCACATAAATGGGTTGGGAGACAGACTGGATAGCCCTCTCTTTGATCCTCCACATAATAAAGGCATCTACAAAGGCTTCAGTACAGCCTGTACCATTGTTCTGCTGAGGTGTCCATAGCTCATAAAACCATTACCATTATCCCAACACAATACCTTTTCCAGTACCTACTTAAGAATTCAAATCACTACTCTCGACATTTTGCATTTTGTCACTCTGTGATCCCATGAAACATCTAAGTATATAACCATACCCACATTATCTTGTTAGTGCCCCCAGGGCAGGCATTTCCTATATGGGCCCCACTTCACTGTCATGGTCACTAGTCCTTTCTCAATGCAGGGCAATTGCTCATCCCTCTAATTCTGATATGTGCAAAACTATTTAGAGTACTCAAGTATGTCAATGTGTATAGCCTAACAGTGCAATTTTCTTAAAGGATCACCTTATAAATCAACTTTCTTGATTAAGTCACTCAATTGAGGTCCTTAATTGGCACTGGGAGTCCTGAGTATGAACCCTGCCTAGGCTAGTTTTGACATAGAATTGTGTACAACAGCCCAAGTAGACTTTTGAGCAACTGATCATATAAATCACCCAAAGTGGACGTGTGTGACCATTCTTGACACCATAGTGTACAGTATTGCGGGAGTGGCTTCATTGTAGCACCAGTGTACCTTGCCTGACTGATCCCGCCCCTAGCTGAGGAGAAAGCTGCACAGGCTTGCAGAGAAGCCCATCGCAGTTGAGTGTTTGAGCAGCCCACCCCTCTCTGCAGTATGCATGTTTGCCAGGGAATCCGAAGCGAAGCGCTCACGTCCCAGCATTGTACTTCACCGGCCAGAAACAATTTACTCAAGAGTCGAGGATAGTAAAATTGGATGTGGCAGGCGGACCGGAGGCGGAAAGCCCGGAGTGACCGGAGGAATACAGTATTACTACAGGAATACAAGCTGCCGCTCTCCTCTGAACGTGGACAATCATGCATGTGCTCTTCTGGGGCTTGGGGTTCCTACTATTCCCTGATTTCTTGAATGTAGTCGCATCTACGGGGACATTGCTTTTGAATTCAAGCGCAGGTAAAGTATGACAACTCTTGAATTTTTTACTTGTGTAATTCTTTTGCAGTACGAAGAATAGAGAATGAATGAGTTTTGAATTCAGTCAAGCACATGAGTTGCAGCGCTTTTTAGTCCCAAAAGCTCACTGACTGCTTATCGTACCTTGAAATTCTGTAAAACATATTTTTTAGGAAATAAGATAGTAATACGTTAAAATAATTGGTCGATTAAAACATCGGAACACTTTGATTGGCTAAGAAACCATTGGAGTGCTACCTAACTCTTAATTGCATTTTTTATTCTGCCTTCATTCCCCAGTAAAAGAGGAGATCGGTGCTTATGAGATTGTAACACCGGTGCGAGTGAATGAAGCCGGTGACAAGTTTCCAACAAGTGTGCACTTCAAGAGGAAAAGACGAAGCTTAGACGAGAGCACCGGCAATATTACGGATCACTGGGCCTCGCCAAATATCCATTACAGGATATCTGCTTTCGGACAGAATTATCACCTTAATCTCACGCTGGATTCGGGATTTATCGCACCTCTCTACACTGTGACAGTACTCGGAGTACCTCGAGGAGATAACATAACGGATTTTGCAACAGATGGGGAGGTAGAGGAGGAGGAGGAGGACACGGAGTTAAGGCATTGCTTTTATAAGGGACATGTAAATGCACAAGCAGAACATGCCGCGGTCATCAGTTTGTGCTCCGGACTGGTGAGTTTTTACGCACGGTTAGACTCGCTGTGTATGTGATGATTAACGACTGGGTGTTTTTTCCAACGTGGCTTTTAAGAGGCCATTATTGGTTATTCAAGACGTAAAAGACTACCTAACTGTCGCCTGAGACAGATTATCAACTTTAAACTTTTGTACAAACTGAAAATTGTTTTTTCTTGCTCATGTAAATATCAAACCTAAATAGTTATACATTTTTGCACTTTTAAGCATGCTTTTATTTTGAAAAGAGCACTAAAATACATTAAAGCAAGTAAAAATAAATATTCGTACACATATTTTGGTCTCAGTTACCTATAGCTATAGCTTATAAATCAGGAAAGATAACTTTAAGACTGCATGACAAGTCAAAGCCTTTACTTATAGTAGGTTCCTGTCGTGGGGTGCTTCTCGATACCAATAACTTAAAGTAATGAACTTTGCTGACTTTAGAGACCCCCAAGATCACTGCTTATAGTCAAGTTCAATGAGCACTCTAGGCTTACTTCCATGCCTCTGTCTCTTCTCCCGGTTGTTGGTGACGTCTTTACGCACGCTAGTGCAGCGGGAGTGCGAATGGTACTGACGTCATCACATATTGGTCTGACTCCCAGGCTTGCTGAAGCATGAGTTTTGGAGCGAAGCTTTAGGACATTAAAGTTTCTACTTAAAGTTAGTTGATGGATGAGTGAGGGGTTAATTTCTTCCCAAATGATAAATCAAATAAAAAATGCAGAGTGCTCTGTTCTGCAGAGAGCTTAAGGGAGTTGAGCTGACAAATTAGCATGTCTTAGTATTTATTCAAGACCTCTAAGGGTACATTTGTTCTAAAATAGGCAATACTGCTGGTAGGGGTAATAACATTTTATGTGTGTACATCCCAAAATAATTTGAGAGTGTTTTTGTAGGGAAACTGAGAGAGAGAAGAGATTCCCTTTTGCCTTAACAGCTTTCCATGTATAATGGAAGTACCTGTATAGTAACCAAAGAAATGTCTTACAGGAAGTATCTCTTTGTTCCTTCTTACTGAAGAATGATCCACCCAGCTAAAAATGTTTCTTATTTCACTTTTTGTCATAATTTATCATCAGGGACTGTAAAAATGTCTTACTACACTTGTATCAGCCTCCGGGGCAACCATGATGATTTTCCACAGTCAGTGAGCAAAAAGTGAAATGTGCTTTGGGTTGGCATGTACCTTATCTGGAACATCACAGGCATCCAAGTCAGAAAGTCACACTAAGCGTGCCATGTGAAGTACATTTACCAAGGCTTTCAGCATGCCTGCCAAGAACATACAGTCTCACTGTTTTTCTTATAGGCATCTCAGGTCTCACTGTTATCCCTTTAATCCTGTTTGGGGACCATTCTTACATGCATGTAAATTCACTTATTTCACCTTTTCATGAAAGCCCTTGGGTATTAACATTGCTTATTTTCTCCAATGAATAGTAAATAAGCCACATTCCACTGTTCCTTACAATAAATATTTTTGAGTAAAACAAACATTGCATTTGAGAAGTGTGGTATCCGACTGATTAGCAAAAAATTATCATTGTCACCTTTGTCCTATCTGTATAAATTTTGCAATTTTTCCCAGTATTTTCATATGTTGCTAGTGGAAATGAAAAAGCTGAAAAGAAAATGGATAGATGGATGAATGGATGGATGGAAACTAACTGCTATGCATTTTTTTCTGTTATTCAGCTTGGCACTTTCAGGTCTCCAGAAGGGGAGTATTTTGTGGAGCCCCTACACAGCTATCAAGGAGAGCACTATGAAGAGGAACACACAAAACCTCATGTTGTATACAAAAAGAGTGCACCGAAGAAACAGACATCTGGGGAGAACTCAGCTTGTGACACTTCAGGTATGCTGCATTTCATGAGTATGCCTGCATGCAGTTTGCACTGATAAGGTGTCTCAAATATACACGCTCATATAGTCAATGTTAATATACAGAGATACAGCCCTAGTGCCTCTGCACATATTTTATGGCAAACATGCATATGTGCAGCAATTGTACAAGCAGCAAGTCTCGATTCAGACATTATCACTAAGGAGCTCTTGCCAATCAGACTTAAATTTATGCTCCAGTCAACTCTTACCCAGTATCCTGGTTCTTACTAGCATACTACCTCTTCTGAGCATAGGCCCTCAAGGAGCCATGTGTGTGAAAAAAGGGTGTAAGCAGTTGGCTCATGTGCATGTAAGTGCTTGCATGGTTTGTCTTGGCATTAATGTGAATTATAAGTCGAGAATTTGCTGTTTGTGTGCCTCTCTGAGTATGCGTTGTGACCTTTAAATTGATTCCCACAGATCAAAGCAGGCATAAACACTGCATTGCCACCAAATTCTCCTCCGTCATTTTTTACAGGATCGGATTATATAATAGTAGTTGACCTTTTAGAGCTATTGCAGTATTTGTTACATGATACTGTAGAATTGTATGAAGCTCCTCTGGTTGAAAAAAGTGAAACCTTTTTGTATGTCTATTGTGGGAGATTTAAAGGGCAAAGAAAAAAAAGAAGAGGATGGCTGGAGAATGAGATTCTTCAATGACAGAAAAATGAAAAAGAAATAAATGGAGTACAGTTAATAATAATTATATGCAATATACATCTATGTTATTTATTGTGATTTAGTCATGAAATGGGACAATCTCATTTAAACACATGTATTGGACATATGTACATATAGAACTGTGATGACCATCAATAACAATAGCCTAGCCATGGTCTGCAAATTGAAGCAGTCAGGAAAGATACGTTTTCTACACAGAGGAATAGCTAGATAGCTAAGAAACAAGTGTAACAGCTTACTGACTCGACAACCAGTGGGATAACCACTGATGCTAGCAATGCTAGTAATATTTATAATGCTACGTTGTAAGGGGAGGAGTTATGCATGTAAAGCAGTTAAGGACTGCCCAAAACAAGTTAAAACGCTGAAATTGTATGAAACAGTTTAACAGTCTAACTCTAAAATTCAGATATAAAAATGAGTTTTTTACATGTTTTCAACAATTATTTTCCAGCATTTATAATGTGTTTTGAAACAAAATATTGAATTTAAGTAAAAGTATAGTGGTAAACTATTTATGCACACATCATAGCAGTGCCTACAGCTGCAGCACAGTAGTGAGGAAGCTGCTGTCCAGCTCTCATAGAGGAGAAATCATTTGTAAGTTCACCCTTGTATCATCCCATCTCAGTTTACTGTTTGAACTTCCTGTTGACTCTTGTACTTCCTCTGCCTCTTTGATAAGAAGGTCGGGTAGACCCATTGCCATGAACATACAGTGTAAATTGTACTATACCAAAGTCATGGCAACTTGAAATTGTCAAATAATCAAACCCTTGAAAATAAATCTGGAAATATTTTCTCTTTGTCTGTCACACATCTTTCTGTAGAAGTTTAGTTTATTTGTGAATGTTTATTAGTTTGTGTATGTGTGCTCTTGTTCTCTATATTTGGTGTGTGTGTGTATGTGCTCTTTTGGTCTGTTCATTAATACAGTATGTGTGTGATATGATAGCATAGAAAAACATGAAGTTGACACAGGGCCAAGTTTTTTGGCCAGTAAGGATAGTTTCATTGTTACTTTGCAAGTTTTGAAGTGGAGCAAATTGTTGTCTTTTGATCGGAGTCATAAAGCATGTATAGTGAGAGTAGACCCCACTAATATGCTGTAGTCTGACTAATTCTTACTTAGCTGGTAATGCATTGTTGGTGGTCCAGGGAAGCTGATCTGCATGTGATAGGAAAACCAAGGTCTGGCATTCAGCACTTTTGTTGTGTCATAATTAAAATAAGACTTAATTTACTTCAGTGTTGAGAAGTTTTGCTGCTGTGTTGTTGAACTGCCGTCTTTTGGTGTGTGCACTGCAGTTTGTGCTCCTTTTTTATGGCTGGGTGCCAGATTTACCTAGCCTGAACTCTTTGCCCTCCTCTCTCCCCTCTTCTGAAAGAAGAGGAGAAGGAAAAATAAAATGCATTCCAGACGGCGTTCATTTGTCAACCCTCTCTTTGAGCAACAATAAACAAGAGAGACAAGAGAGTACGTGGTACAACATCATCATATTTTAACAGTACCCACTTGCACATGCATCTCCATCTTTTAAAGACATAAACCCTGCATTAGATTTATTTTATATTTATTTTGACAAATAAAATTGATTATTTATTTTATATATATATATATATATATATATATATATATATATATAGAATTTTTTAGTTTTTTGGACAACATATTTACGACACACCCTCCATCTTTGCCTCCTTACTGATGCTCGATTCCTTCTGACTTCTGTCTCTCTAGGACACAAACACAGACATAAAAGACACAAGCTCAAGAAAAGGTCACTGGCGGGGGTGACCACCATGTCTGATGCAGCCCCTGTGGTCAGTGCTGGTATATTCAGTGACGTGGAGTCACTGAGTGCTGGCCTGACCAGCGATTCTTTGCTCAGATCAGAGAGCAGCAGTGCCAGCGCTAGACCATCAAATGAAAGCAGTGGTGAGTCAGGACCTCACAGGAGATCAAAGCGCTTCCTCTCCTACCCGCGCTTTGTTGAAGTCATGCTGGTGGCAGACAGCAAAATGGTGGAGCATCATGGCAGCAATCTACAGCACTACATTCTCACATTGATGTCCATAGTAAGTTCTACTCTGTCAAATGTTTTCAAGGCTGCTAGTAAATGTTAGTAGTTAGTAGAATGTGTGGTGCTTTGCTTCAAGATGGAAGTGTATTTCTTTGTTTGAATAATTGCACATATAAGGACAGAAAGCAACTGCATGTGTGCGTATTTGTACATTAAATGTGTGTACCTGTTCTGCTTTGCTGTTTGCACTGCAAGTCAGTAAGTCAGCCTTTGGAGGAAGGCTGTGGGAGGGAAAAGGGCAGCCTAGGTCAGGGGTAAACATCACTTTCAAACGGCAAGGGGTAGAAGAGGGCAGCTTGAGGTAGAGCCTTCTTGACAGCTTTGATGAATGTAAAAAATAAGCTCAGGTATGTCACATAGACTGCATAGTCTTAGCCACTTCAAATACCATCTTCTGCAGGTGCCTGGGGCCAAGAGTCTTCGGGGGGTCTAAGATGACCTATATTTTGATCTTGGCAAAGACTGCCCTCTCTACAGGGTCCCCAGTCTTTATCAGGGTTAGGTAGAGTTGGTAGAGATGTGCAAGTTCATGGTTTGTTTCCTTCATTTAGGTATCCTCCATCTACAAGGACCCCAGCATTGGCAACCTCATTAACATTGTGATTGTGAAGTTAGTCATCATAAACAATGAGCTGGTAAGACGGCAAAATTTGTTTTAATATCCATACTTAGCACACTTATGAAAAGTAAGTGATGTGCAGACTTACCAGTGAAATTGTTCCTGTGATTCCTCTCTGTGTATTTATTAGGATGGTCCAGTCATTTCATTTAATGCACAGACCACTTTAAAGAACTTCTGCATTTGGCAGCAGAGCCAGAACATCCTGGATGATAACCACCATTCCCATCATGATACTGCCATCCTAATAACCAGGTGCAAGATAAATATCAACTTATCTGTTGTTTGTTTTGTTTTTTGTTTTGCATTGTTTTGTTTTTGTTTTGTTTTTTGTTTTTTTTGCTGCATACAATAAATACTTTGAACAAATGTTTGGACCAAATATCACATGAAAGGTTATCACAGTAAATTCTTTAAGAATAAATTGCATCAAAGGAATAGATTAAATAGGCTCCAGATGCCTGGCAAAAGAATCCGCTTAAAATTAGCATAATTAAAGAGGATCCTGTGATTGTTGAGGAGGTGTTCTCTTTTCTCTTTTTGCATGGTTGCATTGACTGTGAAACAATATCTATCTCACCGTAGGCAGGACATCTGCAGAGCAAGGGATAAGTGTGACACCTTAGGTAAATGGATTTAATTTTAAATGAGCTGCTCTACTGATCATATACCAATGAAGGAAACTATGAAGATGTTATTTTGAAAACTGAAGTGAGCAACCTCTTTTTTTTTTCTTATTTTTAAGGACTTGCAGAGTTGGGGACAGTGTGTGATCCGTACAGGAGCTGCAGCATCAGCGAGGACAATGGACTCAGCACTGCATTCACCATCGCCCATGAACTTGGCCATGTGTAAGCCTTGCTTGTTTCCACTGATTTCTTACCTTAAGTACTGCCATCACTCCAATGAGTGAAAAGTTTTTTGCCTTGAACATTGGTAGAGCATCAAAAGTTTTCCTAGGAGTCCGTACATGCTTTACCAGCAGATGGGGATCAAGGATTCTTGCATATTTGGACAACATAACAGCCATTCATTCCTTCATGTTTTCCTAGTATTTCTGATGCCTGTATGTGTTTCTGATCACGTATCCTAAATTTTTGCTGCCTTTCATTTTGAGAGAAAAGAATCTGTCAATTTGGGTTCTCAGAATTTGTTGGCCAATTCCCTTCAGTAAACTCTGCATTATCCAATGTCCTGAATCAGCCAGAGTTTGGAGGTACTAGCCTTATGCTGTGGAGACTGTTACAGACTTTAACAACCCTCATTATATCTAAGAAATGCTCTGTCTAACCACTAAACAAAAGATGGGATTGTTCAACTCCACGTTTATCCGCATCAAGTAGTGACAACATGCTTGTTGACTGCTTAGCCCTAAAGCTCAGTGTTGTATGGAATCTGTCAGGTGGGGAGCTGAGGAGCTCAGGGGGAGGGGGAGTGTTGTGCTGTACCTGTTCACCACAAAGAAGGATCACCTTATAGGAGCTTAAATGCTTTGCTTATACTGTAGCCTGATTCTCACCTCCACATTTTACATCTATTGCCAAATCAATAAAAGTCAATAACAGTGACGGGGAAAATATGGAATCAGTGTTCAGATGTAAAAACAGACAGCTAAACAAGTGAAACACAGAGCAGCTTAAAAAAAGACTCTCTAAATGGAGACTTTTCCATGATTGTTTGAACACCTGCAGTTCCCTGAAGCACTAACAAATTAATACTTTAAAGTCCCTGCTAGAAGCAATAGAACCAGATGCATCATTATTATAGCATTTGTTACATTTATTCGAACAGTCGTGTTACAGAGTTGTGCATCTGCATAACATTAGCTAGAAATTAATAGAATTATTATGAGAAACAGGCCAAAAACTTTTAGTCCCTTAGACTTCTCTTCAGATTGATATATCTTTTTTATAATACCTTAAGTGGTTTCCCTTTTTCTGTCCTAGGTTCAACATGCCTCACGACGACAGTAACAAATGTAAAGAGGATGGAGTTAAGATTCAGCAGCACGTGATGGCTCCCACACTTAACTACAACACAAACCCTTGGATGTGGTCCAAGTGTAGCAGGAAGTACATCACAGAGTTCCTTGAGTATGTCATAACTCTTTTTCTGGGCTGTTTCAAATATGCATGTGCATTAAATCATGTAGATGATGTTCTAATACTATTAAGGAAAAATATTCTAAACTATGCAAACAGGATGAAACAAAATAGGATATGGAAAGTATTAAGATAAAGTAAAAGACTAGAGCATTTTAAAAGGTTAGAAATTTTTAAATTAAATTTATTGTAGTTTGGACCAAATATCATTGTACACAGTGTATTTTAAAAGTTTTATTTTAGAGGTTTTGCGAGTATGTTTCCTTAAACATACAAAAACGCACACAAAGCGCAGTGTAATCATGCATATATATACATATATACATATAAATATATATATATATATATACATATATATATATGTGTGTGTGTATGTATGTATGTATGTATGTACGTATACAAAGCTAATATGAGAAAAAACTCAGCTCTCTGGCAGCCTTTAGTCTCTTCTCTTGCAAATGCTCGTCAGTCACTGATGAGGGAGTGACTGCTGTAGGACAGAGTAACTGGGATAGCTTCTGGCAGATATCCAAAATCATTTTCCATTCTTCCAGCTATCCAAAGTTCTTGCTGCAATCCCCAACTACTGAAATCGCCCCCACTTACCTAACTGAATATAAACATAAATCTGTAAAGACACTGAGCAAGCTATGTGTACAGTAGGGGTTCTATATTTGTACAGAATAATGCCCTCTTCGGCTGTACTGAGTGTTTTCTGTCTGTTTGTGTCTTTTGTTTTTCTCTTTTTTCTTTAAGTCATTTTATTTTTATTTCTTAATAGCACAGGATATGGTGAGTGCTTGCTTGACGAGCCGGTTTCTAGGCCGTACAGTCTCTCGCAGCAGCTGCCTGGAAGGATATACAATGTCAATAAACAGTGTGAACTGATATTTGGGCCAGGGACCCAGGTGTGTCCTTATATGGTAAGTGGAGTCAGTGTACAAATTGTAACTGTCATGTTGCACATGTGGGTCTTAGAGGGAAACCTCTTGTGTTATGATTATTTGCTGCAGAGGTCCAGAGCTGAATTTAAATCCATTAAAGCCACTCCTGGTATTAAGATACAAGAAAACAAAAGCAAATATAATGATTATTTAATGAAATTTCTACACCATTAAATTCTGTTGTTTCACCCCTTAAAAGATGAATATGAGGAAATGTGGAAATCAGACTTGAATCATCACATTAAACCATTTAGCTGCTGCAGTTATGTTTCCAAAATATGTGTGATGCCCTTAAGCACTGTGAAATAGTTTTCTCGGCTTTTGTTTTCCACCCAGATAGAAAGATCATGTCAAGCCCAGGCTGAAAGACACTTGGCAAAAGAAATGTCTGATACAGCAAACTTAATGTATGGAGTCACGCTCTGGCATAGTGTCTTATAATGTGCTATAAATAAGATCTCTGCCTGTGCATGTCCATATCTTACCAGAGTTGCCTACAGTGAGATTATTAAACATGTCATTTACATTATGTTATGCCTTTTCTCTGATAGTCTGTTTTTTCTGGAATCTCAGGGATAACACTGTGCGTGTATGTCTGTGTGTGTGTGTTTGTTTGTCAGACCCAATGTCGGAGGCTGTGGTGCACAAGTCCAGAGGGCGCCCAGCGGGGCTGCAGGACTCAGCACATGCCTTGGGCAGACGGCACCGACTGCTCCCCTGGAAAAGTAAGTGTCATGTGGAAATGAAGAAAGATACTCAGTGTGAGGAGCACAAAAAAAGTAAAAAAAAATAAAGAATACATTTTAAATAATGAAAAATTATTAGGAGTAGGAAGTTGGAAATTAGAACTTCTTGTCATTAATAAAAAAATTTGTGACTTATATGTCAAAACAAACATGCGCAATGCTTTAATACTTTGTGGGATTTACACATTTTCATCCACTCATCTACTCATATGGTTCTGCGATGTGATCTGACAGTCCTCACGGCAATTTCTTGTTTTGATCTTAGGACTTCTAGTGACTCATGACCATAAAATTGTTCACAGGTATTTTAATCCAGAATGCAAAATGACAACACAAAACAACTCTCCAAAAATGAACTCAGCATAGAAACATATGTAAACTTTAGTAATTGAACATGGCTGGCATTCAATGTAATAAGGTGGTGTCAAGTTGTAAATGATGGAGGTTTCTTCATGACTGTCTTAGTTTAGCTTTTAATTAGAACTTTCTCACTAAGCCCTTGCTTCCTGCCACTAAGACTGCAAGAGCATGAAAGCCACACAAAGAAGCACAGATACACACATTGAAACGTTTTTATGTTTACACCAACCTCTCATCCCATGCCAGACTGCACCACACTACACACGTGAACTGGAGTCTGTTTATTGAACAGTGTAAGATTATCCTCCTGTTTTGAGCTGAAATATATTTATTGACTATGTTTGTAACGTTTTCTTGTCCTCTGTGCAGACAGCCCCGGCCATGCAAATGTCTTTTTTTGGTTCCTCTTTTTTCCATTTGCTTCACTGTATAATTTCTCCCAGATTAGCATCAAAGCACAAGAGAGCAGATAGATGTGTTGCCAGTTCCATGGTTTAGATTTCATGTGCTCAATCTGTCTGTTCCTCTCCCTTTTCCACTTTTTCTCTGTCTTACTCTTTTTTCTTTCATTTCACTCACTCACCTCATTCTGTCCCTCTGCTCCTATTCTCTGTCTCTTCATTCATCTGATTGTCTTGTCTCTTCCTCTCTCATCGCAGCACTGCAAACACGGCCTGTGTATAGCCAAAGAGCATGACGCCACACCTGTGGAGGGGGCATGGGGAGTTTGGAGTCCTTTTGGTACCTGTTCGCGGACGTGTGGCGGGGGCATCAAGATCGCCGTGCGCGAATGCAACCGACCCGTGTGAGTAGTCCTTCCCTTTGTAGTCATGCATGCCTAGTGGACCTTGTCTCCATCTTAGCTGCCAAAGTCAATGTTCCAGAGATCAAGCCTCCTTAAAGAAATTCTTTCCATAGCGAGTGTTCATCAAGACAGTAGCTACGGTTGCAGATCTTACAGGGTTGTTTCATGGTTAAAAAGATCACTGAGTCTCCTTGAATGTGGTCTTTCATTCTGCTGCAGATAAAAAGATGGGGCAAATGAGTATGAATACAATACCAATGACAATGACTGTTGGTTTTTGATGACGGTCAGCAAGATGAAAAGGAGAATGTGCAGATAAATGATTATTGTTTGAATCTGTCTAGGAAATACACTTACTTGAGCATCAACTGATGATATTTGCTGAATTATCCCACTCACTGGTCCATTAACTTCCTCAACCTTGCTTCCAGGCCAAGGAATGGAGGAATGTACTGTGTGGGTCGCCGAATGAAGTTTCGTTCCTGTAACTCTGAGCCCTGTTCCAAACAGAAGAAAGACTTCAGGGAGGAGCAATGTGCGGCTTTTGATGGCAGGCACTTTAACATCAACGGTCTACCTCCTAATGTTCGCTGGGTGCCCAAGTACAGCGGAAGTGAGAACCCTTTTTTTCAGTGACTGGCATCCTGCTTGCTCTTTTTGTCAGCTCTGTATGGTTTGTGTATAATAGACATAATTTAGGCTTGGCTGCAGTTATTAAGTTTTTGCCTCTGTCTTGCCTCCTCTTTCAGTCCTTATGAAGGACAGATGTAAGCTGTTCTGCAGGGTGGCAGGCAGCACAGCATACTATCAGCTCAGGGACAGGGTCATTGATGGCACACCGTGCGGACCGGATACCAACGACATCTGTGTCCAGGGCCTGTGCAGGGTGAGTTCTCTAATTCAAACATTAACATTAGAACTCACAGCTGTAAAGTTCAAATGCATTTTTTATACAGATGTAATGGTGATCTTAGCTAATAGGTGCTAATATTAACCATTCATGAACAGTTACTGTGTGGTGTGGCTATAATCATTTCAATACCTTTACTCCAAATATTTTGAAAAAGGGTTCCAATCCTTTGTCAAACCAAACTTGTTTATTGCCTAAAACCTGCGACAGATTTTTAGTTTAAAATCTTGATTACTACCATACCCTACACATTGATATACTTCTTGTAAGAAGCAGTGGGTTGGTCTGTGTACGCTGGAAACCACACACAGTGTTTTTTGTTAGATTGCAGTTAAGTTGCCTTACTGGCCATGTCAAGTGCTTTTTTACCTATGCTGTAGTACTGAAAGCTGAGACCCTTTATCCTTCATATGAAGTCAAAAATCTCTGTTGCTACAACCAGTTACAGGCCAAGCAGCTCATGTTGTTTTCAGTGTGTGTGTTTTTTTATTTTTTGTTTTTGTTTTTTTTTTGTTTTTATTTGCTTTTTTTTAAGGAACTTTTTTCAGATCGATACCAGTGTGATATGGTTACATTATATTATATAAGAGTCACTGGGTTAAATTTTCAAGTAGAGGACATGTTACAGGAAGAAAGCAGAAGCAGAAAGAAAAGAGCATAGTGTTCTTTTTTAATCACTGACCTCCCTGTTATCTACACATCCGTCTTCTTTTTCGCACCTCTGTTCTCTACCTGATCTTCTCTCCTGTTTTTTCAAACTTTTTTCGTGTCCCTTTCCTACCACTGCCACTTACATTACCCTTGCATTGCCTATTTTTTAATACTTTTTTTTAAAAAATCTGTCTGAGCAGCAAGCAGGCTGTGACCATGTATTGAACTCTAAAGCCAGAAGAGACAAGTGTGGTGTTTGTGGAGGTGACAACTCTTCCTGCAAAACTGTGGCAGGCACCTTCAACATTGTCCGCTATGGTGAGCTATAGCCTCTATAATATAATCATTTCCCTTACAGCAAGTACAAATGACAGCAGCTTTTGTTGTATTCTTGTGATGATAATGGTACGTGCGCTCTGTTGTTAGAATGAATAGCACTGAGAGAGAGACTAAATCATTAGCTCACAGAACATACTCTGCAAATTATCTGAACCCATTACTGATGTCGTTTGTAGGCTATAATGAAGTAGTGAGAATACCCAGTGGTGCTACAAATATAGATGTGCGTCAACACAGCTACTCAGGGAAACCGGAGGATGACAACTACCTCGGTAAGATACAAGACATTTTGTTTAAATTAAACTACTGTTAATATTTTTACCTCTCTTAATACCGTTTTTAGGGCTGCACGGTGGCTCGGTGGTTAGCAGCGGCGCCTCACAGCTAGAAGATCCTTGGTTCGCGTCCCGGTTAGGG
>JAPZDY010000012.1:20637349-20657013 GCA_029783645.1 Ctenochaetus hawaiiensis | reverse complement strand
TCAGCTGGGATAGGCTCCAGCCCCCCCCGCGACCCTGCAGAGGATTAAGCGGTATAGAAAATGGATGGATGGATGGAATACCGTTTTTATCTTTCTGAAGCACTGTATTGTTTAAAGCGTCCACTTTGACCTGCATTTTTTGAGTCTGCCTGATTTTCTATGTGAAGGATGGTGTTCAGCTTTTAATGTAAAGTCACGAACTGAAAAATAAAAGGTGTTGGCATTTAGTCTGCATGCTAATATGTTAACGAGCCAGAACTAGGCCTGTGGGTACATTCCAGAAAGATCATTTGATTAGAATTGCTTGTTTCCCTCTTGTTTGTGTGCATGTGTGCAGGTGTGAATTTTCTTTGGTTCTGTAAATGTGTCTTTCGGGACTATATGCGTGTATGTTTGAATATGGCTTCTTTCTGCACTATTAGTGTACATATCTTTTTGGCATAAGCATGCTAATACTTGATCTCAGATAGCCCTCTAGCTACCATTCCATTAAGGTCAACATCTGTGTATTTGCACGTATAAAGTGTACTTGTCTTTATATGCTATGTGTGGTGTCTGTGTGTATGTGTTTTCCTGTATTCATGATTGTTTGCCAGCATGCTAACTTCTGTGCAGAGTTTTTCAGTCGTTACACTTCATGGTGTGACAGTGTTTATGTATTTATATGTATTTGTGTATGGGCACGGTCATTAAGGGCCCAAAGTGGAGATGGCTTTTGCCAGAATGAGGGCCTCTCTCCACAGTCATATTAGTGTAATGTGTGAAATGGCGAGGAAAGTAAAGGCAGGAAATTAGCTCCATAATCGCATTAGGGTGAATGAGTGCAGCAGACTGGCTGTTGGGCAGAACAGGATGCCCCTGGATGGGACTTCTACAGGAGCAGAGGATTATTTTACCCCAATAAGGCTTTACTGCAGCCTACTGCATGTGCCTTACTGTAAATGAAAATGTTAGCAGCAGTTATGCTAAACTGCTCTGGCACATTCAAATACAAGCTATTTTTCTTTTTGTTTCTGTAGACTGTCATGAGAGCAACAGTCATTACAATATTTCACATTTTTATGAGTATGCTATGTGCCAATTATGCAAGAGAGTGTGATTTTTAATAGAGTACCACTCAGTCTTGCTCTCTATGTCAGTGGGATCAAGCAGAGTAAGTGAGTGTTGTTTTCTGTCTCCCTGCAGCCATATCAAATAGCCGTGGAGAGTTTCTGCTTAATGGAGAGTTTGTGGTCAGCATGTTCAAAAGGGAAATAAAAGTAGGAAATGCTGTCATTGAGTACAGTGGCTCTGACCATGTCATTGAGAGGATCAACTGTACTGACCGCATTGAGGAGGAAATCATTGTCCAGGTAAACCATCTTTATCATTCTTCCGTGCAGGAGAGGCAAAGCTATCTTTATTAAGAATCAGTGTCCTGAATTAAAGATGGCAAACTTAAAAGATATCTTAAAGATATTTTAAATGTAAGAACTTTAATACTTCTACAAGGTTGACTTGCTAAAGTTTTTACTTTTACTTTGGAAGATCTGGACAACACAAAGTAAAAAGCCAAACCCTTATTGTAATGATGCATATAACATTTCTTTTTCCCCAGGTGCTGTCTGTGGGGAATCTTTACAACCCAGATGTCAGGTACTCCTTTAACATCCCCATAGAGGACAAACCTCAGCAGTTCTTCTGGGATGCCTATGGGCCCTGGCAGGAGTGCAGTCGCCTGTGCCAAGGTGAGTGGGAGGCCCAAGAGGTTGGCACACCAAGGTGATGGGATTGGTCAGTGGTGAGAGTAAAGATGAGAAGGAAAGGAGAGAGGAGACGTGTGAACCACTGAGCTAGAGGCATAGGAGAGATTGCTTGGCTAAACTTGACAGGTTCGTGCTAGATATAAGTTTGGAAAACATGATTAAAGTTAGACCTTGTAGTACGCTGTGGCAGGTAGCCTTCTCTGGCATGACTCTGGACATGTCGGAGTATGTGGGCATGCAGAGGCGGATTGCAGGTAAACTTGAAAACCTGTTATGTGTTTTGACTCAAACAATATTTCTGAGAATTCTTTCTTCTCTTTTTGACACTGCTGTGCTTCAACAACCAGCAGTAAATTCCAAAGAGAAACCAATGAGTTCACACAGCAGGATAAACAGCTAACCAGTAATGCCCCTCAGCAAATTTAGATTTTCCAATTTATGCAGCTTTTCTGGCGGTACAAGGACAACGAAGCTCTCAAAGCACTGCACTGCAAAACTTGGTAACATGAGGTGGTGGTAGAGAATCCATTTCCTGGAACCACATGCGGTTAAATCTTTCTCCCCCACTGTAAAGCTGTTGCACTGCCATACAGTGCAGGGATGTTAACACGAGAGCCAAGGTGAAGCATACACACATTGCAGCTGGTATCCACTGCAAGTCTAGGATGATCTATATTGAATTTGAGACAAGCTGTTGCATCAACTCAGACAGCTACTTTCAGGATCTCACAGAGGCAGAGGTCAGGCAGGGGAAGGCAGTGGAGTTTCATCTCAGAATGAAGTTATGAAATTGCAGCTGTAGTCAAGCAGTTGTGCATGCTCAATCATGTCTTTCCAGTTAGAGAACAACATACATAGGGAGCAAGATACAGTGTCTTTATTTAGAAGCCAAAATATGCAACAAACCATTTCAATATCCATTCAAATGGTGGGGTCACCAACAAATAATCATGTGCATTATGTCATTTCAACTTTTGCTTTTAATATGCTAATTTAGATTTATTTATTTATTTAGATTTTATAAAAGACTTTTAGCTTTGTAAATTTACCTACTGTCCAAACTTGCATCATTTTAGGAGAGCGCAAGCGGAAGATTCTTTGTAGCAGAGAGTCAGACAGGGTGGTGGTGTCAGACCAGAGGTGCCACGGCACAGCTAGACCAGCTGTCATTACTGAGCCCTGCAACACTGAATGTGAACTCAGGTTCGTTTTACCAGTTTAACCAACCTTAGTAACCTTTACAAACCAATCAACAAGTCTTTCTTTACTCGGTCAAGCTGACAAGGATTTGGCTTTGATGCAGGTGGCATGTGGCCCGTAAGAGTGAATGCACAGCCCAGTGTGGCCTGGGATATCGCACCCTGGAAATATACTGTGCAAAAATTAGCCGTGCAGATGGCAAGACCCAGAAGGTTGATGACCGCTATTGTAGCGGTCAGCACAAACCTGATGACAAGGAAGGTTGCCATGGAGACTGTAACCCTGGCGGCTGGGAGTACTCGTCTTGGTCAGAGGTAAGATTGTTGAGAAAGTGTGGGGTTTGTGTGTAAGGATACTCTAGATGTTTTTCAAAGTATCTCACAGCTGGTTTATATGTGTTTACACTTGCTGCAGTGCTCCAAGAGCTGTGGTGGGGGCACCCGCCGTAGAGGGGCAGTGTGTCGAAAGGCAGCTGAGGCTGGCGGGGATGAGAACAAATGCAGTCAAAGGGACAAGCTGACCGTCCAACCCTGTAATGAATTCCTCTGTCCACAATGGAAGACTGGCGACTGGTCCGAGGTCAGTTCAGCTGTAATTGTATCATATCTGCCCTTACAGGAAAAGCAGTCCAGTATTTACCAGCAACACATAGTGTTCCATATGAAAACAGTGAATAGAGGAGATGTTAAAAAAACATTGAATGCCTTAAATATTCCCGTATTATAAAAGTAGAAAACATAAAGACGAGAGATGATGTGTCATTTAAGAGCCTCTTGTAAAGCATACAGTTACATAGGTTTGAGCACAAACTCTTATCCATGAGGATCAGAATGTAGCTGGGTTTAGTCAATAAAAAGAGAAGCAGACTCTAATATGATTGCTGTTGTATTAGGCCAGCAGTGATCTGGGTCAAATGTAAAATCCCAGTGCCAATTGTGCATGTCTCAACTTTGAGAGAGTTACTCCCCTCCTTACACTATAGTGAGTGTTGGGAAATCAGTGATTGCAGAGTAAGATCGTACTTAACTGCCTTACAGTTACCACATTGTAGAGCGAGGTGCTTGCAAAGCTTTGGGATGCATTCCAGGAATATTTCAGATCTCCCATGTGGCGCTGCTAAATAGAAACACCTACTCTACACTGTGTGCATATGCACTATACTCACACATAAATAAACACTCTTTAACTGTCTTTAGGTCACTTCTGTCTGCCATTCGTTTCATGATTTTTCCACAACACCAAGTGATCTTCCTCTTCCTCAATAACTGGAAGTCAAGCAGGCCTAATGGCTGGGAACAACAATTAGTACTCATATAATAACCCATGTATACAAATGTGTCTCCAAACCCTGAAATATTTTCTTTTCAGTGCCTTGTGACATGTGGGAAAGGCTATAAGCATCGTCAGACGTGGTGCCAGTTTGGTGAGGACCGTTTAGATGACCGCTTTTGTGGCTCATCAAAACCTGAATCAGTGCAGACTTGCCAGCAGCAGGAGTGTGCCTCCTGGCAAGTTGGACCCTGGGGGCAGGTGAGTGTTAACAATAGTGTATACAATTATGTGATCCACGTTGTTTAAAGGTGGCAAAAACTGAAATGATCTTTTGATCATTTGTGGGGAAAAAAGGGTAGGTGCCCATGCACCTGAAGAACGGATAAAATTGTTGGTTGTTAGTTTCTAACTAGTTGTTAGTCTTGTAAAAATACCAGGTATTCTTTTTTTAGAATTGCCTATAGACTATGTAAGATAAAATAATCTGAAACCAATACTCTATGGCATATCTGTGCTTGATACGCATCTTCATATCAGAAAATTAAATGTTTTTTTCCAAGGCATGTGAGGGACTGAATTAGAACCACACCTTTCAAATATAATGGTGTAAATGGGACAGAGGAAAGCAGCACAGAGGCTGACATTTACAAATACTTTTGCTCCTTCCATGAATTCTAGCTGTATGTAAACCAAGAGGGGGACACAGATAAGCTAAGCTCATTATTTAGCACTGTCCCCTGTTCTCTTGCCTGTTTAGACATGGAGCACATCCTGCCAAAATAAATACACAACAGCTATGGATGAACTGGGTAGACATGTTCTTCTATCAAAGCATTGTGTAGGGTTATGTATACAGTGTATAGTGTCCGTGTGTGTCTGTATGCGCAGGCTTCGTCTCACTTGTGTGTATACACAGACAACTGAAAAAATGTGAGATATTTTTGTGCCCCCCATCAGAGGATGTGCACACGTTAAGGTATATTTGAAGTTGTTTAATGAAGCGTGGTCAAATGGTAGTTGAAGTTGCCGCCACACAAGTTTGACCCTGTTTCATTGGAGGCGGTGAGGCAGAAGAGAACGTGGTGCAGTATCCTCTGACTTAGCTACCATGGAAAAAAAGACAAGTGCAATGTATATGAACAAAGGCTCATCTTGTATTTGATGTTTTGAGACTTATCTATTTGAAACTGAGACCTAAGAATGTCTGTCACAGAAGTGGTAAAGACACCTCTTTATTTCCAAAACCCTGTTGTTTGATTTGTTTGTATGTTAGGGTTGCTTTGTTGGCTCAGTTGAACTTCCTTCTTTGCCTCTTTCTCAGTTTTCTCTCTGGCTCACTGTAATGCTCCCCCACCACTTCTGTTTTTTCCCTCTTTGAACCCAGTGCACTACCTCGTGTGGGCCAGGCTACCAGATGCGAGCAGTGAAGTGTGTTGTTGGCTCTTATGGTGCTGTCATGGATGACACTGAATGTAATGCTGCCACCCGACCCACTGACACCCAGGTAAGGAGGGCATCCTCTTCCCACCTTCTCTGCCTTAAATCTGTCAGTAGAGAAGGACACATCCACATTTACCAATACTGAAAACACACACAGGCTAGCACACACATTTCATTTTCCACCTGGTCTCAATAAAGCTATGTTGTCTGATCTAGCCTGGTCTACAGGGAAGGTTATACCAGCCTTACTATCCCCACTTAAAGACACACAACTCACAGTCATAATCCCTAAAAGAAAGCCCAAATGTTGCTGGATGACCATACAGTATTATTCCTTGGATTTCACCTAATTTTACTGTGTAAAGTCTGGAAGTAGTTATGTTTGCTTTTCTAAGTATTTGCTACTTATGCCCATGGCTTCACTTCAAACTTTTTCTTAGCTGTAAAAACTGTTCTCGGACACTTGACGATAGACTAAGATACATAGTAATTTACAGAAATATTACAAGTTACATTTAATGGATGCTCTTTAAATTCCCAGTTACTTATAGTTAAACAGGGTAGTTTAAATATGATTCTACAGTTTTACATATTTTGCTTCAATCTCCTCTACTCACTTGCAATGTAGACTCAGAAAATGGTTCATTCACTTAGGTTTATATGTGGAACAGTCGGTTTTTCTCAAAATCAGTTTGTGCATCTGTTTGTTAAGTGTGCCAAACACACAGAGTCACAGAAACACCAAAGAAACCTATTTTGAGCTGAATGAGAGTTTTGTTTGGTTAGCATGGGGCGTAAACCCATTTCAGAGGGCTGAGCATGCAGACTCAGGATGAGGCCCCCCTTTAGTCGCAGTGGCTCTTAATTCCGTTGCCTGAGCCGGCAGAGCCAGTGACCCTGAAGCAGTCGCCCCAGCTCGTTGTGATTCTAACCAGCCAGCCATGAAGTGGGCCACCAGGCCGCAGTCCTACCACCACCATCCACCAAGCAGGGCTTAGAAAAAGAGGGACAGATAGATTGATGGAGGTCTGAGTACAAGAAGGAGTGAGGGGGGTTAAGAAATGCCTTGCTCGACACTTCTGCACTCAATTGGATAACGGCTAAGCAGTTTTGACTATTGCTTGGACCTATTATATAATTTGTAAGTGATGCGAATTATAACAGAATCTGACATATTTTATTAGTTTATATCCGTATATCGTGGGTCTGCCCGGAGGCGCACATAGAGCTACTTTAAGTGCTGTCTTGAGGACTATTTGTCTCAGTTAGGAGGCAGAGTGTGGAATGTAGAGCCTGTTCAGAGCCTGTTAGACCTGATTAAGGCCTTCATTCTGAGAGACTGGGGGTCAGAGGGCACCAGAGGGCATGTGGGGAAAAAGAGGAAAGGGCGGAAGGTGAGGGACAAGGGGATGGATTAGGGGTGGAGTTTACGACCACGCCAGCATGGGTATTGGAGCCCTGAATACCACTCCACTATGACCTGTTATGACAGGGATCAGGGCTTTATGCTGAGTGGCTTACTGCCACAATCCATAGTTTGAACTGACGGGGGGGACCCTGTTAATGTTGTTTTGGTAAGATGGGGCGAAAGGGTTGATGGGAAACACAGCTATTCTCAAAAGCAGAGCTGAAGGAATATAGTTAAAGTTGTTAATGACTTTGCCATGTCAGGGGAGCTATCTCTGATATCCATGGTATTTTGTGATCAGGGACAGATGTTGTTACAGTATATTCATTTTGTTAATCACTGCATGAATGGTTCTATGTGTCCTCTGTTCTACAGGACTGTGAACTGGCCCAGTGTCCCAGCAGCCACCCTGTTCCCCCAGGGACCAAAGTCCCCTCCAACCAGGGCCACAAAACCCAGTGGCGGTTTGGTTCCTGGACTCAGGTTGGTTCTCTTGTCACATCTTCAATGCAAGTGTCTTTTACGTTGATTTCTGGCATCCTGACTTTTCTCCTCTGGACAACAGTGCAGTGCTAGCTGTGGCAAAGGGACACGAATGCGCTACGTAAGTTGCCGTGACAACCAGGGTGGTGTGGCAGAGGAGTCAGCATGTGCCCACCTACCAAAACCCCCTGCCAGAGAAGTTTGCTCAGTGGTGGCCTGTGGACAATGGAAAGTGTTGGAATGGACAGTGGTAAGAAAAGCATCTGTCCTCATTATTTATTCAGCTGCATCTTACACAATCTTCATACTAGCCCACCCATAATGGAGGATCATTTCAAACAAGTGAAAATTTGAAAAATTCCTACATTTCCCATCAGATCTGCCTCTCATTATACTGACAGACAGCACTAGTGAATAACCTAAGTTGTTGTCATCATATTGGTATCCAGATGTTTTTTCTCCTGCAAGGTTTAACTTTTTTTGTACACTGCATGATTTTTCACCTACACCAACAATTAGTGTCTGCACGCACTATGTAGATGTTTGTGTGAGCAAAGATCAGACAGAGTGGCAGCTGGAAGGCAAGTGTGTATCCAGGCCTGAAGGAGGGCTGAAATGAGGCTAGAGAATGAGTGTGTGTGTGTGTGTGTGAGACAGAGAGTGAATTGAAGTTTCTAGAGCCGAGAGATGCAAGGGGCTGCAGTGAGGGGCTGCAGTCTTGTTTACAGATGTTTCTCATCATAGTCCTGGTGATACAGTACAGCCAGACTGCAGGTCTGGTCACTATATACACACCCACACACACACACACATGCACGCACACACACGTATGTATGCACACCCACACATCTACCATCAAGCCAAAGACACTCATTGACCCCCACCCCAAAAGGAAATAGTTCATCCTAAGGCCAAATAAGATTTCGGAGCCATATCCCAGCCACACACATACACACAAGATTTACTTACTTAAAGCAAAAAAGCTACTTTAATCGTGCAGTTTAAGAACAATCCAGTGACAGTTTTGTTATTGTTCTCAGAGCCTGTAAAGCAAACAGTGTGTTATCCAACAGCTTCATTTGGTATCGTATAATATACACTGACTTGTTGTCTGTAAAACCTTGCCCTGTCTAAAATTATGTGAAATCCATAACTTTGTGACAGCGGTGTAAACCTCTGGACAGTGTAATTCAGGCAAGGTTTTAGAGTTGACAGCAGCTGCATAAGAATAATAGATCACCTTATGCAAGACACAAAGTGGACTCTGCTGTGGAGGAGCTGACTGAAAAGCCATTAGTACTTGTCAGATAATTTGCCTTCTGTTATTGTCTGAAAGAGAATTAAGTGCTCTTGCATCCTTTCAGAATATGCTGTATTGTCAGCAAGTGCTAGAGCCATATCATGCTAGGTTTTTTGAGGCCTAGATAAGGAGTGAAGAATACCCACTTTGATGCTGTCTTTGTAGTTAAGATAGGTCTGCTGGTTGTCTTTAGTTTTGGTTTTCAGCAGGCCTTGAGGGGATTTACATTTGAGTGTCAGTTGGAAATAGGGTCACCCTCTCCATAGCTGTTAGTAGTTACTTTTGGACAGTGAAAGGGTTCAATTATATTTAGGCTTTAAGTAGAGGTGAGTGTCATTAGAATATTTTATTGATAAAATATTAATACTGACACTACTTATTGATATAAAAACTTATTAGTAATTTTATTGAAAGTACCAACTATTAGGTAGAGAAATATAGAAACATGACGTGCAAAGATGAAACAATTTTTAATAGTTATTCCATTATAACTTTCTTTTACTAGAATAACAAATTATAAGGGTCACCTGTCTACAGTTGAAAATATTAACAAACACAAGCAATACAAAATTAGTTATTCCCTTGTTTTCAGGACAGCTCACAGTAAATTCAAACTTAGGCTACTTAGTCATGAGAAATACATGGTATCCTAGCTCCTCACTACTGAGCATACCTAAATCAGCTGGACCGCAATATGGGCTGAAATCTTTCTCACTACACATGATCACCTGACTCTGACAGTTTATTCATGATCATGTGAGGAATTTGAAATTTTTTGTACAGTACAGTAATCATGGAAACCATATCTTTACCTTACAATTGTTATGGTAACCATGGAAACCATGTCTTTACCTTATAATTGTTATGGTAACCATGGAAACCATATCTTTACGATAACCATTATCACCCTTTTATTCCAAAGTTGTCAAACCTTTACAAAACCAGACCCATTTCTCATGATCCATGCTTAGCCATTCATACCAATAGCAGGTCAATATGAGTGGCTCATCTCTGTGCCAGATATATCTCTTTGCATCTAGATGTGTACAAACATGATGCATTTAAGCTCATGACTAATCTCTTTGTCCATATGTGTGTGTTTTTAGTGCTCAGTAACCTGTGGCCAGGGGAAGACAACGCGGCAGGTACTGTGCGTCAACTTCAGTGACCAAGAAGTGAATGCTAGTGAGTGTGACCCAGACGATCGTCCTACCACAGAGCAGGACTGTGCTATGTCTCAATGCCCGTCCCGCTCCAGTGAATCCCGACCTTTCCCGTCCTCACCAAATGCCAGCGGCAGGAACAACTTGCCACGCAGCCAATCTAACCAATGGCGGACTGGACCCTGGGGCGCGGTGAGGCATCCTGCGCACATTAGCACTGGATCAGTAGTCAACAAACTGTGATTGTGGGGCCTAACATTTGAAATATTCTGCATAATATTGTGCAACCACACTCTCAGCTCAAACAATAGAAGTCTGGAGAAAATCTTTTACCATTTTACCATTTCTTTAAAAAAACGATGTTTAGATTAATAAGAAAAGAGACCACCCTTGGTCATCATGACCCACTAAATATATGTGATTGTGTATATCTCTGCATAAACACTGCAAAATTAAAGTGTTGTATCAACAAACCATGATGGACAAATCCTACTTATTCAGGCCACAAAAAAAAAAGATATTTTTGGGAAGTTTCATTTTCTTGGCAAGAGTTAGATAAGAAGACTGATACCACTGTTATGTCTGTAGGGTAAATATGAAGCTACAGTGAACAGCTCATGGAAAAAATATAACAAACAATAAGACTTAAAATTAGACTTAATGTTTGTGAGTTTTAGAGGTCCATGTCAGAAAATTTTGCAACACTGGAAAAAAGACTCGCCATTCTCTCCTGTCTCCTGTTTTTGGGCTAAGCTATGCTAACCAGCTTCTGTCTGTAGTTTTATGTTTACCATACAGCCATGAGAGTGACATGGATCCAAATAAGCACATTTTACAAAAAGTCAAACTGTTCCTTTAAGGTGTACTAACAAAATTTCCCTTTTCTAACATTATGAAACAAGCACGGCAGAGATGCACATCCAAAAATATTCAAATCAGGTGCTAAAGCAAAAAAAAAATCAATATCAAAGAAGGAGGGAAGAGGTCCACAAAGCTGAAGTTCTCAGTGCAGAAACAATTTATTAATCCATGAGTATGAGTGACATTTCATTTTTGACATCACGTATATTCATGGATTAATAAATTGTCTCTGCACTGGGAGCTTCAGCTTTGTGGACCTCTTCCCTCCTCCTTTGATTCCAACAATTTGAAGACAGTAATTTTTTTCCAGCAATGTGTGTTATGTAACCTGATGCAGACTTTGACAAACACTTGAGAAGTGGGGCTCAGCTCTCCAGGCACTTAGCTTATTTTAAGACAAGGCCTTAGTCATTATGATGTAACACCACAGGATAGTGTGACCCAAGAGCCCCCCCTTGGATCTGTTTCTTTGTATTGTTCAGCTGTTTTTTTAAAACTAGGTTAATGTTTATCTCTGTCCAAAAATCATTTTGACCTCTAAAAATTCTGGGAAGTGATTAAAGTTATTTCTGGTGACTCTTCCTTCCTCTGACATAAAGGGTGTGTATTTATTTATAGCAGCAGACATTGTCAGTCATCTAACATAAGATATTTCTTAGTATTGTTATTGTAGGAGTGGATGCTTTGTGTGCAGATAGTATGTAGCTCAAAATGCACACTGATTCATTACATGTTATTGTGCATCAAATTGGTGTCTTTTTTCACAGAGACACTGGAATCTACTGTAATACTTTGTGGTATGAGTAGTTTTACCTCTGTGTTTTACATCATAGTATCTAAATAAGATGTAAATACCTCTGGAGTACATGAATACTGATCATTTATTTGTGAGAACCAGCTATTTGACAGTGTGCACTCTTCTCTCTCTGTAACAACAGTGCTCCAGCACATGTGCAGGAGGTTTCCAGCGGCGTGTTGTAGTGTGCCAGGATGAGAACGGGTACCCTGCCAACAGTTGTGAGGATCGCAGCCGGCCCAGTGAGCAACGGTCCTGTGAGTCAGGGCCATGTCCACAGTGGATCTATGGCAACTGGGGAGAGGTAAGACAGACACCACTTTACTGTTGTTTACACCATATTACAGCTTACTGAGGCTCTTGAGTCTGCTTTACAGACACTGCTCTGGCTTAGAGAGAAAACTGTAAACTATTTGATGCTTGAACATGTTTGAATAATTATTTTGACTAATGTTGGTGCTTAAAAATAAAAAAAAACAAGGGGCCCTCTTTTTTTTTTATTTGCTCATCACACTCAAAAATCTTTTTCTCATACCCATTTGTAAACACAACCTCTCTTCCTGCTGTCTTCAGTGCACCAAGCCATGTGGAGGTGGGATAAAGACGAGGCTGGTGGTGTGTCAGCGTCCAAACGGCGAGCGTTTCAATGATCTGAGCTGCGAGATCCATGACAAGCCACCAGATCGTGAGCAGTGCAATACTCAGCCATGCCCGTCTAGCCCCCACTGGAGCACAGACCCATGGAGCTCGGTACGCTCATAAAAAAATACTCTATTCCTTGTTTTTCAACCTCGCATTTTTTCAAATACCTATAGTCTTATTCTTTCACAAACAGTTGTAAGGGGTAGGATGACTATGGTGCTTTTGCACTGGAGAACTTCCACTCCCATTTCTCTACCTTTGCTTTTAACCTCCTTCAATTCCTGATCCCTCTCTGGTGCCTTCAATTGGTCAACTTTTCCTCAAGACATTCGAAAAGTTAATTCTTTTGTTGCACTTACATGGCAAAAATGCACTCATTCGCAGTATGCCAAAAAAGTACAACACCACAAAAAACTTCAGTGACAGCTGTGACCATAAGAACATTTTTTGTCAGTCCTAGTTTCCATCAAACTTTTGATGAGCCTTGTATTAGTATTTGAAAAATTCAGGATCACTTTGTATCAAAATCAAAGTTAGTTTTGTAAAATATTGTTTTTAAAGATAATTTATTAAGATATTTTTTTCCTTTTTATCTTTTGTATATAGAATTAACTAAAAAGTGATTTATTTTGTGTCTTAGCTTTTTGTGTTCGCACATTTAGCCAATCGTTGTTCATATGCAAATGCTGATGAATGTTTTTGTATATCAGGAATATACAGTATGATGCCTTGTTCTTTTATTATCCAAAGAATGGCCCATAATCTCCAAATATGTGGTGCTATACAATGTAGACGATGTTCAGTTATGAACATGAAAAGCACCAACCTCCATAGGGCCTGTGTACTATATAGACATCTTTGTACTCTATGCATCTATGAAACGGCTATTGTATACAGAATTCAATTTGTCTCAAGGCACATGTTTTGTTTTTTTTTTTTAGAGAAGTTACTAATCTTTAGACACTTTATTTTACAGTTAATGTATTACCCTCTGCTTTGAATCCAACAGTGGTGTTGCCCCAAAATGACATTGACACCGGAGCATTAATATGTTGACTCAAAGGTTCTAAAACGTCCAGTATCAGTAGTAAACACCAGCAAACAGCAGCTTTCCTAGCACTGTAAAATAAAGTGTCTCACCAAGTTTGTGGTAATTAGAACTAATAGCCATTGTATTCCAGTGTGGCAGAGGGTTTTGACCCAGATTTCCTTAGAATGGCCAAAACAATAGGTTTAAATCTCTCTGCTTCAAAGGTGCTTTGATATGAGTGTATTTATATTGTTTTAGTTAATGTCTTTTTGTACAGTAAGTGCTTGGAGTTGCTAAATATGCTATGCTCAACAATACCTCACTTGGAACAAAACACAACTCTACTAGCCATTAAACTATGATAACCTACACTACAGTGGTGCTTTGGCCAAACAAGGGAGAAATATAAAATAGAAATATCAAAAATTAACCATCACATCTTGGTCAGTTAGGTGTTTATTGTGGCACCTTGCTTTTTTTTGGTGCTGCCTTTTCTGTATTTTTTATTTTATTTGCATGAGCAGTTTTTGGATTGATCAGATTGATCAGCTAAATGCAAAGTGTATCACAGATTTGATTAAATAATGTTGAACTGTCTTTGAATGTACATCAAGCAACTTGTTCAACCTTTAAGAGAATAGACTGTTCAAATTTCGTACTTTGAACACGTGATACCTGTAACCACAGGGGAAGTTAAAAGCGTTTTGTATCCAGAGCTCTTACTCTGAGCCAACCTAATGTGTCTACCTCAGTCTCTGTTTTGATTGCCCCCCTGCCGTATCTTTCTCTCCCTTGCACTGGAGGGGTTTTGGCTGGCTAAGATTAAGCATGAGTTGTTGAGGCTACCCATTGCAGTCGATGGCCCTAAACACAGATCCAGGGTGTCTGTCATCCACATTGTAATGCTTACCATCCTGCTGTGGACAGTGAAAACTGATCCAGAATCTGTGGTAAGGGGCAGCATTTGCCTGCAGCCCACCCAGTCGACTCCTTTTGGTCATAAATGTCTGTACTGACATCACACCTTATTTTAAGGGCCTGTTAACGCAGCAGTGAGTACATTTTTTACCACACATCATTTGTTAATGAGAGCTATTGCTCTTAATGACTACCACATGTGAGATTGTAAGGTAGCCTAAAATCAAATCTAGGTAAATCAGTGGAAGTAGACACTTTAGCAGATCCTATTATTCCTGTTTAGTTTAATTTTTCAGTCTTAGCAGTTTGACTGGACATGGTCAACCTCTTCGTTCAAATAGCAGTACAGCTCAAACACCATATCAACAGGCTCTTGAAATAAGTATATTGTATGTCCTTATTCACAAATGGCAGTATTCTGTAGTCTGTGTCAACAAGATTTCTGTACATTTATGTAATTACTTGTATTTATTGTTACTTCATTATAATGCTATGTCAATATTTAATTTTTTATGGATTTGTTGGATTTCTGTTCATTTCCAGAAAAGGTTACAATTAAAGTGAAGTAGAGGTACTAAAAAGGCTTTTTCATTCTTATTTAACATAACATTCTGATAACACTTTGGGTTGCAGCTCACAATGCACAGTGTAATTCTTTCAATTTACCTGTAATAAAAGATACATGTAGGTTGCAAGAAGCAAGATATACGGTAAAGAAATAAAGTGGGTTACAATCTAGAAACTTAAAAAAGAACTTACACTTTCAGACAAAACTGTGCAGATCAGTAGCGAAAGGACAAATGAAAACAGTAGAAAGTGTAGCTTCCCTCAGCAGAAGATGGTCAAACTTGAATCATGGGCTGCTGTTCATTACCTGTTTTGACATTTAAGATGTTTATGTTTATAGTTCAAACAATACCTGCAAGTTAAAAAAAAAATTGAAGTCCCCAGAATTTTACCCTCAAATTCTCTCACCTTACATCTTGTGTACATCTATCTGCATGTGTATGGATACATATTACACTTGTACTCATACAAAAAGCTTTGCCAAAACGTACACCTTTCATTGTGGGCTATAATCTAAAGTGTCATCAACATTTTTATTACATGCAGTGAGCAGACCAAAGTCTTCTTGCAATCTAAGAAAAGGAAAAACCAACAGCTTACAAGTTTCTGATGGCTGACATGAACATAAAATAATTGTTCAAGAAAAATCAGGAAAAAAAAGGATGCAAGTGCCCTCCTTCAACAACATCCATCACGCCAATAGCTTGACTGCTTGCAATATTGTACCCCTACAGCTAAGCCCTATATTGATGTTTAGCTCAAGATTACTAACTCCAGCTTTATGGTAATTATGGCATGTATGTGGATAAGGAAGTGTCCTGTATTATTTAGTGTTTTACCTTTGACTATGGCTAAAGATTTAAAAAGTCAGGCCTGGCAAATAGCTTTTAAAACAGTTCTCCCAGTCTATTGAACTGGGTGTTTTTCCCAAATGAAAAGGGACAGATCACTGAGCAATATTCTTGTTATTTTATGTGGTCAGGGCCTCTGCTGACCTCTGTGAGCGACCATGCTTTTAGCGTCTGTGACAGGAATTCAAAGCGTTTTCCATCAAGGTAAATCTTTGTCTTGTGACAGTGTCTCAGTATACCTTCCATTTCATTTACCATGTTCATTCACTTAATGCCATGGCCTACCCCTTCTTTCTCTGGGATGTCTGGTGATGTGTGTTCGGCTATGAGGTTGCCAGCGCCCTTTGCCCCTTTCTGTTGAACCTCTCTACTCTGGTCTAATGTGACTTGATGACAGCGCACCAATGTGGGGGCCAGTGACAGTGACTTGAATGAAGGGAGCCATCAGCAAAACAATGCAGTGGTGTATTTGTGGGTCAGAGGTCACATTTGAGTTGGGGAGGGGCCCCTTCCCGGTTCATCCCATCAGCACAGTCTTCTTGGAAATTACTGTGATCCCGGGGGGGAGGGGCGCAGAGTTTAACAGGATTCCCCAAAACTACGCTGAGGGGGGTCCATTTAATACTGACAAGTGCTTTGGCTCACTGTATTTTTAAAGCAAAAGGTGTATGATTTAAATTATGTAGTTTATATCAGATATTACATGCACTGTAATCCCCCTTTAAAATGTGTTCAGAAGTCAGTCATACTATCACACTCATGACTGCCACTGCTTAAATCCTATGCAGTGTTATTGTAAATCAAGTGCACTGCAAATGATACAGTGCTTTCTTGCCATAACAGACAAGCTGCATCACAATTTCTCTCTCATTCACACACACACTTTCGCATATGGATGGTGCCAAAGCCACCATTTGAGGAGCCAGCATGCCTATCGCAAGCAACATGTTTTGGTTTTGCCTGCTTGATATGAAGCTCAAACTGAAAGCCTGCTCTACCTCCTGCAAATAAAATACATGCAAATTAAAAGTTTTTTATATGGTCTATTTATTGCCTGATGAAGCAGGACACATTGAGTGCTAGTCTGTGTGAGCAGTGATGATTGTATTAGTTAACTGCACTGGATAATTACAGTAAAGTTAACGACTCCTGAATGTGGGCCTTTATGCACTGATAAAAAACACAGCGTTTCAATGTGACCCATTTGCACTGACTCTCAGGTCTTCTGAGTGCATGTTAGGAAAGTACAACGGCAGGAGAGTCCTTGTAAAAATAAATAAACAAATAAAACTTTTGAAATATGACCCGTGTTTGAACAGAAAAACAGCCTGAAAGAATGGAGAATTGTAAATGTTTTGTTTTTTGTTATCAACCTTTTCTGGAAACAACACTTACACCTCACAGAGCATCAAATACAAAACATGACCATGCATTGTGTTCAGAAGATGATCTAATTTATTAACCTAACAAGAAGAAATTCTTGCTTTTTTCACACATGACCCTGAAATATATAAATGTCAACAGGCTCTATGCACATGCATATATGTATATCCCGACATCAAAGTGACGGAGCTGCCACATAGTCAGGCACCCCGAGCAGATAGGGGTTCACCTCTGGTTCTCAAACAAAGTCCTAAATGGACTTGGCCAACCCCGCCTGTTATCTTTACATGTCAGGCAACAGCATTAAATATCTGTTGTTGGTTAGTGGTGGTATTTAATATTATGGAGTTCAACCTGGGGTGCGCTAACACAAAGACACATAAGAAACAGTCAGTCATTTTTATTAAAATGTACTCAAAGTAGCCACACAAGAATCACACAAAGTTGAAATGTCTCATTTTCTTTATTTCTTGGCAAAAAAACAACAAAAAAACCCCCCAAAACTGAATTACCTTTTTTTTAGTCTTCATCAACTGAATAAATAAATAACCCAGTGACATCGCTAACAATGCGTTAATGCCAATAAATCTAGCACATTACCGATTGAACTGGGATGTGAAGGTTGCCTGGCTTTAAAAAATAAGAATAAGCATTTTATTAGCCCCTCCTTTCATGAGCCCACCTACCTTCCCTCCCCCTTGAATAAGGTGAGAGGTCATGGCATGTTCCTGTCTAGTACAGTCCCTTGCTGGTCAGGACAGCAGCACACGCTGGGCCGCGTACCCGTTCAACTCCGAGCCTGTCGCTTCCCATCCATCCCCACATGCAACGCCCCTTCGATTGTCTGAACACAGTCCAGCCCTTCTCCACTCCCTCCTGTGTGTGTGTGTATGTGTGTCTGCCTGTCACACTTAGTTAGACTTCCAGTAACTCCATGAACCCGGAGGTGAAACAAACTGCTGCCGGGTTGACTGGGCACGCTTTGCTATTGGACTAGCTACCCACGTGAGACTTTGTCACCTCACCCCCTTTTTTTCTTTTTTTGATACAATCAGAAAATATCAACAAAATTAGCTACAATTACCCGTGAAGTAATTATTTTTCTTGTTTTCGATGACAGCTTTGCTTTCATCTATTTTTTATTATGCAGATTTAGATTTAATCCAGACATTGAATTAATTATGTGTGTCTTGAATAATGAAGACCAAAAAAAACAAAACAAAACCAAAAAAAAACAAAAAAAACACAAAACACCATTTCAGAATTTCATTACTTTGGAGTGTAAACAGTTTTAACACAAAGCATACCTTTTGATTTCAATTAACTCCATCTTTCCTCTAATATCTTGCAGTGCTCTGCCGCCTGTGGAAGAGGGTTCAAGTCCCGTAAAGTGAGCTGCGTGACTGGGTCTGGCCGTCCCATCCCTGAGGAAAACTGCCAAGCCCTGTCCCCAAAACCAAGCAAGCAGAGGCGCTGCCGAGTCGGACGATGTCCAAAGTGGAAGACTGGCAACTGGGGAGAGGTAAGACTCTTTGAGCCTGCTATAAAACATCCCTTTACCATTCCTGTTCTCACACTGCCAGACTTTTCTTTCCTCACTTTTCACTTTAATGCTTACCAGCTTGCTTGCAAGTATGTGCATCTGTGTGAAAACATCTGCAGCTAAGCCTGACAGTATTTATGCACCATGCCAGGACACAAACTGTGGCTGGGTGCCTTTATACATTGCATGATACGTCGCAAGCCTGGGGCGGCTGCTAGCAGGAGTTATGAGGTAGTGTATGTTGGTTCTGTGACTTCACAGTACAGAGAGTATGACAGCAGGAGGGATGTGCATTTCCTTTAGCCTATTTAAATCAGGCCTAACTGATGTTAAGTCCAGCCAGTGTAAATGCCTCTCATCTCTATTTTTTCTCCCTCTGGCTCTCACTTTTCTCTACTCTCTGTCGCCTTTATCTTCCTTCTCACTGCTATCACTTATTTTTCTCTCCAGCCCTTTTCACTTCTTTCCCCTCTGCCTTCTGCCTCACCAATGGGAACCACATGTTACTCTTTTCCTTGAATGCCCCAATAAAGAGGCAGTCTGCTACCACCATCATGTCAGAACCACACACTCACACAGCACACACCTGGGCTGCTGAAGAGCATGTCTGATGCTTGTTCACTTTCAGTTTACCTCCCTTTATTCTCTGTCTCTCTTTTTATTTGTTTCCTCTTCTTGATAAGAGCCCAAGCACAGAGCCACATGTGTGCTCCATACTCAGAGAGGATGTGTGTCTGTTCGATACAGATGTGGAGCAGGACACATGCCAGGACAAAAATGATACTCCACACGAAGATCTTAGTCAAGTACAGCATGATTACCCAAGGTGCAGCAGGCTGCCTTGTGGTTTAGCTGCTCAACTGGCATGGCATATTTATACATAGGGAAATGTTCAAAATTATGCTGAACCTCTAGAAACCATCCGGCTGTCTATTGTCAACTCAGCTTCATCATCTGGAGATGTTTATCACTTCCTGCTCTGTTAACCTGCAAACATGAGCAGTTATGATGGTGGTCTCACCGTCATTCAAACATACGAATGAAAACAGAAATTTAAACATT
>JAPZDY010000012.1:20623946-20634330 GCA_029783645.1 Ctenochaetus hawaiiensis | reverse complement strand
TTCTTCCCCAAACTTTGATGCCCTGCCCCCTACGTGACGTGTGCGTGTGGGGGGAGGGGAGGAGGAGCAGTTCTCTCACTGGCTGCTCCCCCTGTTTACAAAGAGGCCGAGGCAGAGGCGTGCAGCGTCTAACCGACTAGTAAAATACTAAACGTTTAATAAATGAGTGGGCGGTTAAACGATTAAGCGACTGGTTGCGCACATCCCTATTTACTACTGCATTGATATAACTTTATAGTTGTTACTGGTGCACTCCCAGCTTTCTGAACCTTGTATTCCGCTCTTGCTAATACAGAGGCCTTACTCTGGGTTCTATTTTGTTGCATACATATTGTAAGCAGTTCTGATTAGAATACATGCAGTAGTTATATTAGATACTGTTTACCTGTGTCATGCAGTTGGTCAAACACAGGTGTACTGCATAAGTTTTGTCTATAAAACATTAATATTATACATTGTTGATGTAGATTTTAAACAGCTGCTTTAGTTGGAAGTTGTGTAAATTCTTCTTAAGACTTGGTCATGTCCTTAGCTCAGGTTTTTCTGCTCAACAACAAAGTGCTTTCCTCACAGCATTTATCTACTGTTTTGGCATCTTTTTGACGTGCCGCTCTTAGACTGATTGGAGTGTTTATTCTGGTCCTCTTCTGCCTAGATGATTGTTGAGAACCCTTATTTAAAACATAGTGACTAAACATGCAGCCTCTTGTTTGCTAGACAAATTTGCATACATAAATAGGTTCACTTTGATGAAAAGAAAATGTGTTTTTTTCCAAGGATATAGGAACATTGTAATGCTTCTCAAAATACCACTCTTTCATGATTTGCCATCTTTGCAAAGACTGGTTTCTTTCTTGTCTTGAATACAGTGCAGTAAATCATGTGGAGCAGGCCACCGACGACGAGCCTTGCAGTGTGTGGACCACAACCAGCAGGAGGTCCACGAGATGTACTGTGTGAACCAGATCAGACCTCCAGACATAGAGAGCTGTAACACCCACGCCTGTGAATTCATCTGGATCACAGGGGAGTGGACTGAGGTGAGAGCCAAAGAAGCTACATGCCATTTACCAAAAAAAAAGACTTTGCCTCTCTAAAGGTTTTAAGATGTGAATTACATCAAGTCAATTTTAATGACTTTTGAATCACCGTTTTTAAATCCTGTGGTATGGAAATGACTGAAAATCACCCATTTTTTCCTGTGTGGAATGCTGCTGTCGTCTCATACCAGTGATTTATTCTCTCCTCCAGTGTTCAGCCAGCTGTGGTCAGGGCTACAGCCAGCGTCTGATCTCCTGCAGCGAGGTGCATGTGGAGAATGACAACTATGAATACGGCCATCAGTCTTTGTCCAACTGCCCAGGGACCCCCCCTGAGAGCTACATGCCTTGTAATTTGGGCCCGTGCCCGCCACCACAGGAGTGGAGAGTTGGAATCTGGGGAGTGGTGAGTGAGTCCATGGTTTTAATGTTGTCCAGTCATTTATCAGTATTTTGTCAAGATGGACAGGCGTGTTTACAGTCTCAGTACCCTAAAATAACCATGAAGCCTAATGAAAAAAGGCTGATATGTCAAAGTCTGATTGGACGGTTAATAAATACAAGTTGAGCAGGTCTCCTTTATCTTTTTGTAGTTCACTGCCATATTTAACTATTTCCATTGTTGTAAAAAATATCCGTTGGTATGATGCAGTGAGTTAGTAAAGACATTTGTTAGCTGAAGTGATATTAGAAAGCAAACTTTTGTCCACCTGTTTTTATGTCTATTTTAAATTTGTTTATAAAAAAAAGGTTAAATGTTGAAAATAGTCTTTTATTTATAGTTGAGCTTGAAAAATATAATTGTATCAATAAAATCAAAATGAAAAAAGACTTAATTGATCACATAGTTTTGATCAAATTACATGAAGCTTCTGCTCCTCTGATGAGATAAAAAATAGCAGCAGATGTGTGTGGAGCAATCAAGAAACTATAACCTTCCTCAAATTAATATGTTCCTTTTTTTATATTGTTTTCATTTATGTGGTTTGACTGGAGTTATTTTAACTGTGCCATATTCCTCTGCATTTTTTTATGGAATGAAGAAATACAGCCGAAGGTTGTTAATCTAAATTGGTTCAAGTCAAGTCCTACAATTAGCGTAAAAGTAGTAACTATTACATGCATTTGCATTTTTCTTTTGCATATTTTTCTTTAGATAAAAGTGTCACTACAATCTTTAATCCCATGAGGCAGCTATTTATGCACAGTGATCTATTAATATCATAAGTACTTGTGGTATTTGTACAGTAAGTTTTAAGGTTTCCTTTAACATACATGAGGGCACTTTCTGTCATGAAGAACACCGTATTTTTTGCCTCAACCTGTGACATAGACAAATTCTAAATTACCAGCATTGAAATAACTGAAATGCATACACACACACACACATTTTTTTTGGATACTTACAGTAAAAATTGCTAACAGACTGCCAACCACAAGTTGTATTCTCACACTGTCATGGCTTTCTTCTCCCCCCCAGTGTTCAGTGAGTTGTGGTGATGGAGTGATGGAGAGGACCGTGCAGTGTGTGGCAGCAGACGGTCAGGAAAGCAATAGGTGCACTCAAGACACCTTGCCAGAGGCCAGGAAGGTCTGCAAGAATCCAAGCTGTAAGTACTGCAAGAAAACTGCTGCGATCCTAGCAAAGGTCAAGGCTACCAGAGTAAGGCACAGGCCGACTGAATGCCAGGGTTAGATACGGCTTGACTTGATGCGGTCATCTCAGAGATTTGGCCTCTGATGAAGAATTTAGGATTTGAGGCAAACATCAAAGATTCACTGTCTGGTGTATTTATTTCCCCGTGGTATGATGAGACTTCAAAGAGTTAGTGGCTTTTCGTTTTCTTTGAATTGACGCAGTGATTTTCCACACTTGACTTAACTCCTGAAATTTTTGCGTGCATGTGTGCGAATACAGCCTGAGTGCCTGTACTGTGTTAAGTCTTGGCATATTACATTACTACTGTAATACACTACTATAAACCTACTTATTTCTACCTCTTTTATGTCTCCGAGGCTATTTGCCTTCTAGCTGTCAAGATGTTCAGAGCATGAAGGGCCTGCTCCCAGACGGCGAACATTTTCTCAATATTCAAGGAAAAGCACTCAGGGTAAGATTATATGATCTTATTACTTGACAAACGCACAAAGAACTTTTTATGAAGCCACAACAAGTTTTATTTGTGAGCAGAGAGCAGCATTTTAGAAGTAGTTATATCTTGTACCTTTTCCCCTGACATTTCAGACAACTTAAACACTAAGAACATTTTTTCTGCAGTTTTTATGTGACTGCGTATGTGCCTGCCTCACCGTTAAAATGTTTAAAATTCATCTCTATGAGTTTTTATGTAGGAACACTTTTGGCACTTGAACATGGTGTTACAAGGTTGCAAGTAGATGGAGCACATTTCATACCAGACAGTCAGAGGAACTGTGACTGCCTTCAAAATGACACTAGCTTCTGTTTTTGTGACTGTAATTGCCATCTTAATTTCTTCTGTTTATATCCTTTTCCTACTCCCTTTACCTCCATTATTGTCTTTCCTTACCTTATTTGCACATCTTTATATTCATATTTTTTCTCTCTTGACCTCTCACCTCCATCCCTTTCATTCACCCTTTGTTCACTACTCCTGCTCCCTCCGGTAACAACTTCTCCTTTTCCTCCTCCTCCACCTTTTTCTCCTCAGGTCTACTGTGCAGGAATGCAGACAGAGACTCCACAGGAGTACATCACCTTGACAACAGGAGAAGGGGAAAATTTTTCGGAGATCTTTGGCTTCAGGTAAACAGCTAACAGGATCAGATTGAGAGTGGCCTGTTTTATTACACAATCCCACTGACTGCAGGCAGTGCTTTTCGTCTGTAAATGAAGAAATTCCATGAAAGTGTAAAGTTGTTGTGTGCGTGTTTCTGTGTAAATGTGAATGTGTGTGTGTCCCAGGCTCAATGATCCCACCCAGTGTCCAGCCAATGGCTCCAGGAGAGAGGATTGTGACTGTCGGAGGGACTACAACGCTGCAGGCATCACCACCTTCTCTAAAGTCCGAGTGGATCTCAGCAAGATGAACATCATCAGTGAGTGGCTCACACACACACACACACACACATAACTGCATCCTGTGCCAGTGTAAACTCTACATTACTCTCAAACAAGAACTTCCTTTGCCATTTAATTATGTCCATGCTCACGAGGTTAATGGGCTCAAGATGTCTTCAAGGTTCATTTAGGCAACACACAATTACAAGGCTTGAGGGGATTAAATGCAACTGCTCTAAGTAGATGAAATTATACTGATATTAGGCTGACCCTAAAACTAAGGCTAGATTTAGACCAGCTTAATAGCACAAGGCTCGGTAATTATGGCCGGTGTAAGCCATCATTACAAAAGTTCATTTGAGGTCCTCCAGCTGCAAAGTTTAGGATAGACACCTCCAAGTGTGTTTGTCACATCGCACATGAGCTTGTTGGTTTGTCTTGTTGTTCAGCTACAGACTGGCACTTTGCTTCCACCCATGAAGGCAAGAATGTACCATTTGCTACAGCTGGAGACTGCTACAGCGCCACACGATGTCCACAGGTGAGAACAACAGTTGTTCGTCTTTGACAGGAGGGTAAATTTTCCGTTTTTCAAAGCAATTTGTTGAGTTTTCATTGCAGGAAAAACACAAGTGTAGCAAATAACAATAAATTCTTATAAGTATCCTTGTAAGTTGGTCTGTTAAGCTAGAATACAACTTGGAATAGACATACTTAAAAATTATGCTGTCTATTCTTAGTGTAAGGATTCATCCTTTCAGTGATGTTAGCATATGTTCCATGAGGATTTCCTAAAACACTCTGAACTGTCATCATTTGATACACAGTTATACTTGAAACATCCAGCAGCTTTACAGGTTTAAGCATTCTTTAGCATGTTTTTCTAACTAACTCTATCAAGCTAGCTCTGTCAAGCTAACTGGAGGAAGCCTTTGTTTTTTTCTAAAAATGAAATACACTTCAAATGTCAAATTCTCTCTATATCCAAAGTGCAATCAAAAACTTCACAGGCTGCTGAGATACTGCTGACCCAGCAGAGCAATGTCCTTGTAGCAGGTACAAGCAATAACATTTGTGAATAAGTTATAATGTTTAACCATCATAAGCTCTTAGCACTTGGAGCCTGCAGGTTCTTCCACTGTGGAGACTGCTGTTTGGTCTCTTGGTCGAAAAGTAGATGCAACTCCTGCCGTTAGTGATGATCCTCAACATGAAGTTTGATTCATTCTGGGTCTGTTGACAGAAATTGCCAATAGTGTTTGCTTGCACCTGCCACTTGTACATTACTGTGAGGCACTCTGCATCACAGAAACAGTGTCAAAGAATTTCGATCACACCACGTATAACATCGATACTATATATATTTTTTAATCTATGTTAACACTTTTTGTAAAGAATGCGTGGGACATGCAAGTTGCACCTCTCTGCCACTGAATGTTTTATCTCAACTATGGTTTGGTGTATGTGTGCGTCACCTGTTGTAATAAAAACAGAATGCAGCCATCCGCACTCAACCTTTTTTCACCAACAATGGTTTTACAAAGAGTTCCTGAGCTCATGAAGTAATTTCTTCTCTTTTTAGGTGTCAGGCTTGTAAGTTGAGCTTCTTCCCTTTCTAGATAATCTGATGTTTTTTCTTTCTCCTCCATTCTGTTGCTGATGGTAAATCAGACACTTTTAAGTGCCTCTATCAAAGCACATGATGAGAGTTATGATGTCTTTAATGTCTTTAAAAACATTCCTTTGCGATATCTTACCTATCTTCTCTCTGTCTGTCTGTCTCTTCTTTCTTTAGGGGCAATTCAGGATCAACCTCTCAGGAACAGGTTTTAAGGTTGCTGAGGGCGCCTCATGGGTCTCCCAGGGCAACTATGCAGTGGCTGATATACAGAAATCACAGGTATTGGTCACATCTGTTTGATCTTAATTCATAGCAAACTGATAAATGATCAGCCTTTAAGATTTTGAGTACATTATTTAAAACATGAAAGAATTGTATCAATAGAATCAGAGAGAAAGAGACGAGGCAAACTACATAGAGCATGTTGAATAGAAAAGTCTGACACATGAGACATCACATGACACATATCTCACCCTTTCCTCCCTAAAAGTTTATCATCTGCTTTACAACAGCTGAACCTGGGACAGATCCAGCCTATTGTGTTTTGCTCTCTACACTGGGCCAAAAACTCAGTGTTGCGAAACCTTGCATCTGCATTGTGGGAAAAAAGAGTTTCAGTCACCATACGTCAAACATCAGATTTGACTTGTGATTCTGTATGTGCAGTTTTTATGTTCTGCAGAGAACTGAAAGTGGATTTATGGCTCCCTCCCCATTCATTTAGATAGAGCCCTGGTCTTGTTTACCTTTTTTTAATAACTACCCACAGGCATTACCAAGATGGCTGCTTAGTGGCAAGTCTCACCTAGAGGGACTTTGTTCAAGTCATTATGTATTTGGTTTAAATCTGAAGTTTGTACCCGCTTCATTTAATTACCTCATCTTCTCTTTTCTGTTACCTCCTATACTCCATCCCTCCCTCCACCATTATTCCTCCCTGCATGTCCTCTTGGCTTCAGAGCTCCTTGGTGGGCATTATCCCAAGTGGGTTCTGTATTCCCAGCTCCAGCTCTTCCCATACACTCACTGAGAAAAGACCTTTTCTGGCCAGCTGCTCTCTCAAGTGTGCCCCCCTCTCCACCCTCCACACTCTGCTTTTGAAATGGAGATCAAGCTGGAGAGTGTGCTATTTGGCAAGGCGAAAAACAGGAGGCGGTTGTGATGCCAAAAACGGTTCACAGTCTGATATCCATAGCCATCCGGCGTGCTCTGGCCACTCCAGGCAGTTTAAATAAAGTCAGGTTGTGACAGTGGGTTGGAGAGAGCACTCCAGAGGAGATCAGACAAACCACTCACCTCACGCTGTGGCTTTTATGTGTGGGATGGTGCTTCTGGTGCACTTGTTTGCTGCAGCTTCCTTTGTGTTTCTTGATGTTTGCATAAAACCTCCTATTATGCCTCATGAAAATTATGCTAATGAGATGCTGGTGATTAATCATCCTGTGTTTCCTGCCTGTTGCTGAGGGTGATTACCCAAAACATACCTGCTCGCTGGGCCTCAGTCTTTGTGCACTTTTTGATAGAGGGCAAAGCAAAGTCAGAGCCAAACAAACAAACCTGCTGCAAATATCTTTTAAAGTGATGATTCTCTCAAAAATACTTTGAACACAACTAATATCTTCACTGTCAAGGCTCTTTGCATATCATTCAAACTCTAATCTCTTTTACTCTGAAAGTTCAGATCAGTGACAGGAGAAAACGCGTCAACACTGGACAAAGAAATCCACAAAGATGTTGTGCTGATAAAAAATCTAGTTTTCAGCAGCTGTAAGACTGCTTTAATAAACATACTGATGTTTCCAAGATCATACATGACTGATGTTGTTCCCCTTGTGTCCACAGGGGGGCAGCAGAGTGTCAGGAATGTGTGGAGGCTACTGTGGAAAATGTACACCGTCCTCTGGCTCCAGCCTGCCTGTTACAGTGGAGGACATCTAGTACCATCAATCAGGTGTGGGATGCTTTCTAAACGTTTCAACTAAACTTCAGTACCAATGAAAAGGACTCAATCTATAATCAAAGACAAGAGCTCAGTCTGTCCACCAAAATATAAAACGCATGACATGAAGCTGCTGTAACATCCAACCTGATGAGGCACATCGACTCCTTCACCTGTCCAGGTGTATGAGTTTTTACTGAGTGACTGACTGAGTGCTCATGTTGTCTGCATGTCTGTTTTCTTAGGATCTACTTCTGTTCAGTTCACTTAAGGTGCTGCTTTTGTCTAGACTCTTCCTTGGTGCTATAGTAATTTCAGAACTCAGAGCCGTCCTTCACGTGACCTCTCTTATTCCCATGTGTGTATAGTGTAAATGAATCCACTGTAAGTACTGTACATAGCAGGGTTAGAAAATGACTTATTTATTGTACTCGCCATTTGTTTTTGTATTTTAATGTAATTTTACCGTTTTGGCATCAAAAGCAAACACCATTGTGCCTTCCAAGTTGGGTATATGCTTATTTGACTTTTTATTACTGTCTTTGCTTTACAGTGCCTGTGTTACAGCCACATGTGTCTTTTTAGACCAATCAGTCAGTTTTGTTTCCTGTAATGTTATTGTTGTGATGGACCTGTTGTTCGTGTGCAGTGAGGTATCTCCAATCAGTGGGCTTTTTTTTATAAAATCTTTATCACTTTAATCAAGCCTTACAGACATGTGCACAGATACCCAACATAACTACAGTCCTGTTTTATGCTCTTTGCCATTGAGCAGTTCCTATAGAGGACTTCATGGTTTAGCTTTTGATCATGAATGTATTTAATTCAGATGTTACCAGTAAATCCCTCCAGTTCAAGGGGGCAACCGGGTTTTGTTCAGGCTGCCCCACCTGCATCTCTCCAGATGTTAACTGCAGCTGTAAGACTTTATCCAGCTGGGTTAGTGTTTAGGAAAAGTTTAGGCTAATGAACTGCGGTAAAGACTCTTAAACTGTAGAGAACCAGGATCAGGTGCAACATTAACACACTGCAGGAAAAAGCCACATGTTACAATGACAAGTCCACCTGCATTAACAAAACAAACCAGTGTTGATACTTGGAAGCCGTTTTACTGAATGTAAAAAAGTAAGTTTAAGTAAAACAGTTTGTGGCCAGTATGTGCTCTCTTTCTACTTTTTTTAAACAAAATAAAATAAAGTAACCTTTTCACAATGCAAACACCAGCATAAATATCATCTTAAAAGAATTCAAGTTTTGAAGAAGCTTTTGTAGGTGAAACAAAAGATCACAGCTGTAAACTTTTTGCATTAAGAGGATGGCAGGTTCAAGAGCACAGCTGTGAGGCAGTAAAAGATTTTTATACTAGTGTATTCTTTTAAGTTTTTAAAGAATGAAGTGTGTGTATTTACAGAGCGGATGGGTATGAGAGTGGGATTAACAAGATGGATGTAGGAAGGACGTTAACTCAGACACAAACACGCAGCAGTTTAACACACAGGAACAAACACACTGGCACACATTACTTGGTCAAAAGCAGAAGGCTCAAGGTCACAAGACCTGTAGAGATTACACTGCCAGACATCAGAGAGAAGCAAATTACTCTGTTTTTCTTGCATATCTCTCAGGTAGCGTGCAGTGACCAGAGAGAGCCTTTAGCTTTCACAGAGCAGACAGGTGATCTTATCTGGAGCAACTAGAGAGAAAGACTTCTCCTCAGGCCAATAAAATTCCAGTTGATACTCCGGATATATAATGCACTGGTCCGGCCCTGGAGACACCTCTCAAACTGCAAAGCTCACGGGCCCTGCAGCGTGGTTTCTGTCCAGATGCTGCCTCGTGTACCTCACATTCTTCCCTCCATCTTTGTTTTTAAGTCCAAACTGTATATACTGATATGCTTCTCTTCAGAGCATTCTGACTTGTTGTTTTTTTGTTGTAACATCAGGGTACTTTTGTGTATAAGTGTGTTTTTGTATCTTTATAACCATGCAGTTTTGTGAACAGATTTTTGTTTTGCAAAAAACCCAAAAGAAGTCAGAAGAAAATACAAAAAGAAATGTTAGAAACCTTAGATTTTTTTAAAACTGTGTGTTTATGCAGGGTACACACTGTTTGTACAGCTGGTTAGTAAGCCATATTTGCTTTTATAAGCCTTTGTTTATATGGTGCTACTTCTGCACCTTGTGTGATATGTGCACACTTCAGCTAAAGGGAATTTCACAGCCTTCATCTGCCACTATAAGTGTGAAAAGACTTCTGAAGACATGCAGAAGTTAACATTTTGGGTCATAACAGTTGCAACTGATGAATGCACTTCTGATCATGAATGTCAGAATTTAGTTCAGTCACTAAGGTTCTCAGGTGTCATAAATCAAGGGATTTTTAACTATATTGATGTGTGTTTATCCTTTTTACACGTTTGCCATATTTTTTATCAGGTAACTGAAAACATATTATTAATTTTTTAACAACCTTAAGTGTCTTTATATATGCCTTATTTTATATGCAAATATTTATTTTACCTTTATGTGAATGTACATAGGTTTTGACCATAAATGACACATTTTCTGTTTATGAATAAATTTTTTTTATATGTATGTTACATCTGCATAAATTGTAGAGCAGAGTTGGGTGCTGCCATATGGAAAGCATGGTTTATGTATGAGATCAGATAAGGATGATCAAAGGGAAATAAATAAATGACACATGCCACGCTCGCCTCTCTGCTTCTTACACTAACATAT
>JAPZDY010000012.1:20587364-20616928 GCA_029783645.1 Ctenochaetus hawaiiensis | reverse complement strand
TTGAGAGAACTAGCATGAAAGTGCCAGTAGGATATTCTGCTGTCCTTGAGTCAAATTAAAATCTAACACTGGCATCAAAATGTTAATGGATATTGGGATTAATTCACCTTTTTAAACTGTAAAAAAAAAAAAAAAAAAACTTTCAGCATCATGATATTTTCCATTTTTTTACAAACCATAGTGAAGGACAGGAAACTGATTAGATAAGGAAAGAGTGTCTGTATGGGAGTCTGTTAAAACATGATTTTCACTGATGACAGAGTTATTTGCGTTGAGCTGCTGTCAGACTGCACGTCAGAGCTCATCAACACTGCCATTACCACCACACGGCCGCTTGTATCAAAGTGCGGTCTAATTACCGTCTGTCTCTTTTTAAAAAGTCTTTTTCCAGTCCTCCATTGGCTGTGAGGAAACAGGGTGGAGCTGCCATCTGCAGCAGCGCTGCTCCATTCATTAATGAAGAAGGTTAATGGGATAGCTTTGCAGCCACGTTTCGGTTTCTACGAATCGTGAGGGTTTTTTTTTTTTTTTAACAACTACGCACTGATCTCCGGTCTGCTCCGCGCGTCATTCACCGCGTGAGAAGCCGCTTGTGTCCTCACCGTCCTGGGATCAGCTTGTCATGTTCAGTCGCAGCAACAGGAGGAGAGTTTCGGGCAGGAGAGAGTCCGTCAGATCGGTAGGTAGGCAAGATGAACTTAGAGGTTTGGTGGTTTCCATTGCGCATGTCTCGATTTGCGTTTGAGCTCGAATTAAAAACTGCGCACGTTTGTTTGTTTGTTTTATACGAAGTTTTCTCCTGTTTCTAAGGGTGTCAAGGTCCATCTGCTTTGTTAAATAACGATGGTAAAGCCTCATTAACAACGAAGCAAGAAACATGGAGCAACAAGTGTTTTCTCTGTTTATAAGCAGCACTATATGATTATTTTATAAGGAATTCAATTTCTGTGGGCTGAAACTATTGCAAGTCACTTGAAGAAATGTGTGCAAAATTACAGTGCGTTTGCTGCAATGCAGTGTGTTAAATGTCTTAAAGTACAAGTCCAAAGTTAGTGAAACTTTGACAGTGGCACATGTCATCCCCTGTTTCTGTCTGTCCATAGCTGAACCCTGCAGATGAGCCTCAGAGAGGACAGCCCTGTGTCACCTGTGGAGATCAGTGTCCTGGCTTTGCTCTGCATAAATGGAGGTAAGAGCATCACTTCACTCTCATGCACCACAATCCCATTGACGCCCACACAGATGATTTTTATTCCGATGTGCAGATGTTACCTTTAGCTGAAGACAGAAGTGCGTTTAATATCAAATCACTCTCACAGTCTGATGTCTGCTGAAGCATTCTTCAACACAAGAAGAGCTCAGACTAAAAGTTGCAACCCCGCAGAAGCGACAGGTGAAGGTGAATAAGTCAAATACAATTTGGCATTTAGCTGTTGATTTACAGAACAAAAACAAAAAGAAAAGTAACACAAAGGTTTCTTCTGCAAGCAGAGCTGCATTTAAGAGGAACCCTTTCAGATATCTGGTACTTTGAATAGATCCAGCCAGCCATACTACGCTGCAGAAACAATTGTTCGGCCCTCTGTCCTCTAAGATAACAGTTTTCACTGCAGAGAACATTCATGCAGCAGCGAGGATTCAAACCTGCTGCCCCTACAGTCCTTCTGTCACAACCGAGAGGACCAGAAAGTACCTAAGCTGTGAAACAAGCTGTATATTGTGAGAAGAAGCGATATGAAGTGCAGGTGGTTTGGGTTAGTGGGTGGAAGTGTGTGACTAATGTGTGCAGCTCTGTTTTAGAAATGTAATACAAGTAGCATCACACAGGCTCTAGAGGAGCATTGAACACTGTTCTCTGATCAGTTTCAGCTGATTCTAATAAACACCAATCACTTCAGTAACAAAGTCACTCTGTCAGCTGTCCTGACTCAATAAAGATGTTATGAGCTATAGTGTCTCAGTGCTGAAGCTCAGTTTGTGAAAACAACCAAACCAAGAGACTTATTATGTCCTGATTACAAATCCTACATTGCAATCGTGCAACACAGTAAGCTGCTTGACCTGGTCCACTGAGGATTACTTGAAAAGGAAAGGTCCAAAATGATCAACTCAACAGAACTGAGCAGTGTGAAGGAAATAAAATTAAGTTTGAAATTTATTTTTTCACCTCTAAACTTCACTCTGAAGTACCTCAGAAATACTCTCAATGCAAGTTTTCCACAGAATAAATCGCTTTAAACTACAGTATTTTGGCAAAAGAAAAGTCAGACAGGTTGAAGTCTGATTATTGGAAGTTGACATGGCAGCCGTGGATTTGTCGGGCATTTTCTTTGTTAATGGGAATCCACAAAAGAAGGGGAAGGTCTTAGCCGGAGACCATTCAGCCTCCTTTGCTGTAAACTATTACAGGGGCAACAGCAGGCTCAGGAATGCAGCCTTTAATTGCCCGTCTTTGCAGTCTCACAATAAAAAGTCAACTTTTTCCCCTTCAACAAACTGGAATTAAACGTTGTCAGTGGACACAGACACAAGGAAGCAGACTGTGTGTGGTAGAGGCAAAAGGCTGTTTTATTGCCCTGATCCTGCAGAGAAAACTTACCAGTTTCACAAAGAATTTCCTGTTTTTTTCCCAAGTAGAAATAAATGTGTTTTCATGCTGATTTAGCAAGGTATGGTTGCGATAGTGTGTTTTGGAATGTGGTGGACTTGAAGCGACCCTGAGGTTAGAGATGGAGGACGCACATGTGCACATACTGTTTCCACTGGTCACATTCCAGATGCTGTTTGTCTTCATGCTGTTGCTAAGTTAAATAAGGCAAGAAAACACATTTTAAACAGATTTGGTTTCTATTATGGTGCATTTTCATGTTCTCATACTAACATTTATGGGCATGATTTATGTTCTTTAAAACTGACGTGCATCACATTTAACAGCAGAATATTTAGTCACGCTAACAGTGGGACTCTGTGAGTGGAAATGTCCATCCGTTTCAGCAAATGTGGGACAAATTTCCACAGAGCTTAAGGCAAATATCCATATTAAACAGAAAATGCGAAAGACTTCGGTGATATCCTGACTGTCCCTGTAGCACCACCAAAAGGATTACATTTGTAGTTTTGAGTAAAATGTGTCAATAACTGTTGAGGGGATTTTACATTTGGCCAAGACATGCTTTACTCAAGATGAATTAAAAAAATCTTGTTTCATATTATTTTTAACTTTCATTTAGTGCCATTTTAAGGTCTAAACTTTTATTAACCAATTCCTTCTAAAGTGTTAGTTGACTACCACTCACCTCCTATTGTATCGGTCATGAATCCACCCCCCCCCCAATAAAATAAGCCAAGTTAACAAAATATACATGCACAAGTACCTTTTCTATTAAGATAGTTTCCATGATCTAAATTAGATAATTTAAACAGATTATTGAAATAGTTGATCATTTAAAGACATGTTTTTTTTTTTTTTTATCATTTTCATCATCTTCACTTCATCATTCATAGCACAATATCACAACTTATCATTTAAAGGAAGTGACCTTAAGGCAGGAGTTCAAAAATAATTGAAAAAAAGAAAATGTTTTACATTTTTCAGAATTTTAATAATGAAAGTGTTGAAATGCAAAAGAGAATGATAATTGTTCATTGATTTGATTAATAAATTTTGCACACTTATTTTCAACTGTGTTTCTTGAATTGTCAGCTGGAAGCCACCCTGGTAAAGCATCCATCTCTGCATGAAGCTAAAGCTTGACAAGTGTCATTCATGTGCACTGTGAAATCTGCAAGGAAATTATTCTGCATCTTCATACCCGTTTTTCTGGGAGGCACGTTTTTTTGGTAAAATTTGATTTCTGAATGTAGTTTTAGACCATCATTCTGACTTTCTCTGTGACCTGTGATTCACGTGTCGTTTTTTGAGGCACAGCCAGGAGAACTGAGCTCTTAAAGTTATGGTGAATGGTTCTCAGCTCTGCAGCACAGTCCTCATATCATCCTCCACACTCCTAACATGTGTTTGTCTCAGAATTCACTGAAATATAGATGAATTCTCTAAATATTCAATAGATGCACTTCCAGTACAGCTGCTGTTTTTTTTACCCTTTTCTTTCTTCTTCCTCTTCCTCTCCTCTTCTGCACTGCTTCTGTATACAATGTTTCCACAAAGCTAAACTCCTGGGGGTGTTTCAGCCTGGTCCTTTATAGTAAGTTGACTGAGTGTGTTGAGGCATTTCCCATTCAGAGTCAAGAAAAAGAGCTCTGGGTATTTAAACTCACCCAGGCCTACCAAAACATTACCCTCAAGAAATTACTTTAGAGGTTATTTGACTCAGATGTTAGTGTTACATCCAACAGCCCATGTCTGCAAACTTTGTGGTGTAAAAAAAAAAAAAAAAGTTGTTCTTAAAAAAGGAAGGTAATTAATGTGATTAAAGGCCCAAGTGACTGACGTTGAGATTATCTGCACTGTGCTCGCTCTCATTCTGTGTGACGGAAGTTTACAGTAGAGTCGCTGCTTCTTTATAATGGCAGAAGCAAGTTCACGGTTCATGTGTCTGGATGAATGCCCACTGGGAACACAGCGTCTGAGAGGCACCTAGCATGGACCGGCTTGTTTAAACGGCCTGGTTTATGAGGACGCCACTCCTCTGTCAGCATTCCTCGAGATCTGACGGAATGAGATGGCAGAAGTGACTTGAAATGAAGGAAACCTGAAAACTCTGAGGGGTAAAAAAAACAGACAGATGAAAGAGGAGCTACAGTTACCTGTCTGCTTGTGTGTCACTGTGCCTGTGTAACTCGATAAGCTGAGTGGGCTGCTCTGGGCATGTTAGGAATAGGAGTAGATTCTCCTTGCACAACATGCTCCTGCTGAATTATTAATACTTGCCTTTGGCTTGATTGATTTTCCTTGTGCTAATGAGTCTCATTACCAGGCTTATTAACATGTGCCCTGAGTGTGAATATGCTACCTGATCGGCCTGATCACATGACCTTGCTCTCCTCGCAGTGACACTGTTTTAGAGCTGCGCACTTAAAAGGTTACACTTGACCTGTTGTTAAGGTTTGGCCAGCTCAGCCATGAGTCAGAACACAAGGGAGGATTTATGTCGTAAAATCTTGCTGTTTGCTTTTCCTTCATTTCCTCTGGCGAGCGGCACAACGTAAAACTTCATTTAAAGCAGTGGCTTTAGTTCAGATTGCCAGAGCCGACTGGCGCTGGACAAAGCCTGTCCTTGTATGCATCAGGGCCCTCTGCTGAAACTTAAGCTGGCTAATCGCAGCAGCGAGGGGGCAGAAGAGGAGGAGAAAAGAGGATGGTTGCCGCAGAACAAGAGGGATTGTGGTTGAGTTTTAACCCGGCCCTGAATGGCTTGCTGACGTCTGTCCCCTCGGTAACCCAGTCTGATCTGCATAACACAGGCCGGCCCGGCTATTCACTGTGTTAACAAGACGGCCTGGCAAATAAAACTGTCAGGGCAGCCAGGCTTTTGAATGGGCCGTGGTTATTTCAACAGAGAAGAAGAAGATTCAGTATGAGGTGAGGGAGGAGGGAGAAGAGAGGAAGCCATTGGTGGTCGGAGCCACACAATAGAAATTTAGCAGATTTATCACTAAAGCTATGTCTGTCTATTTGCATGGCGACAGTAAGCCTTTAGGGCTCAAGTTTCTAGGGCTGAAAACACTCTATGCTGCCCTCTCTGCTGCCCTCTCTCCCTCTGTGGGCTTGTTTTGGTGCAGAAGGCAACAGCAGTATGTGTGATAGTGCTTGTTTGGCTCAGGAGGCAAGTAACTGATAATTTGGGCTTTTTTATCGTGAAAATGGTCTGTTTTGTCTTCGTCATTTAGGGGAAATTTATTTTGAAGGGGTTATATTTTGGCAGATCTGTGGGGTCATGTGATGTATGACTGATATTCACAGATAATGGCTGGACTCCGAGAGCTGTGGCGCCTTGGTATAAATCATAGTTTGACCTTTGGCTCTCAGACAGCGTTGGGCTGAACATGTCACTTCCCATCTCCCACCTTTCACTCATGGGTTGTCTTTCCACATCTCCCCCCTTCTTCTTGTTTCAGCTTTTTTTCCCCCTCATTTTCTCCCATTCTGTCTGAGTCCACATCTGTGCTACACTGAGCAAACTACACCAAACACAGCATTTTATTTTCTTGTACTGGTACAGTCTCTAAGCATTGTGGTCACAGAAACAAAGACTGTCTACGCAGCTGGTTGAGCTCCTGAGGGGTTTGTCAGTCAGCTGCTGAATTCCAATGAAATCCCAGCATCAGAATTCAAGAGCCACTCTGATGTGACACAGAAACACACGGAGGGCATAGCTAGAGAAAGCAAGCAGCTGAATTCCTGTAGTATTTCTCATTTCCTCTTATCTGTGGTGAAGATTCACAGGGGTTTCAATAATGAGAGAGGTAAAAAAAACAAGTGTTGTAAAGCAAACGCACAACCCTGAGATACAGACTGATTTGTCTTCTGAATGCACACAGTGTTTCACTGCCTTTGTCAGAAAAAAAACACTGCGATTCCATTGATGCGATTTTATTAGGTATTATAAATGTATGCTCAAGCATCGATAGCACTTTATTACTTTTCCATGTTGAATATTTCACATCTCTTGTGTGTGATTTGTTTCAACAAAGCCACATTGTGTTGGCTGTTTTATTGGCCGGCTGTGTGTTTGTAGATCCTAACAGCTGAGCGGAAATGATCCCTCTCATCTGGTTCAGATACAGCTTGTAATTATGCACATGCGACACCTCAGGAGACAAAGAGAGCGTAAGCGTGTTTGTGTGTGTCTGTGTTTCTGCTTCATGTGTCCCGGTGTGTTCAGGGGACCATATGTGATGCATGTGGATGTCAGGTCCATGTGCAAGAGAAAGATGGATGTGAAAGCAGTGAGCTGTAAGGTATGGCAGCAGGTAAAGTCATCTCATTCACCAGGTGGGCTCCAGACGTGGAACAGGAGATGCTGCGAGGTGTTGGGTTGCTCCTGCGCTCTTTTGCAACTTTCTGTAGCTCTTCCTGCGTTTTTAGTCCTGTATGACTTGTATGAGAGCCTGTGAATTCCAGACAGCAGCATGATGTTGGTTCGTTGACAGAAATGACTTGTATTTTATTTAACATTTAGGTTGCAAGTCAATCTACAAATAATATTGGTACTTTGCTGTTGTGCATTGAGTAAAAGGTAGTTTCAGCACTAATGTTTTTATGTCTCTGTGCCAGAAATGACTTTGGTGGGGGGGTCTTGTATTTTTTAAACTGTTTGTTTTTCCATCCTTGAGAATGTGATATCACAGTAAAGCTTCATGAGAATTTCTTCGAATTTGGTAAAAAAAATTTCCATTTGACCCTAAATATTATTGAAAAAGGTTTTGGTGGTCGAAGGTCAAAGGTCAAGGCTACTTGACCTCACAGAATTGTTTTGGGACATTACTTAAGAATTCATTTGTTTACTGTTACAAAATTTTACAAAAGTGTATAGTAGGATAAAATGTTAAAACAATGACATTTTATATACAAAAGGTTAAAGGTCAGCCTCACTAAGACATCATAATGTTCTGGAAAAGCACTTTTCTAGTCATTAATAGACCAATTACTCAGCAACAGAAGAGGAGATTGTGACCATGTTTTAATTTGGTCTCATACTGGATTGGTGACACTTATTTGTGTGTGTGAGTCTACCTTGATACTGTGCTGATTGTTTAGATCTTTTGTGTTATCGTTTGTAGATATGTGTGAAGCAACTGTGTTTTAGAATTTGTGGCTTCTTTGCAGTAACATCCATAAGTGAAGCATTGTAGTCCACCAAAAGCTCTTTGGTTTTGCTGATTCGGAGCTTCAGGTGATTGTTGTTTGACCATGTAATGAAGCTCTCTCAGCGTTTTTCTCACTGGAAATTATTTCATGAAATCAACATAATCAACATAATGAGAACTTATATTTCACTAAAAACTCCAATTAATACCTTTTGTTGAATTTCTTAAAAATCCTCACAATACAGACTTCACATCTTTCAGATCATAAACAAAGTGGTATTATTTGTAGTAGTATTATTATTTGCTTTTATCTTTTTCCTAATCCTATACTCTTCTTCCATTAATTAAAAAACTCTTTAGAGCAGTAAATTTAGTTCAGCTATGTTAAGTAAAATGCTCTCCATGCTGTCTAAATGAAGCTCTATTGTTAAGCACTCAGCTTTTTTCCTCCTGTCGTGTTGGGAAACACACTGAACTGACCAGCAGGAGGCAAACATGTTCAACTTGGACAACAGCTGAACTCTGTCACACAAAGACCAGAATAGATTTGATTGTATTTTATGGTGGTGTGAGGGAGTAATGTTGAGTCTCCATGAGGTAAAAAAACAAATAAATTATGGGCAAAAGAAAAATATATAAGTAAACAAATACATAAATGTTGCAGTGAAAATTTGCCCTCTTTTTAAATTATCTTTCTAATGAAGGAATAAGGAACCTCTACATCATATGAACACTCTTAGCAGCCAAAAATCTGAAACAGGCATCCATATAAAGATCCATACACTCAAAGAAATACAATATCTCATCAAATGGCACAAAATACATCACTGTACTTCAGCACTTTTAAATAATGGCCTGTGTAGTCTAATCAAACCCAACATGCTGTCTTTCATACAGTCTTAATAAAGCTGTATGATATAGGACAGCTGTGTAAGTCTGTGTCATGTTTTCTGGCAGCTCCTGCAGTAAAGGCGGCAGCTTTACTCTGATCCACATCTGCAGCATTTTCCCCGCATCTCTTATCAAGGTCATCTTTAACAGGTGCTCATGCATTTGGATTAGGACTGATAGGCCTAAGTCCTTTTAGTCCCTCATAGAAAATACTGTGTGTGCTGGGATGTGTGTCTGCATTGAGCATAATACGCTCTCACTTATAGACTCATGCTGGTTATTCAATCTCTTTTTCTTTTACCGTCTATCTACGAAATCACTCTGATACTTCTCACTTACTTAAAACTATTTAAACTCATAAAAAAATGAAGTTGTGCAAATTTAAGTATGTATGCAGGTCAATATCATCATTTAATGTGATTTCCCCTTCATGCTTAACTGCTTGTTTCTGGACATGTCCGTCAGGTTAAAAGATGTCAGTGATGGTGGAGTGAGTTTCGACCTGGGAGAGACTTCAGTCAGAGCTGGAATGAGAGAATGAGAGGATAAAGCAGAGACACAAAGCGGTTCATACATAAATTCACTGTATGAGAGGTAGTGTTGTCCTAGAGAAAAGGTACAATACAGTAGTCATAAATGCATTAGAATGTGAGTGAAATCAGGTGTCAAACCTCACGGTCAGAGTTTAGACACTTTTCTGCACAACTGTGATGTTTCCTCAGTAAATGAACACAACAAAGTTAGAGCCTTGTGTATATTGTAGCCAGCTTTCACCCAAACCTCTGTTATTCTCCCTGACCTGTGCACTAGTGCTGCTAATTTAACCTGATTTTTGCCCTGGTGCTGATCCATGCCTTAATGAAGGCTTAGCGTGCGAAGTTGTCTTTGAACTGTCACTGGAGATAAAGGGAGGCGGGTTCACTGCAGTCATATGCACAGCAAGTTAGCATTAACTCTGCTCAGGCCTACAGACCCAATCCGCCCACCCCGGTAGAGAGTTAATTCATGTCATCCCGACTGTTTCCGTGTTAGTTACTTCATGCACTTTGGCTGTTGGAGTCTTTCAGCTTTTGACTCTTTGCTAGTTGATATAATTGCTCTCCAAATGACTTTTGCTCCTTGTCCTTTGAACAAAAGCATGTTTTCAATTAATTGTACAGCTCAGAAATTTATATACTTTATGTTACTTGAATAATTTGGTGCCAGCACACACCATCTACCACCTATTTTTCTGTCACCCACATGCACACACGGTGACTAAGGAGGTGTGAAAGACATTAAAACTGGTCCAAAGCAGTTTTTTATTTTATGTTAGAACACACAGACACCTGCTCATCTTAATATTAATTCAGAGAGTTCACATTTACATCCTCCACAGACTCCCACGAGGAGCACAACCTCACAGCAAGTCCGAGCAGCTTTAACTCTTGCTTGAAAACACTTAGAGATTAAATTCGTTATAAAGCCTCTCTTACATCAGACTCTGATTTCCCTATCAGCTGAAGAAAGACACTCTGGAGACATCAAATGCTCGTCTGTGAGTAGTGGTAATGCTATTTAGAGGAGTTACAGGAGTAAATAAAGGTCCCTAACCTCTTCAATGTTCTTTTTCCATTTGGCAAAAGCATCCTTATTTGGCATTTTTGGACATTAGCATCTGAAAATGAGACTGAAAGGATCTTCACTCATTTCACAGGCATTTGGTTAAAAAACAGAGCAGGAACAGAAATTTTGACCTGTTGATAGTGCTGGATGAAAGGTCAGTTTGTCAAAACACTTTTTAACAAAGATTTAATTTAATCAAAAATTTGAAGGTATTCTCTGATAGCCATGCATGTCTCTCACAACAATCTAGAAATGTCATTCTAGAGCAAGTGTTTGGATCTTTTCATGATAAAGTGGATGATTGATTGATTATTCATAATTGTTAACAATGCAGCAATAGATGGGTCAGTGCAGGGAAGATAAGATTGATGAGAAAATGAAAGAGTATCCGACTGATTAAGTGAATGTTTTCTGTTATGTCATCTTCCTTTTAACTAACAGTTGCTCCTTTTTACTCCAGTGCCACATGTTTCTGTATCAATTTCCGATATTCTTCAGCGGTTTCTTTTTCTCTGTAATTCTCTCTGGTTCAGACATACCTGTGTATCACCACATCCACCTCAGCTCACTAACCCTTTATCCCTACGGCCCCTCTCTTCCTCCCCGCACTCATCCATCCATGCATCTTCTCATCTATCCAGTTTTAAGACTTGCAGCCCAGTGCAGTGAGGTTTAAGCAGTACACCACTTCAAAGAGCTCTTTGATTATCTCCTCCTCACGTTTTATCTGCCCCCCCCCCGTTCACTCTGTCCAGCCACCTGTTCCCATCCGGGGGCTATGTGGAGGAGAAACCCCTTGATCAGAGCTGAACCAACAGGGCAGTGTGAACAAACAGTCCTCAGTGGATTTCCATGTGTTTGGAAAACGTCCCCGGTGATAGTGATTTTGGAAAAGAAGCGTGGCCTGTTACATGATTAAGTCGGTAGCAGCCAATAGAGGTCAGCATTGTACAACAGCAAAGTAATGCTGTTTTTCATCCTTTTATTATGGGCTGCTGCATAAGCTGGAGTATAAAAATGACCAGGGATGAATATGAATGATGACAAAAGCTTCAGAGGTACTGTACAATGCCGTACAGAGATCATTACTTTGTTTATTAGCTTGACCTCATAAGTTAGGGAGATGCTGACAGTTTCTCTTTGACTCCCATTACTTTAATGACTTGTCCTATTTTCATTACAGACCCAAACTCCCTGTGGGGCCCACAGCCTCATTGTCCAAACTGCAAAAGAGGAGCTTGATGACTCTGCAGTGTTAAACTATTTGATTGCTCTATTGATTCAGCGAGTGGACTGATTATTGGTTGGCCTAAGTAACATATTGACCTGAGAGAATGGACTTTTGTTGTCTAATATTGGAGAAAGGGGCCAGACAGCCTCTCCATCAAACAGCACTGAGGAGAAAACACAAGGCCTCTCTGTGTGCTGTATCAAGGGAGCATCTTGATACCTCAAAAGGCCATAGTTTGTGTATGCGCGCATTGAATTTTGTTTGTGTTTGCTAAATTGCATGTGCTTGTCTTTTTTAGCCAATTAAACTCTTAAACTGTCACAGTTTTGACCCTTGTATATTCTTCACATCCCCCTGTCTCTCTTCCTCCCCCTGTCTGTCCCTGTCAGCGTGTGATTCGTCTTCATCTTAGGAGTGGGCGAGGTGTCGTCTTAGTTCTGCTCACAGTTCTGCATGAGTCAAGGCTGAATCTAATTGGCTGGATGAGATGTGATGCTGTTCCTGCTTCTGTTTAGCTGGTTCACTGACACTTTTTCTCTGTTGTGTGTTTGCTGTTTTTCTTCAGCCCTTGTGTCTGTGCATACACTTGTGCTTGTGTGTGTGTGAGTATTAATAGCAAAGAGGCTCACAAGTGAAGGCTGTATTTCATGGATGAGAGAGTGGGCTGGCTCTCTGTGCCAGGCTGTACAGGTATCTATCATCTGATCTGGGTGCAGAGGGAATGGAGGGGGGGCAGGAAGCAGGAGATGAAAAAAGGCTCTGAAGCATGGCCAGCTTCCTCTGATAGAGACCTGACAGAAGTTACACACTGCTTCACTGAGACACCAGGTCAGCAGCACACACACACACACAACATGAGGATACTGTAATGATTTTGGTTGTGTCAGATGATGTTTATCTGTTTATCTGAAACAAGTCAAACACTTTAGATACACATAAATAGGTTACAGTTCTGCTCATTAATGGCTTTAGCTAAAGCCCTTCAGATATTACATCTTTCAGCCTTATATCACTATTTGAGTATTTCAGAATTCTGACAGTGACGTACTGGCGAGTTATTAGTCACACTTGTGGTGTCTGGCTCCAGGAATCTCAGGTGAAATATCTCCACAACTATTCTCCACAACTATGGATTGGAGTGCTATGAAATTTTGTATCAATATCTCTGCTGCCAAGAAAATCAATTGTGTGATCCTCTGACTTTGAATTGGGGCCATCAGCAGATCAAAGTTTTCACTTCTCTATTGAAATATCTGAATATCTGTTAGACTGATTGGTAACTTTGGTAAATCCTTCTCTTTTTCTCCAGCCCAAAAATGACACTGTCATCAGCCATTTTGAGTGAAATGTCTTTCTGGTGGATTGGCCTGAAACAGACATTAATGTTCTCTTAAGGATGAACTCTAATGACGATTTCTTAACTTTTTATCTAGTTGCATTATTGAGCAAAATACAAAGCATAGTCTCAGATGTACTTGTATTTTGTGCTAATAAGTTAATATCAGGTTGCTAACATGCTAAACTTGGATGGTGAATATGGTAAACATTATACCAGCCAAATATCAGCATGTTAACTTTCTAATACTTGAATGTTAGCATGCTAACCTTGGCATTTAGCTCAAATACAGCTGTGCCTAAGTTCAGTTACACAGAGCTGCCAGCATGGCAGCAGACTCTCAATCATTTTGATAAGATCCCTAAAAATAGTTCTTTCAACAATTGTGACCACGGTATGTACAGAGAAGGACATTTTTACTGCTGAAAAATAAACTTCTCAGTGCTGTCTGATGGACAAACTATGTCCCTCAACTCCCTTAAACATATTTTTGGCATTTCTGCACTGCAATTTCTTTTTTCTTATTGGCAACCTATGCTGCGCTAAGCTACTGGCCAATCTGTCAACTTCACCTTTCTTTCAGTCCAGCTCTAGTTTCTGCATTTCCTGAGTCAATTTTTTAAGGTTATGTTTCTTCTGCTATGCAGTTTAGATTGAAGAGACAGATGGACAGATGGATGGATAGATTCATGATATAATGTGACAAAGGTTGAATTCAAACACAAACAGCACATTTTCACAGTGCCGGCTGAAGCCAGTTAAGACAGGCGGATGTGAATCTAACATGTACTTATAAGGCCTGTGTGATTGCAAAGAGGCAGCGTGGGCACAGACATTGAGTCATTTGGATTAAGATGGATGGACAAGGGAGCCGGTAATGCAGACACTTGACTGAGTTATCTCAGAAATCAGATGGAAGCCATCATCACTCATATTGCGCAAAATAGTCCCTCTCTTGCCTCAGCTTATATACTTTTCTGCATATTTGAGTGTTGCCCTCATATTCTCTCACTCTTTCTCTGTTATCGCTCATCTGGCCAAGTTTATTTGTGCAGGTTGACCAGCTGCCAAGGCGATGAGTGTGCTGTAAGTTTGCTGCTGCCTTGACAACGGAGCAGACAAGTACTGCAATTATCAGTATGACAATAATAGCAGAACAAATAAGAAGAGACAGAGGGAAGACGCATGTGAGAGAACGAGAGAAATAAGAAACAAGAAAGCTGGTGTTGCTCATTTGAGGTCAGACTTCACTTAGTGCTAACTCTCTATTTGTGGTCAGTAATACTGACTAGCTAAGGGCTGTATAGATGCCCAAGGAGAATTAAACTTGTTTTTGAGGTTATCGTTGGCAGCGGCACAATGAAATGTTTCAGTGTTCCATCATTTGAAATTAGTTTCAAAAGCTTTTTTGACTACATATCTGTGGAAACACTGCACAGTTTTGAAAAGTATAAAAATATCAAGAGCTCAGCATTCAGTCCCTTCATCCTAAGCAAATTGCTCTTGAAGCCCACCTCATTACTTGGATTTGGCACAAGTTGCCGGTTCTCAACAGAGAGCTCATTTGTTCGCTTCACAGGTTGATTTATATGATTCACTCAATAGATGCTGATCAGCAGGGCAGCACAGTGTTTTGCTAGATAGCAAACAGTTAGATTTTTTTGCCAATGACATTTGATTGACTTCCCTCTGTGAAATATAAAACAGACACACACACATAAAAAGAATCGAAACCAGACTTTTGTGGAGTGCAACACTGAGACACTTTTTATATGAGGAATGTCCCTGATCCATTCCTCACTGAGTGGTGCGGCCCCATGAGTGCTTGAGTTGAGGAGGTATGCCTTCCATTTGTAAAGTCTGAAAATCTGGTGAAACCAGAGAGCAGAGTAACTGACCAGCAAGGTAACCTTTCATTATAGACCCCCTCCCCTCTGTGATTTATTCTTCAACCTGATACTGTTGAAGTTTTGTCTAGCAGGCAGACTGTAACAGTTCTTGAATTTAATGTTGAAAGGGCTCAAATTAGCTTTGACTATGATTATGGCACCTAATACTGGAAACATGTATGGCCTACTTAAAAAGTAAAAAAAACTGCATACCTGGAAATGTCATCAAAATAAAAGCCGAAAGTCTCACCTTTGACTTGGTCCAGTTTATCAGAGGATGATTCACAAGAACAGTGTTGCTGTATCACACATTAACCTCAGGGGCTGAAGTAATGTGCGATCACACTTTCTGCTCTCTCAGCAGCGTTCCTGGCAGCCGCACTAACTGTCCCATCGGTCCTCTGTCACGTAACAGGCCCGCATGTAAGCGCATGTCATCCTGTCCAGCCATGACAGTGAATGCGACTTAGTTAAGTGACAGCGTGACTGAAACGTTCAGAGGCGGAAAGCAAAATGAGCTGATCTGTCAAATCAAAAGGCTGTTGTGTGCGTGTCAGAGGTCGGCTTTTAACCACCAAATCCCCTTTTCTCCCATCTAATCCTCAGCCCTGGGGTTTTCCCACACCACAGGGCTCAACTCAGACCAACCAGAGGGCAGACAGACAGGCATGATGGCTCCTAATAGCTTTCACAAGAATCAGACAAGATAAACAAGTAGTAAGATGTCCGGAAAAACTCTCAGCCTGTAGGTACCAGAGAGGCTCCAACTTATATAATGTTTCTGAAAATACAATATTTAATTGTGTTAGAGTACTGAAGTTAGAAAATGGACAGTGTGTCTCCTCTTCCCACTGTAAAAAAAAAAAAGAAAAAGAAAAAAAAGAAACCAGGCACTGCCATCTTGCTCTAATATCCAATTCAGACCAAACTTGACAAAAAATAGATGTCTGAACAAATAAGAGAAGCTATATTTGGGTAAAATTTGTCTCACATATACTCTGATTTTCTATTTTGATGTATGTTCCATATGCTAACATTGAGGGGAGGAATTTATGGCCTGTAGTGCAACAGGACACCAGGGGCAATTGAGATATTTTGCCTTTGTGCAGATGTTATGTGGTCCATCTTTTTATAATCAATAATGATATTTTCTCAAAACTGTGTCAATCCATTGTAATTAAACAGCACATTCAATTTAGAGAATAATTTGCACTGGGGTCTGTCCAAGAGCTTATACTTCTATATCGAAGCAATGTTTTGAAGACTGGCTCTCTAAGATTTGAACAGTCAGTTGATACCAAAAGAAGCTGATATGACACCAAAATCATCCTCATTTTCGAGGTAAATCTCTTTATTTTCTACAATGTTTTATGAGTAAGTCAACATCTGTACACTATGCTCTAAAGAGAGGCTAATTTTTAGCCATGCAATAGTGTCCTATTAAATTATGTATATTATCTCTACATTTCCTGGAATTTTCTAATTTTCTGTTAGTTACCTAAACAACTTCTATGTGTTGTTCCCAGTTTTGAAGCAATGTTAGCTAGTTGCTATTGTTAAACATTGTGTATCTGCTGCTGCTGTATACAAGTTTCTATAATTAAGGCCAGAAATGCAAACAACTGAAAAATAAATGCCTTCAGCTTCCTGGTTGCAATTCAAATCTGAAATATCAGACATTTCTGAATTCTTCAGTACAGAGTCCAGTAACAAATGTGTGCGTGAGGAGCCTCTTATACTTTTCTCTCTACCAGTGGTATCATCAGTCCACATTTCCTGAAAACAAAGAGTCAGCAGTTTAGGCCGATAAAGCTGACTGGACTTGCTTTGTCAGGGAGGCCTGAGATCCTCTTTGTGTATCTGCATTCTTAAGCAGTGAGCTGAGCTTTGCCTCAATTGAAACTCCTCTGTAAAAATAATGTTGCCTAGGGCCTACACACTCCACTTTGCACACTTACACAGACACACACACCCACGCTCATCATTTCCCCAACAGACCGAATCGCTCATTTGGTGTGGAGATCAAAGACTCCAATATTTATAAGTGGTCTTGGGGTGTAATTTGTTTCTCGTTTGATTTGGACGAGACCATTCCCAGTCTCCTTTTTTATTTATCTCTGTGTTTATTTATTTATCTGTTTAAACCAAACCTCGTCTTCCTTATTACAGCCACTTTAATGTCCTTGATGTACCAAAACTAATTGGTGTGTAATGAACGCCGTGCAAGCACATTCAGAGTGAAATGTAAATTGTTTGCCCAGCAGCTCTGGAGATGAAACAGGAGGAATACAGATTGAATAACCCACCGTCTATGGAAAGTCCTGAGTCCTGTCATGTGGGAACCGAGAGCTCACACTGCCTGTATATTTTTTATGGCACGTTTTAACTCCCATCTGGTTGGCTTATGAGTCTCTTGGCTTTGTTTGTTTGTTTATCTTCTAATGTGTTTTAAGGCCGTTTTCATCCTCTCAGCTCTTTATAAGCCAGTGTTTGATCTGCATCTGTCACAGCCATGTGTAATGACGCTCCAGTTGTGTCCTGATGTGGTTATCAGCCAGATTGGGACTCTTGTCTCTGTTTGACAAATGACACACAAATCACAAATATCATGTAATGACAGTGGGGTCAGATAGATTGCTTGTTGACACAATGTGTTTGGGGGTGGTTTATTGTCCTCACTCTCCCCCTGCCTCTGCCTTCTCAGTTGATATTGGCGTCTGAACACAGGTTGGATGCGCAGTGCTCTTTTGTGTGTGAGTGAGTGTGTAAGACATGTGGAAGGTAACAGGTATGGGCTAGCGTGTATGACAGCAGGTGCTAAATGCTGGAAACTCTTTGCTTAATTGAGGGGATGTCCTGAGGCAAGTTTAACCCACTTATGGTCGTGTGTGTGTGCGTGTGTCTGTGTGTGTGTGTGTGTACGTACGCTGCCGCACGTGCTTGGCCTCAGCAGAGTTGAAATCTGTAATATTTAGAGGCTTGATATCTGAGCCAGAACGCATGCCTTGTTTTCTGTCTCATTGTCAGACGGTGTTAACCTCAAATATCCAAGCTCATTTTGTAATCTGACTACAATGTGAGACGGGGTGGACAGCAGTGAGACGCAAAGCATGCGTGTGTTTCTTAAATGGCCTTTTGTGTATCCCAACATGAAAAACTGACTGGAAAAAATAATTATCTCCATTAGTGAATGCTCGAGGCATATTCCCTCGCCATGTTTATGTGTTATTAATTCATTCATTCATTCAAGAGACTCACACACAGATGTCAAGTTGTTAAAACTTTAATTCAACAGCCTCACTATTTTTTACCTCTATCTGTTTCTCCCTTTTTCTTGGTAAGCCGGTCACGTCCCAGTGTGTGTGTGGTGTGTGTGTGCGAGTGTGTGTGTGTGTGTGTGTGTGAAGGTGCTGTTGAAGGTACATTAGATGAAGGCTGCTCACTGAGTCCCAGCTCCACCTCTGGCCTCTTTGAATTGTAGATACTCTAACTCAGACAAGCTGTGCTGCAAGTCCCTGAATAATGAATCTTGAGCACGAGTGGAATGGTTGATGGGAGCATATGTGTGTGTGTGTGTCTGTATCTGTAGTTTGTGGATTTCTGCTCGTTTCTTGTGCGTGTGTGTTTGTGTGTGTGCACCAGCCTTGATTGGTATGCTGTGGTGTTTGTTATTTGGGGGCAGAAAAAGCTCTCTGCTAATGTTTTTGTCTGAACTGCAGATGTGTGACAGTCGATTTGTATGAAAAATTAAAGTGGTTTGATACTTATAACAAGATTGCAGTCATTTGTAATCCTTTTGTCATACATTCTGTAGAAATGTAATGATAAAAAAAAATTAACAAAACATGCTACCACTAAGGATACCATATTATTTTCTATTGTCAAAAATCCCATTAAAAGAATTAAACTAACAATGGATTGAACCTACTGACAAGTGTTTCTTGTGTAGTCGAACTCTGATGACTAAAAATTATTCCAACATGTGTTGGGACATATCCTTTTTTGGGAAAATCCCTTTCTTGCAGAGTTTTAGATTATTCATACTGCTGTAATATCGTATTTAGTATAGAAAGCTACAACTTGCAGCCAGCTACCTTAGCTTAGCACAAAGACTGAAAACTGGTGTAAACAGCAAGTCTGGTCACTCAGAGGTTGATTGTCAAGTATATTTGCTGAAATGTTGAACTAGTTCTCAAAAAAAAACTTTTTAAAAAAAACTAATGAGCCACACTGTCTCCAAGCTGATGCCTTGCTAATAACATGGACACTAAAATGTAAGTTATACACCGTCTGACTGTTGTAAATATTCACAACTGCACAAGGTTTGTTGTTTTTCTGCAGCGGAAAGTATTTCCCCGGAAATTGTACTATTCCTACCACTAGTGTTGGAGCAACATTACCTAAAAACTGCAGTTTACAGCCTTTTTAGTAAATTACAGTGCTCTTTTGGAAAGTAAAACCATACATTGATTTTGGAACTGTTTTAAAAGCTTTATGTCCATTATGAAAAGGTAAGAAGCTTGGAAAGAAGAGACAAACTATCTCACTGTTTATTTTGGTCTTTCATTGGAATTTGTTGACATTTACAAAATTTATGGGTTATTTTAATTTCATTGTGTTTCAGCAGAGTCGGACATCGTCACTGTCCTCCTTTTGTTAGCTCTGGAGTTAGCGGTGCATATTTTTAGCACAGAGACTCTGTCTGGTCTTATTAATGATGTGGGACAACAGAGGGGAGAGTGGACGGGTCTTCTCCCTGAACACAATAGACCTAAGCTGTCACTAGGACAAACACACACACACACACACACTTACACACACATATATATTCACACAAGTCATTTGGTCTTGCCTCACTGCCTGCCTGATGCAGCTGGACTTTAATGTGTCATACCTGTGTGCTCTAGCGGGTTATAATAGAGAGTGATAAAAATAAGTGTGTGCGTGTGCTTGTGCATATGCGTGCATGCAAGCATGCGTGCGTGTGTGTGTGTTTTAATTCCTCTGATCCCTGAGAGACTCTTACCCATGCATTTGGCTGCACGTGTCAACATCTAGTTCTGAGAGATTCATCCCAGAAGGGACAGAACCATAATGTTGGTCTCATGGAGCTTCATGGGTCTCTGTAGCAGGGACTGTGATGAGTGCTGCCTGACAGCTGCAAAGCATCCACGGAGCACTTGGTGGATTTGGCAGAGCTGCCAGAGCATGACCGCGCTTGGCCTAAAAAGTTTACAGTCTCAGTTGCACAACTGAGAAAATTCAACAGTGCCTACGCATGCTCATGTTGAGCATCACCCGTGTTGTGAGGAGATTGTGACCCCGCTGTTGCTTGGAAGTGTCAGTTTCATAACTGTTGAAATAGTGTTTCTATTGGAGCTGCACAAGCCAAACTGTCTTATTTTATTTGTGCTCAGCTTTAAAGTTGCACAATACCTATGAAGCAGTTTATTTGAACATCTGTCAGATCAGCTCCCTTTACACTCCAGTTAGGAGAGGTTGGTGGTTCTAGCATCATTTAACTGCCAGCAGTTTCACCCGAGGGAGCAGAGGGACTTCTGGGTTTGAATTGAACCAGGTTATGCTATTTGGATGCCAAACTCTAAGTGACCTTAAGGGAAAAAAAAGACTAATACAACAGCATTTTTGTTTCACCCACCATTCTGAACTGTATTAACCTATTTAAACTGAACAACCACATGGAAGTGTGGGCTGACCCCCCCACCCCCCCGGACAGACAAATGAGGCTAAAGGGAAGGTCGAATCTGAAAGACAAAGACAGGTATGATTACATTCACTCAGGAAACAATAGGTCACATTTTCACTTCTATTGCACCACGCAGGGAGAGGCAATACGTTTTTGGATGCTAGCCTTGAGTTAAAACTAATCACAACAAGCCCATTAGAGCAGCTGTATGGCAGCAATGAAAATGGCACATTACTCTTCTGTAACTTGATAAGTTAATACATCAAAGGCATTTTACTGCACAATAGTATGATATTAATCCATTTATTTCCTCCATCCTCACTTTTATTAATTTAGTTTTCTAGTTTAGGCTTTTTAATTTAGTGCACAACATGAAAACTTATCACTATTTACTACACAAGCAGTGGGCGCCTGTGCATGTGCATGTGTGTTTTTGTGTGTTTGTGTGTTGGTGTGTGTCTGTTGTGCTAAACAATAAGTTGACTGGGTTGCAGTAATCCTCTGGCTCCCATCTGTTCTTTGACCTTCTCCTTATCACACAACCAGCTTCCACAGCTCCTGTGTGTGAGTTTGTGTGTATGTGTTTGTGTGTGTCCGTGCCCAATAATGTGGTGTGTTTGTTTGTGTGTGCAGACCACGGCTGTCAGTCACCCATCATGGACCAGACGAAGGAGGTCAGGGGGTGTCATTAGCAAAGCCCAGCACAGGCCTTGTTTAGGGTTAATAGGGTCGTGCTCCTGTCAAATGTGCACATGTGGGACTTATTTTAGTACAGAGGTTAGCCTGGCAGAGGAGGGGCAGCTAGTTTTGGGGTTCACTTGCTAAGTGGGCATCCGTCATGATCATATTTCAGAATGCTTTCATTCATTGATTTGGGGCTAGTATCTAAGTCATTATAATTCAGGAAGCTGATTGAAATTCAACCCATGAACCTGAAAAACCAATATGGAGGAATAATTAACTATTGGCTTGGAGAGGTGCATTGCAATTCAGGGTTTCACCAAGGTTTAGGGAACAGGAAAGCAACCATTTTTTTTGTATTTGTGTGATGTTGGACAAATGTTCATTAAGTCACATAAGATTTCTGTTTTGTCCACTTAGAGAACAATGGAAAAAAAATCATGTCTGTCTATATAGAATTTGTCTCTGTGCTCTGTACTGACACCAAACCTTGGTGAACTTCTGTGTGTTTAAAGTGGTATCAATCTGTTCATTGAGATCTCAGCAACAAAGTTAATAAGGGGGAAATTTAAACTACCTCTTTGAAGGAGAAACCTGAATAAATGAATGGAGAAATTAAGAAATTGTACAAGATTCCATTGCAGTCACAAGGAGTAATTGCATGGTTTGTGTATAAAATAAGGTGAATCAAGGCCTTGAAATTCAGGTGATCTCAACCAAGCTGAACACCTGTGGAGGATTCTGGAGCGATTCAGTCTCCCTCTCCAACAGCAGAGGAGCTCTAAAGCAGTTCTAGTTGCTTGTGGTGACCAAAAATCGTATTTAAACATTTTGTATTTATTTGGACTTTATATGTACACAGTTTGTGGTCAGATATAGTCACACAAACACTTGTTGCCAGTGGGCACACAACTTGAAACCTTTAAACGCACTCATTTCTGAGTCCTGAGTTTCAACATGATCTTGACTCTGAGCAGTTTTCTCAGACACTGTAGGGAATTATTAGTTATGGTGCTGTCAGTGAGCAAGCTAACCTGAATATTTGAGCTCAGAGTTGGTAACATTTCAATAATGTCTCATGATCAGTGTGCTCATTAAGAGCAGTCAGCCCCTTCAAATCAATGGATAATCACAGCCAGTCATTTAAAAAGCCTTTGCCAGAGGTACTCAGCTTTTGTTAAGATTTAGGTCAATAGTCTTAATGAGACAAGTATTTTCTCTCTCCTGTCGTCATGCTGAAAAATGCAATTTCTTCAGTTCAAGCCAGTGTCTTTTTACACCCACTCTGCTGCTGTTGTTCTCTTTTCCACTCTTGCGTCACTGCAGCTTGTTCCTCAACTCTTCTCAGTGATATTTCTGAAGGTCTTTGTAGCATGAGTCATCCCATTTTACTGCAATTTAGTCCTGAAATAGGTTTGAATTGCGACAGCATCAATTTATTCCTTTGGGATACAGATTTTTTTTTTTGCTCTTAATGGAAAAAGGTTGATACAGAGTTGTTGGTAGGGTGGAGGCGGGCATAATATGAGGTCCTGTCCTGAGTTGATGTGTGGGATGTGTACTGTTCGCTGTTTAAAGCCTCTCTTTCAAAGATCTACCATCCTCTAAAGAAATCATTAAAATACTTTGTCAATGCGAGGGGACGACAACCAAATACCGCTTTTTAAGGTTGTATAATGAACATATTGTGTTAACAAGTTTAAAGGACAGAAGTGAAAGAAAAAAAACTTATTCTTTTCCATTTAAATACACTGTACAGAAAATCCGGCTTTGACACAATAGCAGTACAGTCCAGGCAGGTATGGACAGTCACTCTCTGCATTGTTTAAATCCCAGAGCTGCAGAAGCATCCAAGGCTGACCGTGCTGAGCACACCAGACTCTCAGTGATTTGTGTGTTGTTCAATTTGTTCTCCATATGGTGCATACACACACATAAAAGCTAATACTCTATACGTGCTGACCTGCACACATGCACACTGCAAAACCCTTCTGACCTTAATTCTATCTCTCTTTATCTCTCTTCTACATTTAACCTCAAACACAAACTGGCTCACATGTGCTCCATATCTTCCTGTTAGAGTGCAGTTTTTAAGGAAAAGTGCAGACTGGCTGTCCCAATCAAATTGCATTAATCTGCTATATGAGATTTATTGAGTTGCATTGAATTCATCAGCCGCCTGTCTGTAGCTCTGCAGCAAAGACAGGAACTGTGAGAGCTTGAGCTGCAGGTGGGAAACAAAACAGAGTCCCTGCTCACAGTGTGTTGGCTTTATTGGAGTGTCTTCTCTGATTAAACCATTTCAGAGGAGCGCTGGTTTGTCTGACCAGAGCACCTCACAGGGGTGGGGCTTTGATGTGGAGGAAATGAAGCTTGACTGGGAGACACGAGGGAGGAGAGGTGACGTTATCATGGGAGGAGTTTGAGAAGAGGCAGAGGCAGGACATTTCAACATGCTAAACTCTTGAGAGATACAACTTTCGAAAAGAAAGAAAGCAGAGTATGAGAGAGGGAATGGGATGGTGAGGAAAAGTCTGTCTGTGCGTGTGAGTATCTACTGGGTTTTCAGGTGGTGTAAATTGGCTGCTGACAAAGATTTTGACCCGTTCCACCTCCACCACCACCAGAAGGAATGATTATTCCTCTGAGCAACAACACTTTGAAGTTCCTCTTTCTCTTTCTTGCCTCTTTTTTCTTGATCTTCTGTTTTCACAATTGCATCGATTTACATCTTCATCTTTCCAACCTTTGTAGTGCAAAAGAAAACCTCACTTTAATTTCAGTTAATGAGGGCTAAATTTTAATATTTTTTGGGATGATGCAACCTTTCACAGGTGAATTTGCAATGCAAGTGGTGTGAATAGTATAATTTGGAAAATTAGGGCAGCGAGTCACAATTTACAAGATTATGGTTGCTTTAAAGCTCTTTCTCCTTAAATAACAGCACACAAAGAGGAGAAATTTAAGAGTCTGCATTACCATTAGAAAATGATTGTAGTCTGACTTTATGAAGTAACTATAAAAAGAGTGAGAGTATGATATACATAACAAGTACGACTAATTGTCGGAAAATTAGGTCAACAGTGGTGAAAACTAAATTAAGACAATTCTGTTGACCCGTTCTTTAGTTTTTGCTTGAGCAGTTAAGTGATTGACAGAAAGTTATTCAACCAAAATGATGAATTAAAACAGTCCCTTCAGGTGTGCTGGTGCCAGGATTCAGGTTAACAACTGGGGTTGTATTTACAAAGTGTCTTTATAATTAGGGATCCGAAAGGATTTCATAGAGTAAAGCAGATCTTGTCTTAACAAAGCTGCTTAGAGCAATTTTTATTTAGGAGTTAAAGATCTGATGCTAAGAGGAGTGACACCATGTTTTTTAAATGGAAGAACTCGCAATGTCAGCAGTCACTGGTTTACAGTGACTGGTCTGGGTCAGTGAATATGAAATTGAGTATAAATTGTAAGTTGAAAAGCTTTTTTCTTGAGCATTGTAACAGTCATGTGTTTACATTACAATAGTTTTTGCAAAAAAGGCAAACTTTTGTTGCAGTTTTGCTCACAAACTTTTACTTTACAAATGTCAAAATGCCACGGAAAAGCTTAAATCAAACATTTGCTGGCTTCAGCCTCTCCAACGGAATTATTTGTCAACTTTCCTTTATTTCAGAAGTTTGTTAATTTAATTGCTTTGTTTTTTTTTTAACTCAATACATTAATTGAAAAAAATAATTAGCAGCTGAATCGATAAAGAAAAAATACTCATTTGCATTCACTAATACAATTACTGTGCTTCTTTCTTCGCTGTTCTAATGCGCAGCTTCTCGTGAGATCTAATTAAGGATCCAATTTCTACTAAGAAATGAATTTAAGCCTTACCACTTTTTGCAGAAAAAAAGGCAATTCCTTTTTATTTTCTTAAAGTAAAAGTTTTTGGTTTGCAAAGTGCATTCTGCGGTCCATGCAGGCTTTCTGTGGCTTAATGCAGCTCTAATATAACTTTTCTAACTGTCCGTTTTATTATAAATAAAGTAACAAAAGCTAAATGAAAAAGTGGTGGCAGTTATTTCCATCAACAGATTTTCATATGTTCCATTGTTTTGAGGTTTCTCAGTCTGCTTTGTTTAATAAACTGCACCGGTTAATAGACAGCTGACAAAAAGCAGCGTGCAGCATGGCAGCACTCCAAACACTGCTTGCTCTTTCTGGTCATTTGTATTTCCTCTGCGTCCGAGCTCGGCTGGGGCCGAGCCGGTAGTTGACAGCAGATGATCCCTTCTTTAATGAGATTTTTTTTTCTGTTCTCTCTGTCTCGCCTCATGGCTCCACAAGGGAATCATCATAAGCAGATAGGAGCTGTGAACCATGAACAGAAAGAGCCTGGACACAGATAGGACACCAGCATGGAGACAGTCAGGGACAGACAGGGAGGGAGGAAGCGAGAGACGGAGGGGAGGATGAATGGTGGGATGGGGGAGAGAGAGGAGGGGAGAAATTATAGTCATTGTCACACACTGACAGATGCCTAACTCTCCTCCTCTCATACTAACTAGTTGTTAGTCAAAGTCTTGACGGGCTAATTGCAGATGTGAATATCAGCATGCAGTTACACAGTTTGTGCTGGTTTCTGACGAATCAGCCGAAGCCACATTTTACTGTGGATGTGTTTGATGTCACACCGAGTGACACAATTTATTTTTCATCATATTCCAGTATATATAGAATAAAAAAGAATAATTTCTCATTGAGTACATAATAATTGTTCATGACAACCCACATTTTATTTCAGCTCTGTAATTATCTCTGTGTGTCATGTACAGTGTGATTTGGCCAAGGTGATGTTCAGAATTCATCTGATTAATTCAGAGCAAGATCTTAGATTTATAACACGAGTCACGCTTGGTCCATCCACACATCTATTATTCATCCATCACACTCAGATTCAGTCTGGATCTCATGTATTTGGCCCATAGTTACATCCATCCATCCAGTTGCTTCCTTTATCTCTGCCTGCTGATAGGCAAATGAAGGGCTGGAGCCAGTCACAGCATACACCTGCAGGCAAACATATTCAAGCTGATGTGCAAATTTAGATTAGAACTTGCCACAAAGTTGTGTTTTGAATTTTTCTTTCTTTTTTTTGCCTGTGGGAGGAAACTGGAGCACCTACAGGGTGTAACATTCGGTGTCTTAATTGTCAGACATCTTTGGGTTATTTTATGTTCTCTTTTTTTCCGTCTGTTTATGGTTGGACTTTGAACTTTTAAGATAGCAATAATGGCTCTTGGAATGGTAATGTCCACACCTTTGTGCCAGACAGAAATATTTCAGTAACTTTTAAACTGAATGCCATTAATTTTGTTTGGCTATGTGGGAACCATCCATGTCTATCTTATATATAGGCCTATACTATTGGTTAATAAATATTTGGTATTTTATAACTAATGTTGCCAAATAAAGCCTCGACTACCTTACAAGCATGCTTATAATCTGATCTTGAATTTGAATTTCATGTGTTTTACACTTTAACAAGGTGGAAGATTCTATCAGATTAGAATCTAATTATCCTGAATGCAAGTTAACACCAGATGTATGGGGTCATTTATCTGTCCCATTAATTTAGCTATCTGTCCAATCATTATCAAGCCATAGGAGCAGCCGGCCCCCTCCCTCCACTGTGACTGATGACTTCTGCTGAGCACCAACAAATCATAATGAGCCCATCTGACAACCTTTATGGTGCCTTTTAGCCTGAAAGCAAACACACAATGGGAAATCTCTCTGTGGAAAAGTGAGTAAATCCACTGCAAATGACTTTCCTTACTGTAAACCGCAGAGAGTCTGGAGACAGTGGGAGGGATGGAAATGGGGTAAAGTAGTGGTGTGCATAGTCAGTGGGGAAGGGAGGTGAAATACAGGTATTTGGGAGGTTGCGTAATTGTCTGGTAACCATATCCTTACCATTGTTACAGTTCTACTGTGTGTGTTTGTGTATGTGTGTGTGCTTTGTAGCATGTGGGGTCTGACTTTGAGCCTGCTGCCTTTCAGAAGCCTCCCTGATCATTCCTTTGTTCCCCCTCTTTTCCTCCCCTCTCCCCCTTACACTCCGTTTCTCTCTTATAGCATGGCTTCCTCAGAGAGAGGTTGATGTATGACATCTGTTTAAATAGAATTGGATTGTGGATGTCCCTAGTGGCACATCGAAATGCATCTCCGGTATTTTTCTCCATGTATTGTGCATCTGGATTGAGGGATGGGACTGTAGAGAGAGAGGAAAAAGGAGGTTTGGGGTTGAAGAAGAAATAACCAAAACTCACTCCTTCACCACTGGAATGGGTCCCTGAACTACCAGCAATCCCAGACAGAGACAGAAGGAGAGAACAGAGAGAAGGAGGAAACCAGAGAAATATGGAAACAGAGAGTGTGAGAGAATCACTCATTGAGAAATGAAGGGAAAGCCAGGCTATAAAGAAAAAAAGCCAACATCAGGTCTTGTTAAACTGACATTCTGCTGCCAGAGAGCTCATTGCCTTGTTTCCATCTGAGTGATAGACCTTCTTCAACTCTTGTCTCTTCCTCTAGTAGCCACTTTGGCTCTATTTCCTGTCTACATGCACATTCACTGATAAAGTAGAGGAATTAGGCACTTTAGCAGCTTTCTGTTGAAGCCAAAGACAGAGAAGGGATTTCCTTTGACACCGCAAAGTTATTGACCCCCTCCTACTCGCAGTCTTCTGTTAAATGTTAAGTCATAGAGGATGTTCAGACCATATGCCTTGAAAGCCCTACTGATGGGACAAGTGGCTTGGCTTCCTCACAGAGAGGCTGATATACGACATCTGTTCAACTGGAAGTGGATCATGCACATAAAGGGAATTTAAGGAGGAGGAACATTAGCTACAGGAAGGGAAATCTGCCATTTTGTGTTTGTTTTTTCTGTACACTGATGTGCTTCACTTTTCCCTAATAAATTGTGGGCCTAATTCCATTTTATTAGCTCTTAGTTTTTATAGTTTATAAGGCCGTGTTTTTTTCCTGTCTGTTATGATACCAATGTCACCATTTAAGTAAATGTTGAGATCTGGCAACATGGTGACACTGCCACAGTAAGATTCAGTGGTAAAACAAACACAAGCAGTTAGATGATCATACATGTACATTAGTTTAGCTAAATGTTGTCAACCAGATAATGATCCTTCAATGCACAAACAGATTGTGTATAAGTCAAAGTTGAATAAAATTAAACTGCTAGCTAAGTTTCACACTTTAGTTTCACATTTTAACTGTTTGTCTTTCACTTTCAAAAAACTTTGGCTCACACCAAAATTAGCTTGTGTGTCTCCTCTGTTCTGACTTATTTATGTTAGTGCTGCCAAATTTTCATATCCCAGCAAATCACTCAATAATTATAATACATTTTTCTAATGAATAATTACAAAAACAATGAAAATCATACCCAATTTTGTAATAAACCAAAATTATCCTATCACAAGACTAAAAGACTACAGCCATACTAGCTGCCCTGTCAGGCTGTATTGCCTTCAAAGCGGTGCTTTGAGCATCAACAAGCTAATTTTACAATGCTAGTCAGAATGCTAACTGACATTGTACATACAATTTTTTTGGCATGGGTTGTTCACCATAGTCAACATGATAGCATATTAGCAAGCTAACATTTTTGCACTAAACGCTAGAGCATTGCTGAGACTAATTAACGTTCAAAATATTTAGTGACAATACAAACTACCAACCACAAGTTGCAGAGATATTTCAATATGGACCGGAGTGTTAAACAACAAACTGACCACCATTGCAACTACTTAAGCTATGCCATAGCTAAAAATAGACAGAATTCTGCTCCAGCATCCAAATAAAAATCTTGAATTTGCTATTGTGGAGTGATAATTGTGCACCACAATGGAGATCAGTAATCCATTTTACACGTCTTTTACACTACACACGAGAACGCCTTTGAATGTAAATAGAATGAGTGGTTCAGAGGCAAAGTTTGAGCCTTGACTTACGGTTTGTGTGTGCAGACACGCAGTGTTCAAATTATGGAGTGAAGGGTACTTAGTGGGTGCCATCTCATTTTCCATTCAATTTCCCCAACTTACTTAAATCCCCCCATGCCCCCCAATATTCATCTTAAATAGTGTCTGCATTATGCATGGACCAGAAAGTGTATCATTGTAGATATGAAATATGCATGAGCCCCTTTGCTTTGACTCCCCTCCCCGTTCTCTCACTCCTCTCCTTCCCCCCTAAGGAAGGAATCATTTTGTGTTGTCTGATTGTGTTAGGGTCTAGGATCAATGAATTCTTCTTGAGGGTGTGTGCATGCTGGTCTGCAGGGTTGCGTGAGGTGTTTTCTTCAAATGGCAACCAGAGTAAAAAAGGAGAGTGGATGTGATGACAGAGAGAGGAACGGGCTGAAAGAATGGAAAGAAAATG
>JAPZDY010000012.1:20568211-20579888 GCA_029783645.1 Ctenochaetus hawaiiensis | reverse complement strand
TATGCCACCTGTGGAAATATTGGACTGTGCTCCTGTTTGTCTGAAGGAAATAATAAAAATTATAATTGAAAAAAAAAGCTAAAAAATGTTTCAATAAATTATTAAATTCATTGCTGCAGTTCTAATCAGGTTGTTTGAAACATATAGGAAGATCCTTACGCATTGTAAGTAGTATAGATTAGCAGAAATATAAAAGGAATTAATCATTGAATTTCATTGTTGATCTTGAAATTGGTACCTTCACAAAACAGGCCCGCCTTGAGATCCAAGCTTTTCCCAGAGCTTTTAACCAAATCACATGGTCTTCATAAGTGGATGAACTTTTGTCAGTTGTTACTGAGATGAATCTCAGACATTCAAGCTTCAGGGTGGCTCTTGTAGGGATTCTGGTTGCAATGCACCTGAAAATTTAAGGTAATGTGTGTAAGTGGACCCTACAGAGGTTCTTTTTAATCGTTTGAGAAAATGGCGGCAGAGGCTGGAGAACATGCATGGCTTGTGCAGCAACTTATACAGTTTAAACACCTTTAGAGAGCCATGCACTAAAGGGAAAAATCTCAGTTCCAATTTTTGCTTACCAACTTGAGGACAAACAAAGAAAGGGGGTAGACTTGCTGTACAAATCACCATTTCACAGAGCCCCCATCTCAAGGAGTTTTGGTTGCAATCCAAGAAATAGCAATATGTAAGAATTTCCTTAATACTTACACCAGAAGTGTTATCAAGTATTTGTAGAAAATCCTCCTATTAGCCGACTCTGCACGTTACCATAAACTTTTACGCCAACATTCCTGTTCCTCTTCCCACATGATGTCAGCACAGAAAACTGCCAGAACATTGAAGGGTTAAGTGCATGTGGGGAAGGGGCTGAGGGGAAAATGCTGACTGCTATTTGCAGACAGTAGGAGGGGTTAATGTGGTAGACTGTTTGCCCTCTCAGCAACCAGCTTGGTGGTCACCCCTGTTGCATTCATCTGTTCAAAAACTGACGTTCTCTTACTTCCTCTTGGTCTTATGCTCACTCAGCCTGCTGACCATCTGCAGGCAGGACCTCACGCCTCCTCCTCCTCATCACCTCAGCTCAAGGCACTCATTTCTTTTCCCTCTCCTCTCTTACACTCGCTCATCTGAGAGAGATGAAACAGATTTTTTCAATTAGGGGGAATCGTTGAAAGTGTTTGCTTCAGGCTGCTGCACTGCTGCTGCTCTCTGCCTCCTCTGAGATCCTCCCGTTGTTTAGCGTGCCCGCACCCCATCCCCGCCCCCTCACCTCTTTCCCAGCACAGCCGGAGGGGGGAAGCGGGAAACGGTGAGTAACTTTTAAACATTTTCATCCCTTTCATTCAGCTGCTGATTTGTTTGTGCCGGCTTCTGAGGTGCTGATTGGTGGAGAAGAGTTATCTTTGGCATGGAGTCAAGACTTTTCCCCTGTGTGGTGTAAATTTGGCTTTTTGACACGTCTGTTCTGCACAGCCAATCCCCTCTGTGATTGGTTGGTTTTCTTAAGGACACTGTTGACTTATTTGACGATTTAGAGATTATGGAATGTTTAAATTTTGTGCGGGAATGCATACCATGACAATCTGGGTAATTCATGGTGTGAGTGTTTTTTTATGCCTGGCTGTATCTGTGCTTTCACAAGTGTAATTTTAAGCAACTGTGCAGTGTGCAAATCCGTCTCTCTGATTTTCACATTGATTTACGCCTGACTGGTGACAAATAAGCTAATTGCGTCACTTGAATCTCCTCTTTCTGCTGCTGCCACTGTTGTTGTTAGGAGTGGGTGGCATTATCTTTAGACATTTTGGGGTGAGGTTAGAGATAAAATGTGTGTCAGTGAAGAAAGAAAAGGCAGAGAAATGGCTAAAGGTGAAGTGATGGACTGAGTTAGAGGGAGAAGCGTACAAAAAGCAAGTGAACGACAAAAGGGAGAAGAGGAAACAGCAGTTGAGAGGCAGTGCCGTGTCATCTCAGCTGTTGCGATTTAAGTGGGCTGACAGCACACAAATCTCCAAGCATCTCACAGCTGTGCGACATGCCTTCCCCTTTTTATTTTTAACCCGGACACTTATATTAGTTTGCCTCAGTCCAGGCAGCTTCTAGACTATTGTCTTTTAAACTCTGCACACATGCTTCCATGTGTGTAGGTCTGCATGTTCCGGCGTGTGTGTGTGTGTGTGTGTGTGTGTGCTTGGCTTTGTGTCTCTGTGTGACTGTACCAGCACATGCCTATATATGTCAGTGCCACAAGTTTTCCTGCCAGACTCAATCAAGCGCTCCTTTCCCTAAAGCCTCCGGTGTGTGTTCTGCCTCAAATCATGTGAGATGTGACAAGTTTAAGAACAGCTTACACGTGTGAGATCCAGCGCTGGCTCAACAGTATTTATTGAGCCTGTGAGTGTGTCCGTAAATTGCATTCCACACAGGCATGTCGCCAGCTCTGTTGACGGCACCCTTGTGCAAGGAGCTGGTTAAAGACTAACAGGGCGAGGAAAGAAAAAGAGGCTTGGATTGAGAGCACAGCGAGTCCTGCAGCTTCCTGCTCCTCCTAAGCCTCATGCAGCTTGCAGCAGTGTCTCTGCACCTGGGCTGCCAGCACCCACCCACAGCGACTTCACCTACAAAAAATGGCCTCTACGTTGACTGATTTAAACCTGTTGCTAGGAAGCATTGTGTATTATTGTGTGTGTGTGTGTGTAGGAAACCATATCATCAGTTGAATTACTAGATAAGATGGATTTCTTAATAGTTGTGGAAAGACCTGCTCTATTACCACTTCCTCTCAGACCTCAAGTAAAAACATCCTTCACTTCAAAGTTGTCCCTTTTAAAGAAAGACGTAAAGGCTGCCGAGCTGGCTGAAAGACAGAAAAGATGAACGAATGAAAGCAAAAGGATGAATGAGTTTGCTTCTGCAAGTGGATCTTTAGATGCCCCTCAGGCGGTGAGTGTGGCAATTGATTTGGTAAGCGAGTGATTGCCTCCTGCTGCCAGACCACCAGCCTGCATTCTGTGCTGTCAACCAATCGATGTCAAGGAGCTCACGGCAGAGTATCAACTTAGAGGTGCATTGATCAGTTCTATTGATTTTAATCCTAATTATGGTCCATCATCTGATTCACCACAGAGGGCTGTAATTCTCATTCCCTTTCTGTTTGCTGTAGCTCCGCTGACACTGTCATCTGTTTTGTCATCATTTCTTTTTCGCTGTGCCAATCTTTCTTTCATCAGACCTCCCCTCTTTTGATCTGTGAGGCATCTAATTTATTAAATGCGCAGAGTCCAAGATCAGTTATTGTGAAGATTCAACTTCATAACTCTTCACGTTTTGGCTGTGAATTTTCACCTCCCACAATATTCTTCATAAATTTAGACTGAGACGTCATTTCCAGGCAGCATAGTTCCTCACTGTGTGCAGGGTGACTTCAAGTAAAAAGAATACAATTTTTCAAGCTATGCTAGCAGCTCTGTGAGGCTGTTCATTGGCTAAGGGATGCTTTGAGCTAAATGCTAACATCAGCATGCTTACATGCTCACAGTGGCAATACCAAGGTGCTGATTTTAGGCAGCTATAATGTTTATCATGTTCAACATCTTGAATTAGGTGGTTAGCATGCTAACAGTTGCGTTTTAGTGCTAAACACAGGGAACAGCTGATGCTAGTGGGAATGTCATTGTTTTGCAATTAAAAAAATGTTAAGATGTTTAACTGAAACCTTAATCCTGCTGTTGGTCCTTCAAAAGTCAAGGAATCAACAAAATCAGATGCATACATCCACTGAAGACCCTGAATGCATGAGAGTTGATGGCAATCCATTTTACAGTTGTAGATATTTTATGTCTGGGCCAAAGTGGTTGACCTACCGACTGACAGGCTAAACAGTCGACAGAAACCACAATTCCTGACGCCATGATGCTAGCTGGATTAAAATTGAATCTGAACTATCAAGCTTTTGTTCCTCAAACATTTCAAACATGTGACAGCAAACAAGAATGTATTTATTGTAAGGTCATAGGGAATTTTGAAAAAAAAAAACTCTGGAGAGAAGAGACAGAATACATAAGTTTTCTTGTGTAGTTCATCCTCATCTTTCCATCTTTTTGCCGCAAGCTCCTTTACTGTTTACTTTGTATTGTGTGACAATACAGAATTTGTACTTTGTCTCTAGTCAGTGCCAGACAACATCGTCCTTGTGACACTAAGCAAGATATTAGCTCTCCAGTTTTCTGTCTAAGGGATCAGACAGGATGAAACTTGAATGAAATAACGGAGAAACTGGGTAATTGGGTTGTGTCACAGTTATGACTCTATGGGGGTGCTTAAACTGAAACAAAAGCTCCTTCAGCATTACCAAAGTCATTGGATCACATCTGAAGGTCATTTCTAATAAAAAGAATACATCAGCACCAGCACGATTTAAAATAAACAACAGATTGCAATTATAGTCCTTTGTGTAATGAGACATTTTCATCAGACTGGCCTGTTCTCAGATGTGTTGGAATACACACACACACATATAGAGCTCTGGAGACTACCAGAGGCGAAAAGTGCAGCCAGAAAAAGCAGGCTGCCACTCAACTGTGCCAAGCTTGGCCACTGATAAGGTCGACCGCGGGGAGATGTCTGCACTCAGGACCTGTCAGTCAAACACAAGAGCCTGCTTCCCCCACCTCTTCACAAGAGAGTGATGGGAGTGATTAGGAGGGAGGAGTGTGAGAGAGGAAGATGGAGACACAGGGAGACAGATATAGAGTGGCTTGGGAATAAGAGGATTGAGGCAGATGAGATGGAAGAGGGTCAGAGAGAGAAAAATGGACCAGGACAGAATCCATGAAACCATGAAGGACTGGTAAAAAAAGGAGGAAGTGAAAATAAAACTGTAGAAGAAGAGGATGGGGGTGGGTGGTTGGGTGCCCTGTGCCGTGTAGCAGCCAAACCACCCATCTCTACGAACGCTCCTCGCTGTAGCAGCATGTCAAAATGATGTCTGCTCAGCTAACCAGAACAGCCTTCTCCATTGCCTCCTATTTCAACCACAACTTCACCCACTATTCTCATTTTCTTGCTGTTTACCGCCTAAAGCCTTGATTAGGTTACAGAGATTAAGTAAATTACCATAAAAATCTCACGGAAATCAAGGCATTGTAATGCTGAGACCTGGATGCAACAATAGTGCTTTGTTTAGGGCTCACAATAGAAGACACAACTCAGATTGAAAAATGTAAAAAAAAAAAAAAAAAAAGCCTTATAGCAGCAGTTTTTGAGGGGATGCAGGCCAGCTGTGTCGTTGCGGGGTGACTGGGTGAGCAGTTAAAGCCATTTGTATCCTCTAGATGAACTTTTCTGTCTGAACTTTTCTGCTGACGAGGGAGGAAATGAGATTTCGCCCATGCATTATTTTCAACAGCGGATGGTCGCGTCACTTTGAGTCATTGTTGTCCTTGATAACACACACACACAAGAAGAGAAATATGTTCAGACTCGCTCTGTCTTTATCATTTCTTTTCCTCATTACACGTCTCTCCCACGTGGAGTCTTCAGTGATCAAAGAGGCCCCAGATGTTGTTCTTCACCCATCTCTTTTCACCATCTCTTGACACTGTTGTGAAAGTGTCTGGGAGTAGGATTCATTTAGCTAAGGGCTTGCACATCACACAGAAGGAGATGGATTGGAGTTTCATTGGATGCACAAGGGTTAATAAGGAAATGAGACACACAGCTGAGCCGTGGCATTAGCAACAAGCTAATTTGATTTTATTCCACACCTCCCTTGTTTTTTTTCCATCATGTTTGGTCAAGAACACAGAACCCCGTAACACCCCGACCCACCACCTCTCTGTCTGTGGAAAAAGTTCCACCGTGGAAAATTTGGCAGTGGAAATTCTTTGTTTTTGATCCATCTGCTGCATGCGCCACACAAAACAGAGCTATTTATGGTTTCACAGTGAGCAGAGGAATTGCCAACTCTCACACAGTTCATTAAAGTCCTGATGGAGGATAATTATGAGGTGAATAACAGCGCGAGCGATCCTTTTTCAAGCTCTGAGCTAAGTTGATAGTATTTCCTCCAAGCTTGCCAATTTCGGGAGGTTTCAATCTTTGTATGTCACATGCGGTTCTCACCTGGAAAGTCTGGTGAAGCACGGCAATCATTTAGGTTGTGTGAGGGAGGCTTCTCTGCTATGACCTCAGCGAGCGAGCTCAGGGTCATGTGTTAATGTTTCAGTGTCATATGTCTTCTGCTTGGGTCACCCTGAGTTAGTCCCAGAGGTATGACTGCAATGTGGGATAGGCACAGTGAGTGGAAAAGGCTGGAGAGGAGTGTTTTTGTAAACCATATAACTGTCATCTCGATCAGTGTCATTTAAAGCAGGATAGTTATTTGGTTAATTTCCCTAAAAGATTTATTGTTTTTAGTTTCTGACATTCAGTTTTTTTTGTGCTATGAACACAACCAATCAACTGTGTAATAACTCGTAATTTATCTCCGTCCTGTAAAAATGCATCTGTATGGCAGGACGTTAACTGAAATGAAACCTAAGCAGTGTACATGACAGCAGCCCTGTTTACAGACATAACGTGCGAGCAGGCGAAGCTGGTTAGCTGCTGTGTTCTCTGGGAACTTTAGCTCCGTCTCTATGGCGACGTGCAGAGAAATCAGACTTGTCTCTGCTCTCTTTTTATCCTTGTTTATAATGCCAAGTTGCCATAAATACAGGACTTCAGGGAGCACTTATGGTAACACACCCAGTTTGTGGGGCAACAAAAGCTTTAATTAGGCCGAATGCCAACCATATGGGACAGCAGGTAGGCTCCCCACTCGTGTGGTCCAAACACACACACACACACCCACACACACACACACAGATTCAGAAGTTTAGGAAAAGCGCTGTTAAGGGCCAAGCATCCGAATCTGTGCTGTAACTACACTTTGTGTTTTCAGTGCCATGAAATATTGATGCCTCCTCAGGTGCTGATAAAAATTGAAAGGCAAACAAGTATTCTTACAGGAATAATTAAACATTTTACTGATTTACTTTCTTTCAAAGAGTTAGTTAGAGATTCATCTGGCAGCTGGTTAGTTTAGTGTAGCATTAAGACTGTTAAGCAGAGGGAAACATAAACGGCTCAGCTGGCTCTGCTCAAAGTTCACTAATCTGCCAACCAACACCTCTAAAGCTTACTTATTAACACTTTGTAAAATGTTTGTTTGTGCACAAACAGAAAAGTCATTTGCGGTTTCAGAGGACGTAGTGTAGCTGTTCCATGATGAACAGCAGTTAATTCTCATCCAGTCCTTCTTTGTGGTGTCTTTTCTGTTATATTACTCTGAGAAGTCATTCTGCTCACCAAGAAGTACTTGACTTAGTCAAACACAACAGAATGTAAAGAGACCAGCAATGTGACACGATATAGAAAGTTTGCTAAATAGTGTTATAAACATGTTTATTGACACAGACGGGATAATGATACTTCATAGCTGATATTGCTCAATGACCCCTTGTATAATTAAGTGTTTGTTCACTGCTGGTGAAGAAATATATAATTCAGGGAGCTCAGATACGAGTAAAATTAGCTGTCATTTTCATCTTTGTTGTGTCTGCGGTGGCCATGGCTATATTGTGAGCTGTGACGCTTGTCAAAAAAAATAGTTTAAATAGCAAATAGCTCTGCATGGAAACCACCTGCTGTCTAAAAGTACCTTTAGAGATAAATGGCAGGTGCATTTCTGAAGTTTGGACAGAGCACAGCTAGCTCTCCCCCATTGTCTGTGCTAAGTTAGGCTAACCACCTCCTACTTAGCTGTCACCAATTTCCTTATCTAACCCTTGAAAAGAAAGCATATTTGTTAATATAGCAAACTTTTTCTTTGACAGATACATGCAATTTTGGATAAGTGCTTCTTCAGATCTCCCCCACACTGGCAAACATACCCAGCAAGAGCAGACAGAGGGGGGTGGACGCCACAACTTTGCTAATTTAGCAGACCAGGCTGCAGATCGCTTATAGGAAGAGGAGTAACAGGAATGAAAAATGAGCCAAGTTTATGAAAAGAAGGAGAGAAAATGGGTTGAGGGAGTTAATGAAAGCCTGGGAGGATGGGTCAAGACAGGGACATGGAGGATTAGACATAGTTAATTAAAAAATAGAAAAAGAGGGTTTAGAATGAGGCTTAGAGATGGTAAGTATGGAAAAAGGCTGGAAACCATGGAGTGAAGCAACAAGCAGCAGAGCAAAAGGAAAGTATGTGACCATAGGAGAGAAGAGAAACAAGCACAGAGGAGCACTTAGGGATGAGATGAGGTGAAACAGGTAAAGGAGATGCTGAGCGAGGGACCTGTGCAGCTGTAAGTAGAGAGGAGCGAGGGACGGGGGGGGGGGGGGACTGAGAGTGGTGCCAAACTGTCCCAGGGGTGATGAATGAGGCCATAATGAAGTATCTGTGCTCCTCTGCCTCTGGCTGGAGAATAACCGCAGCCTTGGCACGGCCGCAAGACCCACTCAGTCATGCCAAGGAGAACATACACACACACACACACACACACACACACACACACACACATACATGCACACATGCACAAGTGAAGTTTGATCCACACACACGCAAAGTAGTTTGTATAGGAAAAGCTTCTATGCTACAAGCACACACGCATATTTACACGCAGGAACTTCTGACAGATGATCTGTCTCTGGCTACCACCCACCGTATCCCCATCACACACACACTGACACACACAGTTTTACCTTCATCCTGTGTCTGTCTCTCCTCTCAGACCTGGGGTGGCAGGAGTATGCAGTGTTGGTTTTGTAAAACAACCTATTGTTCAGTATGACAGGCTGGTAATTCACAAGACACTGTGGCTCTCCACAGACGCACACACACACACACACACACACACACACACACACGACTGATGGAAGTCGAGACAAATGGTAAATTCCTCCTCTGCAGTAAACAAGTCGTGCTGTCCTGAGGTTTCCGCCGCTGTCACCAGTACACCCAGATGTCAGTCTGCCTGTTTGTCACTGACATACAAACAATACATCTTCAGTGTGCCAAAAAGACAATGGACAACAGTAAATGTGTTACCCCTCCCCCACTGCATATGTCCAAACATGCATCTACATGCTCACTGTGTTCACAGCCAAACAGCAAAGACGCCATGAATATGTTCTGACTTGTGGTTTCAGCCACAAATATCTGCACGCAGGTTAATGCAAACAACCTGAAAGTGTCCTTTTCTGCCAGTGTCTCAGTGCCTGTGCCTCAGTGTGCTTGTGGTTGCTTTTCCCCTTGATTGTGCAATGCCTTGCATCTTTGTAACCAGTTGAAACATCTCATTCAACCCTGAAATGTAACATGCCTCACTGAAGCAAAACTGTCTTCTGTTGAACTGAGTTATGAAGCAGTGTGCTATTCTTTATCTCCAGTCTTTCCAAAATAATCAGTTTGTTGCCTTTCTGGTGGACGTGTGTACTGAAATGTGACATGTTTGTAATCGTTAAGAGATTCTGTTACTATTTCAGGCTGTGAATCCTGTGAGTTTGGAGCTGCAGTAAGACCGAATTTTTGCTCCTCTCCGTTGAAAGTGTTGCAGGGGGAAGCTTTGAATGAAGAGAAAACAGCACTGGATGTACAGTATAGCCTGAACTTTGCTGACAGGCTGTTTTTCACTGATCCCTCCCAAAAGACTGGAGCAGGGAGAACGAGAAGGAGAACTGCGGTGGAAAGTAGGACAGGGACGATGGATCTCTCCTACTCTGCTCTCTTTGTATGACTATCCACAGTATCTCTCTCTATGGGTTTTATCCATGTGCATGTATCATTAATGTGCCTGTGCTCACACCATAAACAGCAAAAATTGTCTTAAATCTGATTTTTTTTTTTTGTCTCCAAAAAAATATCTTTGTTGGAGTTTAAGGCCTAATCAGTGAAAACACCTAACAGTAACCATAAGGTGTGTTTGACACTTGTTAGAATAACAGTCCTCCTAATGTGAGCTAGGCAACAGTTATCCAGTCAGACAGGTGCCAGGTTTTAGGACACACACCCCTCAGACAACTCATCCAGCCCCCTGCTTACATAGAGTCCAGTTAACAGGACCAGGATCAGTGAAGGAATTCATATTAACTCATATAGTAAGCAGTGTTTAAGTGCAGGTCTGGTCGATATAATAGGTCTGATGATTAAAAACTGAATTTTAAATTTTCCATATAAAAAATGCAGAATTACATAAAGCGGTAATATAACTTACTTTTCTCATGGCTACAATTAATAATAGGCTGGGTGCAATGCAGTAGGAAACCATTATAAAGTTGGAGTCGGAATTCGCATGCAATACTCAGAAGAAATCTTATTATTTGCAGGAAAATGATCACTTACATGTCATGCAGTCTAGGACCTGTTTTCTTCATTGAAGTATGAGTTTAAGTGAATGTACTCAGATTTCTTGTCTCTGTGTGTCTCTAACTGGGTCTCTCCATCATGCCAGAATGTGACATCATCGATTGTTATTCCAATTGAAATTTCTACGCAAGATCACCTATTCCTAAAAAAATTGAAAGGGTGTTAGCAAGCAGTTTTGTCTTATGTAAACAGCAGATATAGAGCAAAAGTAGTGTACATTTATTGCAGTTTTTCTGGTCTGATTATAATTCTAACATTTACTCACCTTTAAGCTCTTTTTTTCTCTCTCCCTATCAACTCCTGATAAAAATCTCTGACTGCTAAATGATCCCTCAGCTAGTTAGCTTGTAGCTAACTTTGTCTGCTGTCCGGTGCTGACCACGCCTGGCTTATCATGTTCCGGGTGGTGAAGGTCACTGGAGTGCTGCTGATGTGTGTGCGTGCGTGTGTGTGTGTGTGCATGTGTGTGCATGTGTGTACGTGTGCGTGTGTGTGTGTACTTTGGCTCAGCTTCATACAGATAGACAGCCTGTAGATTGGTCCATATCCAAAAAGGTTCTCTTTCCAACAACGCTGCTCTCTGTAAAGTCTTTCTCCTCCTCTGCTATATGCTGCTCTATTCCCTGCAACATGTCCTCATCTTCAGGATTTCTTTGCGTCCTCCTTTCTTACAGACTTGCCATCTTTGTTTCTGTCTCTGTAATTTGGCTGCTAATGGTTTGGAGATTAATTCCCTGCAGTATGTGATCCGTGTCTCTCCTGCTGTATTTTGCCAAATCTATACAGAAAGGAATGCCACAAAGCACACACACACACTCACTCACACACACACACACACACACATACTCACACACAAATATAACGTGCTGGTGTCACAGTGAATCGTTGAAGTTTTGTTGTGTCTCTTTCAGAGGGAAAGTGTGCGTGTGTGATTGTGCTGATTTATAAAGCAGGAGGGAGTGAGAGATAAACTTCAGCAGAGATCAAATGAATGTTGAGCAGAGGACTGAGGGGAAGAGAGAAAATGATCAAGTTCAGTAAAAGGAAGACTAGCAAAGACAGGCAAAGAGAGAGTGAAAGAATGCCTGTGGGTGCAGCTGATAGACGTGTGTGTTTTTAACGTTAATATTGCATCTGTAACCTCCTGTGAGATTACAGAGCATTATGACTCAAAATTTCACTTTAGTGCAATTATTGTTCTGCACTAATTTCCACAACTTCATACAAGAACAGAGGGAAAATCCCTTCCATATGGCTTTTTCATAACAG
>JAPZDY010000012.1:20537515-20552170 GCA_029783645.1 Ctenochaetus hawaiiensis | reverse complement strand
CACAAATCTCGATTTAATCACTCTCCAACAGTCTCCCATGCTATCTGTCCTCCAAGTTGCCTTTTGAAATCTTCCACAAATCTGTTAAGCTTTGATTGCCAGAAAAATTTGGGGCATTTTTTTCTTCTTCTTGACACATTTTGTTTTACACAAATAAGCAAATGTGGAGGTGTAGTGGGACGTTGCTCAACACTCCTACCACTCATTGTAGGAGCAAGAGAGAAGAGAGAGCATTATGGTGTTTATTGCTATGTTAGTGTTTGGGAGATTACAAAGAAACCAAAATAGCTGAGATGGTGTCATCTGTTGGGGAGCAATTTAGCTGTTTATATTGTTGCTGAAGCTCATCATAATGACTCTCCGTGGTAATTATACACATCAGTCACCTGCTCAAGTGTCCTCATGATTGACTGTGTTTTTATTGGTTGTATTTTGATAACCATATCAATGTAGGACTCAGAATTTGGTAAGCTGTATATATGTATATATTGGATTTCAAAGCAGAAATGTGACATGTCAAACCAGAGCATATTAACTCAAAAAGCATAATAACAAATAATATGTAAAACTATGTATAGATGGTAATAAATTATATATAAATATAGCCTACTCTGTCAGCTGTTGATGTATCTTTGGCAAATAAGAAGTCAGCCTTAAATACCATTTGACCCAGTAGGTACACAAAAGTTTAAAGATCCTACTTTACATGTGTTTTTGATTCAGATGATTTATTCTTGGCCTGTAAGCCTTTTGTCCTTTCAACATCAAACAGTACTTTTCTTGTTTAGGCTCACATCCACATTTCCCAGTGCAGGTCAGCGCCCTGCAGCTCCTCTCTCTGCTCTTTTTCTGTCCTCTCTCATCCAGGACCAGGAGAGATGATCTCCTGCGCTCCGTCCATTTATGCAAATCCTGCCAGAATACATTCACGCTGCTAATTGCACAAATGTTGGGACACTGACTCACCGACATCACACCAGGATATTAGCATGCAAGAAGGAGAGGGGAGAAGGGTGTGTGTGTGTGTGCCCGCGTGTGTGCGCCCGTGTGTGTGTGTGTGTGTGTGTGTGTGTGTGTGTGTGTCTGAGTGAGTGAGTGAGTGAGTGTGAGGGTGTGTCAAGTCAACCGGAAGGGGCCCGTAATACAGGAAGTGAGCGAACTTGCCCTAAAGCAAAAGCTTTGAAATAAGGTTGGATCGACCATTGATTCTCACTTCACACAGAAAATGACTGAGCCAATGGCTGTCTGGAAGATCAGAGGAAAGCATCTCCATGTACTTTATACTATATAACCTATAAAAAATGTTACCAGACATTGGTATTTAAGATATGTAAAGGAGAGGTATCTAAATTAAAGTATAATCTTAACTCTAGATCTACTTAAAAGCTTTTAGCAGAGCTCTAAGTCTCTGCATGGTCTTCCTCGGCAGAATGAGTGATGTCACTGACCTATTTTCTTTATTTTCCATTTTTTTAATTAAAAACTTAGACACCACCTACTTACCGTTTAAATTTAAATGTGATTGAAGTCACAACACATAAAACGTATTAAATGAATAATTTAGAAAATAAATCACAGTGTGTAAAATTGGTAAATCCTTATTAAAAATGATAAATTCCTAAACTTTCTTAGAGCTGTGCTTTTGTTTTGAACTTGCTTAACGGAAGTGCCCTTGTTTTTCGTTCGCACTTGACGTCAGTGAAGAATTAAAGCGCTGCTGTTCAGTGGGTCGGTCAGCAGCGAGCGGAGCAGCTCCAGCGCTCCGTGCAGATACGCACCGAAAGTCGGCACGGCTTCTCCCTCAGACTCCTCGGCAGTAACCCTGCTTTCCAGGGAGATTTCTTTCTTTTATTCATTTGGATTTCTCGACATTTCGTTGGAGTTTACGCTCATGTTTGGATCTGCAAAAGGGGATCTGATATTTACGCACTTTGAGTTGGCTCCTCGCCTTCACTTTCTCCTCGTTTGCTGAACTCCTTGAAGTGTTTGCGGAGAGCAGGGGGTTGACAAAAGGCGTTTAAGCGGAGGGGGTAAATGTAGCGGAGGGGTGCAGACACCACGCAGCGGGTGTGAGTGGGGTGTTTTCGTGGCAAAGCCGTGGCGTTGGAGTTGTGTGACAAATTCTGCAATGAGGAGGACGTATTTTAAAACCACCACAACCAGCGCCGAGGTCAGGGCTATGGCTTCCCTCTGCCGCAGTTTGTGAGAAGGTAAGCAGCTGATTATTGATCGTGTTTATTCTGGGATTGAAGCTGTAATGTTGAGCGGTATTTGATCCGTATTGGGACTTGAACTCAGAGTGAAAGCAGGATTTCAGTCGTAATTGTATTTATTTATGAGATGTAATTCCCTTCAGACTCTCTCTGGAAAGTGTGCGTAAAGTAGCGCAAGACAATCAAACCCGCTGACCAAACTTAAAGTCCCCTTTCGCATTCTCTGAGATTCTTCGAGTAGGCTTAAATCGTCACTTTGCTTATTCATGACTTAAAATAGCATGTTATTTATATTAGAATCACACTGAAAATGCAGGGTCCTTCGATTCGCACTGAGGCTCTCTCCCCTTATGTGTTCTCGCCTGTTTATATCCCCCACCCCACCCCCTGTAGCGCAATGGTTAAGCTACTGTGTGCTTTATACCCAGAAAGTCTTTGTATTGCCGCTTGTTTGCTATATGAATTAAAGGTTGCTGAGAAAAGATAAATAAATAAACCAATTGAAGGCAAAATATTATTTTCCTCTTTTTATATCAATTTGTTTTATGGTGGTTTTCAGTCTAGTGCCTTTAATTGTCATCATGGAGTCTCGTTAAAAGTTTCTAATTATTTCCTGGAGTTGGCTGCAGATTGAAGTGGAAACAAGTGGCATAATCTCAGCTCCATGGCAGTTGTTCTAAGGAGAACATTTTAAGTCTCAATGCAGGCTAATTGACCCATTTAGCTGGCTACTTTTTAGCAGTGTAAAGGGTCACTGGATTAGCACATGAAAAGACTGACGGCTGGGGGAGTAATGAATAATGTGGCTTCAGCAGCTGGCTGCAGTATCATTGGGCTCCTCTGGTCTGAGAGCAGTCCAAACATTAACTTAACTGACAGGAGCCCAGACGCCAGTTCAACATTATTCCTGACATCCACAACTGCATCTGGAAAAAATTCAGTTGCTGCTTTTTCCCCCACTGACGTTTGAAAGAACACTCAACATAGTATTTCAATAAAAAATCCTAGAAGGACCGATGGATTTGCAGAAATACTTTCTCCTAAAATATATCATAAGCCAGGGGACCAAAGCTTTTTAATATATGGTCTGAGTTAACAGGTCGGCTAATGATCTGGCACCGTTACCAGTGTCTGTGTATGGTCCGAAGTCTACACTGGGCCGGTCCTGGAAGCCTGTCCCTATCATGACTCCCACTTCACTTCATGGAACAAGTCAACACTGAATGAATAAGTAATGTGATCTAGTCTCACGGCTGGAGATGTGGCCACAGCTGAAAAGCATCTCAGTCCGATGTTACATACAGACTTCTCTCTGCTTTCTGCTTCCCATTTCCCTCACAAGGCCAGTACCATTCAACTCCTAGAAAGAAGGAGGGGAGGGAATGTTGTGACACTCATTGCTCTTATGTTATTAGTGGAGGAAAAGGGAAAAGTCCTGTCTTTTGCAACTCCCAAGTTAATAGGTATTTACCAAACTATATAATGAAATTCTTCTCAATCTTAGAAGTAAAAAAAAATGTTTTTAAAAGAACTGCATCTCCCTCAAGTCCATAGGTGCACTAATAAAGAGAGAGTCCAGTGATTTTTGCATTGTGTATCTTTAAAGTTTAGGAGCTGACAGGAGAAGAAAATAAAGAACTATAATAATAAAATAAAGGCTGCAGATCATACTGATCAAGAATTAAAGCAGTGGCTCTTACATCTCCCATAATGCAACTCAAGACCATCCAATAATACACCCCTGTCATCTCAACCCTACACCTCCAGTTTGTAACAGCCTTTGTTTAAAAAATATATACAACTTTTGAACCTAATCTGACTGAACCCTGATGGCATCATGAGGGTTTTCCAGAGTTGTCATCATGTTGTTAAAACTTAAGTCTAGTGGACCAGAGTCTTGTGTAAAGAGTGAAGGACTTTGCCTCTGTAATTTGTTGTGACAGGTGGATGCAGGCCTAATCTGTGTCCTCAGGAACACGCTGCATCTGGTTCTTACTAATTGGCTGCTAATGGAAAACGTCTTTGTAGGGCCTGATTCTTGTCGGGAACACCTCTAGCCATGTTTAGCTCTGATTAACTCGTAATGACTCTGAAGTCAACATGCAGTCAGTGAAGGTACAAAGACTTTGTTTGATTTTTATATTTGTAATTTGTGAAAGCAGGGCCATTAGTTGAAGCCCTTGAAAACTGCAAAAACAGCTTCAGAACACTAAACGGAAATGTTACATTCAACCAACAAAAGGCCATTACCGAGAAAAGAGTCAGTCCCCCTCTTCCCCCTACTTCTTCCAGAGAAAACAAAAGCAGGAGCAGGAAAAAAAAAAAAGAAGACAAGACTTGGCTGCAGTCTGCACCCAGCTGTTCTCTCCTCTGTGCTCCCCTCTTTTGTTATCCAGCCTCGGCCTTTATGCAGAGCTTCCATTTAAGAGATGGGGTTTTAATCTGACCATCTAGAGTGATGCCATGGAAAAGCTGCAGCGGTTTTGGGAGCTGCTCAGGAATGAGAGTGGAATGAGACTTAAAACTCTCCAAGGCTATGCTTCCTCTACTGGCTCTTGGATTCGGTTCAATCAGATGGTTTTCTAAAGCTCGAGTTCAACAGAGTCTCTTAACCTTATCCGCTATCCTGGAGGTAGGGTCACAACCAGAGTCCTATTTTTTGCCTCATAAAGATAATTTTTCTTATGACTTCTTTTCTTTTTCGAATGTGGAATTTAAGACAGCTTCTTTGGCCAAACTTTAGACCATGCTTGCTAACGATCTTGTAGCAGTGACCTAAAACAGTTGAACCAAGTCTGTGTAAATCTCAGAGGAGCCTATCAGACCATGGTTAGGTATTAAAGCCACCCGTCACTGAGGTTACGGGTCAAATCTAGAGGAGCAGGGTGATGATAATTAACCTGAAACGGTAAATCATTGCCCACTGACTTCGTGGAGGGATTACAGTCCAACAACATACCCCCTCCCCACATCTCCCAGGGGATGAAAGGCCAGTCACATTTGAATAAGAACAAGCCTTTTAACTTCATTTTCTGTACCTCATTTACGAGGTATCGGTGATGATTTGACTTGTGTTGCTTAAGTCCACAAAGCTCTACTAATTGAACTCATGAAGATTACAAGGGGAAGCTCGGGCATTAAGTTTCAGTGGAGAGAAAATGCCAGGTATGTGCATGAAGCTGAGCTTGAGCTGTGAATCATGTGGATGGAAGGGGAGTGAAGGAGCAACAGGCCCCTGTAGGCCAACAGTATGTTTCCCCACACTGATCTGGGGTCATCAGATGTCTGTGGGGTGAATCACTCCTAGTAGGTCATCATCACACATCTGGACCTGAGAGAGTTGGTTAGAGAGGTGGTTTTTTTCAAAGATCACAAGCTCTTCAGCCTCTAAATTAAACTCCATAGAGACTGTACAGGCAGAAGTCAGTTTCACTCAGAGATGGTGCTGCACTGCTGCTACAAAGTCCCTTCTTTCCACCCCATTGTTTGTTTTTGCATTGGACCAAACAATGACAGCATGAGCCGCCTCAGTGTGTGATTTTTAGATAGCATGCAGCTGTTGCAGAATGTAAAGAGGCGAGATGACGTGACGTGAAACACAACAGCGTTAGTGTGATGTGCTGGCAGCACTTTCTAAACAAAAACAGTGGCCTACCCTGGTAATGACCATCATTTATCCTCGGCTCAGAGGTTTTCTCCTTGTCTCCTCAGTGTGCAGACCTTTTTAGTTGCTTTTCTTCTTTTTTGAGTTGAGCTGTTTTTAAATCTACCATAAGTGGGTCACATGTTTAAATCATTGACAAACTGTTACACTCCTGTACCGGCATGCCAACTCAGCTGTGTACACAGTCTTCGATTCAGCTCAATTCAGCGATTCCTGCTTTGAATGAGCTGCATAAAAGGGGCTACAGTGTGGGGAAGGGACATTGCAGTGTGTCATCTCAGAAGGAATGCAGTGTGAAATGCTTTCCTTCAGCTCTGGCTATTCGTACGCTCTTATCTACAAGCCTCCCCTAAGGCAGAAATAACTGCTAACTACCTGGCAGCATGACAGAAGAATGGAAGAGATGTCCATACGCGCCTAATCCTTTTTGTCATCACCTTTGAAGCCTTTTACTTTTCACTTTCAAAGACCATTCTCCTTGTGCGTGTGTGCCCTTGCAGATGCATGCATTTCTGACTGTGTCAACAAGTTAATCAGTCTTGCATTAGTGATGATGGCGAAGGTGCTGGGCTGTAATGAGGCGAGCTGCGTCGCCTCTGGCTATAGCATCCTACTGCTGGGACAGGGATTTGTTAGCCTGCCTGCTTGTCAGCCACTTGATGACTTTGTCTCATTGAGCTTCATCACTATTCTCTTTATCATATCCATTATTATTCATGGCAATGAAATGATGCAAAACAGTCCATGTCAGTTTGTAAAACCCATAAAAGCCTCAATGACAGCAGAAGCTGGAGGGGTCTGCCTCTCTGCTCAGGGTTGTGTTGAAAGCTGGAGCTGACATTAATAGCCTGTTAGGCTCCTGGTGGATGGCGAGGAATCTTAAGTGGTGAGGGAGAATTTGTCCAACTTTAAAACTCTATATTTGCAATTTTTTCTTAAGGATTACATGTAATATGACCAGTTGTAACTTGTCAGTGGGATGTTTTACTTGAAAAGCTACAGGAAGCTTCAAAGTATTTCTAGTGTCCATTCTTTCATCAAAGTCCATCATGCCTAAGCCACATAGACTGAAGTGCTTTGTTAACCAAGACTCAACCCTTGGACAAGAAGTGCTCCTTTGAGCCGTAGACAAGGTGAGACTTGGCTAGCTCTCCACATGGTGCTGTCTACGCTTCAAGCACTTTTCACCAACAGATCCTTTGCCAGCCAAGCTGTCAGTTTGTCAAACGGTCCTTAGTGTCCTTAAGCCTCTCCGTAGGGCTGTCTGTCAGACAGGCAGGCGTCCGTCTGGGAAGGTAATGGGATTGTCTCTCCGATTTGGCCGCCTGAGGGGCAGCAAGGGTCAGTGGGATGCTGCCTTCTGGCCACCCAGAGTTTCTTCTTCATGCATGGACTTAGAAAATGTCAAGGTTAGAGACTCTGTATTTGCACAGTTTCTACTCCCTTTTGATCCATTGATCGATCGGCTGAAGATGGCTTGTGTTTTTATTTAAATCTGTCCTCTCGGGTATACAACCCACATCCTGGTCTGCTCTTTGTAAGACAGCACACAAGTTCTGTGTCATTCTCCAAAGAATAATTCATGGTTGTTAATAACAGTATTTTTTGTCAGACAACACTCCAGAATACTTGTCTGAGACTATGAAATATAACAACTCTCTTTATTACTCCCTGGACACTACTGGAGATAAAAGAGCAGCTAGCAGGACTGAGTGTTAGCATCAAACACTCCCAGCCATCTTTTCTGTGGAAACTCACACATGGATACTTTCCATTTTATTGCTGGGTGGCTGACGAATCAGAGTGGAGAACTGTCCCAGCAAAGCATCTGCCAGTGTTTCTCATTACCCTTCTACATGAGCGTGTTAGTGTTTGTGCAGCACTGTTTTCCATCACATTCTTATGCTGTATTCTGCTAATTTCCATACCCTGTTTGTGATTATCTCCTTGTTCTTGGTACCCAAGAGAATTGTTGAGCACTGTATTTGTGGCACCAACATTTTACTGTGAGAGCTGCCAAGGGAAGCCTTGACCTTTGAACTGTGTGAAGTTCACATCCTTTATGGGTAGAGGGTCTGCAAACATGCAGAGGCTCCATGAGGGTTTGAGCAAAAGTCAAGACTTTCACAGAATGTTTAGGGGGGCTTTACTATGCCAACAAGCAAAAAGTTAGGGTGACCGATTTTACTTTTTTTTACAGGCTGCCTGAGGTTACCTTTGGGGGTATGGCAATTTTCTTTTTTCTGTGATTAATGGCAAGCTTCAGAGACCCAGACAGCACTCACACTATGATGTCTTGTTCCTGCCGAAACCCTAAAGTCCCAAATGTAGTTTTATTTACATAGTGATTTTTAACTGAGCATTTTTTCACCTCAGTGGTTTTGTATTCTGAGTTAAAACATGAATATGTTATTTATGAAACCACTACAGCATAATTAAGATAGTCAAAAAACAGATGCTTTTAATTTGAATCTAAGGCTCTTATGCCAATGTGTGGTTTACATATGACACTGGCTTGACAAATATTTTCTGTCTTGTGTTTGTCCTTGATAGGAAAATCTGTGTGCACTGTAAGTGTCGTCGTGAGGAGCATGCAGTGACAGCCATGCCTGTAGAGATGGAGAAGACTGTCACCAAGCTGATGTACGACTTCCAGAGGAACTCAACCTCAGACGATGACTCGGGCTGTGCCCTGGAGGAGTACGCCTGGGTGCCCCCAGGACTCAAACCTGAACAGGTATTAGCTTCTTATATGTATCTAGGTCAAATTGACACAAGACGGCATGTGAAAGATCTGTAAAACTGTGCAGCTTTCCTGTGCAGCTTTGTCAACTGTTGTCAATTATGCCCATTTGTAGACACCACATACTGACCTGTGGTCCTGATTTACTGTGGTGTGAATAAATCTTAAGATGCAGTTTGTGTTCACGCCACAATAAAAAGCCGCAACAATCAAAAAGTGAATCAGTTTAATTACTTAAGCCCAAAGTTTTGTGCAGTTCTCAGAAAGTATCTGTCATCTATTTTCAAAGTATTGTTTGTTGTCCAAAAACAGACTTTAAGAACATAGTGAATTGGCACATAAGGACTCTTTAAATAGAACCAATGACAACAAGAACTAACCCTATCATGTTACCATCCCACTCATCAAAAAGCTCACCATACACACTACAGCCTAAGTTCAGTGATGTCAGATGTTTACAAGTTTTTGCAAAAAGATAAGTTTTGGTGTCGCAAAACAAAGTGTTGATGTACAAATATACATATAAAAATGTCTCAAAGTGTTTGTTGACCTATCAAATGTTACAAAGTTTTGTATAGTAATGTAACACAAAGGCATGGGATGTAACTGTTGAGTGATATTTCACCATAAGACAGCTTACGGGTTACGCTGACTGCTCCATCTGCAACCTAAAGGATAACTAGGATTGTTTGCCCAGCAGTCAAATTAATCTCCAATTCATTCCTCCTGCTAACAGTTGGTTTCACCACCCTGAAGACAACTAAAGCTGAGTCTGCGTAATACACTAACGCATTAAATGGTTCCATGCGTTGTGAAAAAAAATCCTCTTTTACAATGCTCAATTGAAGGGTGGGTGTGCGCATGTGGGAGGTTTCCAGTTTTATAGGATAATAGAACGGTTTATAGAAGCTGTTTTCATTTTGTTGATGAACTAAGAGCAATGAACTGGTCAATACAATGTTGGCACAGCCCCCTGTTTTCACCTCCAAGGAGTAAGTGCCGCTATTTTTCATCCCCCCTCCAGGGTCACACATCTAACCCTGAAGTCAATTAGGTTCTCGTCTAGTGGTGATATGACCTCAGGAGCAGACAAGCTATAATGGAAAAACCACTGGGCGGTATCAAACAAATACAATACCAAACAACCCTGAAAATAACATGCTAATTTTTGCGGTTTGTAGAATAAAAGTGACAAAACAATATCGTACAGCCTTGATGAAAAATGCTTACAGCTATACCAATTTCTATTTTCCCAACCTGACATTCAAGTCATTCAAGCTGTGGAAACATATTGTGTGACCTATCGCAGGGAAGCGGAAGCAGCCCGATGTGGGGCTTTTCAACACCCGGCCTTCCTCTGCACTCAGTAAAGACAGAGTGAGAATAGAGAATACAAAACTAATCTAGGGGATCTAAACGGTGGGTTTATGTTTCCCCCGCAGGGAGCTGGTGCTGTAAATGAGCCTGCTGTTCAGCCAGCAGTGGTAAAGAGTCGCCACTCAGACTTGGAGTGTATTTTGATCAGAGATATAAAAGAGGATTATGAGGGATAACTCAGCTCTTATTTGGGACTGTTCAAGTCTCTTGTGTGTGTCCTGTGCTTTTTATTCCTGTCAACAATCGCTGAAATACAGGCTCAATAACAGAATAAGAATCTTTATCACCAAACACAGCCATGACTGAGTGTGCTGGAGATGTTATTGAGCTGCCGTATGAAGGAGGGCCTGCCAATATTCTCTCTCCCACTTTCTGCTCTTGCTCACTTCTCTCCATCCTTCTCAACTAAAATTTTTGATGTTGCCAAGTTACAGCTTGTCAAGGCCAAGTGTGTTACTCAGCAGTGGTGTGTAACTGGTGTTTTATTTTATTTTTTTTCCATTACGTAGCTAGAGTTACAGCTTGTGTTGTGCCCACTCTGCTCAACATTTACAAGGATCTATTTTAATTTGTATTCAAATGTGAAGTTTGCTTTTTTGGACCACTGTTTGAGTAGAAATTCAGTTCCAGGATACTGATGCAGACTAGAGGTCTTTATAAGTTCTGTAACGGACCCAGCTCTAGTGTGAATAAATAAACTTTCAAGCAACAAGGAGCCAGTCTGAGTTTGACCTCAGACAATCATACACATCCAAGTCCATATACCATAAATCTCAGGCCCTGACCTGATTACAGCAAGCAGCTATGAATGAGAGATAAACAATAAAGCTAGCTAGATTATGTTTGTCAATTAGCAAATGTTACCACGCTTCGATGGTGAACACTACACCTGCAAAACACCAGATTATCTTTGTAATTGTGGGCATGTTAGCATGCTGTTGCTAAATGCTACTCTTGATGCAATGCAATGATTTTGATTTGATCTCCCATCTGTAGGAATCTCACAGGAATGTTGTGACCCAAACTATTTCTGAGAAAAAGGGTGCCTCTGTACCTGCTGCTAGCTTTGCTGCAGTCTCCTAGGCCCAATCCAAAAACACCTGCCACTCAGCCCCACCCCTTTTTTTCACATGCATGCATAGGAGTAGGGTGCCATGTTTCTTATTAGGATAGAGAGGGAGGGTGAAGGGTTTGGGCTACATAGCCACATACCAAAACCAGTGTTATGAAAAATCCCCCAGAATGCCTCCTGAATCATCAGCAAGATGACAGTACGAGTATTAAGGAAACCCACAAATTAGTATTTTACTCATTAATAACGATTTCAAAGCTGAAATAAACATCTTTTTACCTCAGTTTCATGTCATTTTAATTATTATGTTCCTTTTATTCATAACAAGCATAACAAAAGCAGTAGCTAGCAAGGCAAGCTGCTTTGTTATTGAAAATTTGTGAACTAAAGTCTATCATTTTGATTTTTTCCATGTTGTGTTCTCCTACTTTGATGACATATGATTCCCAGTGTTAAACTGTAAGACAAACCGTGAGATTTGCCGCACCTGTTACCATCCTCTAATGTCTGTACAGACTGACATAGGACGAAGAAGTCAGGTTGCTAACGTTAGCTTACTGCTAGTGGCCTGGTAATGAAGCCATTTCCCTCTTTATTTATTAACTTATATAATGAATTGATAGCATTTTACCATGGTGTGATCAAAGTGCAAACATGTTTTCTGTCTTCATTAGATGGGGTTCCGATTCATTGCGGTACCATTGCTTCCTTTGCTTGGAGGCGCAGCAGGAAAACATCATATGAACATTCCTCAGTATAATGTTGTCTCATTTCATGAGGAAAGGTTTTAACTGCTGTCCCATGTAGCTCTGTTCTGAAGGGCCAAGACATGCTCCAAAATATTTGGTAGGGGTAACAATGGGAAATTGGATTGGGTTTTAGTCTTGTTAAAACGGCAGCTGCACTTTAATATATATTTCGTGCTTAATTTACCCATTACAGGCCTTTAACATTTAACCACATTGAATTTGCTCCCATAACTGAGCTAACTGCAGTGTTTAGCTGTGGGCACTTTGACGTCTCAGCAGAGACATAAGAACGGGACAGCAAATGAAAACACAGCCAATAAATTTGTTCACTTTGCTATGAAAACACCATCGTTTCCTGCATATTTGGCTGTAACTACCATTGTTTTCTCAACAATGTAATATCTCAGTCCGCTAACCACTGTAAAGTGGCTTGTTGAGTGAATGTCAGGAGTGGTGCCTGGTGGTGTCTTTTCCTCTGGCTGTCTAGCCATTAACATCAATAGAAACCAGCTGTGTGAAGCGATCACTCTTGTCACTCAGTTGCTTAGTCCTACCATTTGCTTTAGCTTTTAAAAACACTCCTCTCTGTGCAGTTCAAAATTCTGCCCTGTCTTCAGATTCATCTGCTTTCGATTACAGTTATTATCACAAGCTGCTCCTCCTGGCTCTCGCTGCAACTGTGTCCATTGTGTATGTGTGTGCGTGTGTGTATCTGTCTTTAGATCTTTTCCTGAGGGCAATGTGCCTTTCACCTCCGGATTGTAACCCTGTTGTTGTTGGAAGCCTGTTTTGTAATTTATCATTACATGTGTGTGTGTGAGTGCGTGCATGCATCTGGAGACATGTGCATGGAGGCACCATCTGATTTATCAGTGCTTGACCACAGTCAGTGTTTTGTGGACTATCCTAAGATCCCCACGGCGTGCTGAGCCGTGCTGCTGGACATGGTTCCTGCGTCCCTTGCCAACACCGGTTGAGGCCAACAAAAGCAGAGCAGAAGGAATTAGGTTACAGTTACAACAAGAGGCTCCTGCTATATATTCATCCCAACAACAAACATGCTTGTGTAAGGCTTCAAGGAGAGGCTCTTGGTACTGAATGTGACACTGTATCTTCAGGGTGATTAAACCTCAGGCTATGAGAGTTCTTGAAAGCAGTACGGTTTTAATTTTGGTCTACGTACCAAAGTGTGTACACATTATTCATATTAATCTGTTTTTGTGTGACAGACTGTGTGTTATTTCCAAGGAGAAAGCTCATGGTTTTGGGTCAGATGATACATTCAGTAGACAGTTGAGTCATTAAGATTGGCATGACCTAGTCAGCAAGTATCGATCATGTAGCCTAGCTTTACATTCCCAGTTTTATGTGTTGTGATCTGCTGTCTTGTTCTATGTTTTCCATGTCTTATTCCTTTTTCTACTTTTTCCTCCATCTTACATGTTCATTCTCTCTTTTTTTTCTCTCTCCCTCTCCTGTATCTTTCTTTAACCCCTGTCCTCAAATCTCTCACCCCCTCCAGTCACATTCAAATATGATTGCCTGACCTCTGTTACATCCCGGCCCCCTGTTATAATGTAATAAAAAGGATAGCAATAAATAACATGGAGATGACACCCATTGTCTGCTGCTGTAATGTAAAGAATGTCCATGTAATTTGGAATGGCCAGATTATCATTAATCCTGCCGTCGCACATGGTTGTCTGCACACTCAAAGCTACATGCATAAGTGTTAATCTCAAGTTTTGTGTGTGTGTGTGTGTGTGCACATGAGTGTGTGCGCGTTTGACAGGTCAGTAATAAATTCCCATGTCAATGTGCAAAGATGGAGAGGTGAGGTTCCATTAAGTCTCCGCCGGTGGGCCATAAATCAAAGTGATTTTAAGTGTGTGTGTGTGTGTGTGTGCGCGCGTGCGCGTGTATGTGTGTGTATAAGTGCGTGCATGTGTGTGTGAATTAACACTTTTTAATAGTGTTTATTGTTTTAAGTAATTTTAATTTTAAATCATTTCATTTTGAATAAAATAAATGTATAAAGAAACGAAATAAAATCAAATAAAAATGTCAAACAATAATATAATTGTGCTTCTCCAAATGAGGATTTGTGTCATGTATTGTTTATCTGTTATAAACCAGATCTGTTTAGGTGTTTTGACTGTTTTACAGACAGAATTATCAATTGGAAGAGGATTTGTAAAAATGTATGGAAACCAATGGACCTTTTATTTGGTGAATAAATCAGCTTTATTGATAATAAAAAATTTGACTGACTTCAGCTCAAGTTTTTTTTTGGATTCGTCAACTAGTTTTACATGTCTCAGGCATGTTGTCGTCCCTCCTCACCCTCATTGTCTCTTCCTCAGGTTCATCAGTACTACAGCTCTCTGCCTGAGGACAAGGTGCCCTATGTGAACAGCCCAGGAGAGAAATACCGCATCAAACAGCTGCTCCATCAGCTCCCACCCCACGACAATGAGGTGAGCGTCCAAACTGACCCCCTCCCCCATCACATCCATCCACCCATCTCTCTATCTATCTATCTCTCCCTCCCTCCCTCCTCTCCTTCAGGGCGATGCAGAGATAAAAGGAGTAAAAGGAGAAAAGGGAGGAGACGGACGCAGGGAGAAATGCAGTCTGTTGTCTTAATGGGTGGAAATGAGATAGTGAGGTGTTTAGATAGTAGCTGCCTATTTTAGTCTGTTACATCAATAAATCAATTCCAGAAGTAATCAGATCTTAACAGATTCAGACATATCAAAATAATACAAACATATACTGTTTGGCATAAACGCATAGTAACATAATCAGACTGAGTTCCATTTTGTGTCATTTCATTA
>JAPZDY010000012.1:20523215-20534601 GCA_029783645.1 Ctenochaetus hawaiiensis | reverse complement strand
CAAAAATAAATTTTTTTTTTTTTTTTTTTTTTTTTTTTTTAAAACTCTCATTGTATTCCTCCGTCTCCTTTCAGTGTGGAGGCCAGATAAATGGTGGCGACATTGCTGTATTTGCGTCACGAGCAGGTCACGGCATGTGCTGGCATCCAGCCTGCTTCGTGTGCAGCATGTGCAACGAGCTCCTGGTGGATCTCATCTACTTCTACCAGGACGGGAAGATCTACTGCGGCCGGCACCATGCTGAGAGGCTGAAGCCACGCTGCACCGCCTGTGATGAGGTAGAGGCCCCTCACATCGCACACAAATAAACCGGGATGATCATGTGATAACAGACACACATACATACCGATGGCTTGAACACACTATATCTGTAATGTGAGATGGTGTTGGTAGAGCTATTTATTAAGTATTTACAAGCACAGAAGTTGCACATTAGCATCCCTACACATGCAACATACTTCTGTCATATGATGGTCACAGGCTTCCAAACACACATCATCACAGTTAAACACGTGGAAGGGTTTTTCCAGACTAATGGGGTCAGGTCTCAGTACCATGATCTCCAAACCATTAGCAATGACTTTCTGTTAATGGGTACAAGGACACTTTAAGTACTTGAAAAGCACCCTAGTGTTTTAACAGCAGCATAATTAAAAGTAAATGCACCATCTCGGTTTCATCAAGTCCCCACACACATTAGCCTCCTACACAAGTCAAGTGACAGAGAGGAAGATTTAAGAGTTCCAAGCTGCAAAGGACAAAGTGGCGAGTATGGAGGGGGAGCGAGGGCGAGCCGAGGCTTTGTCCTGTCATTCAGCGCGCAGTAATAACCCATCTGAGGTTTTACCTCTGAGGACCTGTGATAAACGATACTCTCTCTTATCTCTCCTTTCTTAGATCATCCTTGCGGATGAGTGCACTGAGGCAGAGGGACGTCACTGGCACATGAAACACTTCTGCTGTTTCGAGTGTGAGACTGTGCTGGGGGGCCAGCGCTACATCATGAAGGAGGGACGACCCTACTGCTGCTCCTGCTTCGAGTCCCTCTACGCTGAGTACTGCGACTCCTGTGGGGAACACATTGGTATGCTACACTAGTGTTTTTCAACCACTGTGCCATGCGGCGGTGCACTAGTGTGCCGTGAGAGATCGACAGTGTCGACAATGGCATATTATTTGCAGATAATAATTAATTTGTTTTCAAAAAAATATTTTTTTATACCAATTAGGTGAAATTGGATAATTTCCCACGGCACACCAGTGTCTGTGCCACAGTGTGCCGGTTGAAAAACACTGTGCTACACAACCACTTCGCATTTATCACTGTTAATACAAACAGCATCAGTCTCCAGCAGGTCACACAAAGAAACACGTGCAAAAAAAAATGTAATAATGCTGCACACATGAAGGAAAGAATATTTTTTCCTGGAGGGTTAAAGACTGACCTAATTTTTTCTAGCAAGTAACACAGAGGAGAAAAAGCTGGAGAAGAAAACATGTGGTCTGGTTTTTAGCAGTTTGTTACTGAGTGACGTCATCTGTGGTCATGCATTTGAGGGAAGGGCACATAGCAGTATGCTACGGGGATCTCAATTTAAAAAGCACATAAACATTTAAAATACATATCATGCAGTGGAAAACCAGCCTTAGGCAAAGACATGATTGTGTCAAGTGATTTTTTTTGATCCCCAAACCTTTTTTTTTGTTAAAGATGCATTCATCAAGTGTCAGTTAAATAGAGATTTAAACATATCACAACCTGCAGTCACCAGCTGACACCAACTGAGAGAAAACTGGGGCAATTTTAGCAGGAAAACTTCATATTAGTGCCTCTCGGCCCTGTGCCACCTCCTGATAAAACTCTGCCTGTATGCGCATGTGTGTGCGTCCTTGTTACTGTTTGTGAGTGCATCCACCGACAGGACGCCCAGGTGTGATTTTGGCACATACCTCTCAACAGATTTGCTCTGTAATTATTTGTCAGACAGGATGCAAAAAAATATTTGGTCAAAAAAAACACAACTGATTATAAATTGAAACCATCAGAAGACATGTGAGAACCAGATGGCAGCCATTAGCAAATAGCTGGTTTTCTCTCCCTCTGCAACAACTGCAAGCATATTTAAAATGCAATGTGTTTGTACAATGCTAGGCAAGATCCGTGAGGAGTTTTCCCCAAAGAGCAGTTAAGTTACGGCCTCCAGCTCTATTTCCTTTCTCAACAAGCAACTATATGTAACAATATAATATGCTAATATTTGGAGGAAAACAGCATTTTTAGCAAAGACATTAACATTTTTAATTCCAAGCTCTTTGATACCAACATGGTGGTTTGTATTTTAATCATTAATTTATATGAGTCCCACAGTCTGTTCTATTATATAAACCTTGTGGATTCATGTGATGTTTGTCTTTCCTGCAGGCATCGACCAAGGCCAGATGACATATGATGGCCAGCACTGGCATGCCACAGAGGGCTGTTTTTGCTGTGCCCGCTGTAAACGCTCTCTGTTGGGTCGGCCTTTCCTGCCCAAGCAGGGCCAAATCTTCTGCTCACGTTCATGCAGTTTGGGGGAGGAGCCCAATGGCTCTGACTCCTCTGATTCGGCCTTCCAGAGCGCTCGTTCTACCAGAGAGTCTAGACGCAGCTCCAAGACAGGAAAGAGTGGAGGAGGAGGTGGTGGGGTTCAGACTGAGAGATTTTCTGGGGAGGTGGACCCACTGTCTTTACAAATGGATCTTCTGAGTCTCTCCAGCCAAACGCCCAGTTTGACTCGCGAGCCGCCTGCCTGGCAGAGCCAAGAACAAGCAGATGACTGCTATAATTATGAACCCCAATCAGACCCAACTGTCAACCCCACCCCTCTTCAGCTCCTCAGCCAGTGCAATGTCAGGACTGTTTGTAACCCTACCTGTTCTGGACAGAACAATCAACAGCAGGATCAAAGGATCAAGGAGAATGGGTGTTTAAAGAGACCAAACATCTCAGCCATGAAGGGTCACTCACTCAATGAGATGTGGTTCCAACAGCCATCTCCAGATGAGTACTACCCACCCAAACTTAGGACCCAAAAGAGCTTCACAGAGGTGTCCCATTGTTCTCAACACCACAATGGCTTCTCCTCTGACAAGCGCTCCATCAGTTTGCATGGCTTCCAGAGAGACAGGGACAGAGATGTAGGGCCTCCAGCAACACAGGTGGCAAGAAGCAGAAACCCCATCAATGCACTTAACTTCACTGAGCAACTGACCCCTCTAGAGCAGACCCCAAGAGGGTCCATGGAGTCCCTGTCACTATCCAATGCTACAGGTGAGTACAGTGATGGTCGTTAGACTTCTTCATCTTGTTGTTAGTTTCTTTTATTTAAGCGCAGCAAATGGAAGTTCTGTGTATCACTACAGTAGTGCAAGTACTGTTGGTAGTTTACATCACCACTTGAGCTTACTTTAATGGTCATGTATTCTGAAATTCAGTTGACAAAAGAACCTACTAAAATTCAAAAGACTAAGCTAACATACAAATTAACTCTATTCCCCTACAGGCCACTCAGCAGATGGAGGAGGAAAGCGTCAAGAGCACCTTTCTCGTTTCTCCATGCCAGACCTGAGCAAGGACTCTGGAATGAATGTTTCAGAGAAAAGTAACATGGGCACCCTAAACTCTTCAGTGCAGTTTCGCAGCTCTGAGTCCATTCACAGCCTCAATGCTAGTCAACCCTACATGGAAATGGATCCCCCCAGGTCCTCACAGTACCAGGTGCAGTACTGTGACCCACCTGGCATGGGGGTTGGCATGGGTATGACTCATTTACCACCTGGCTTTACCTTCCAGGAGGAAGATCGGGTGAGTTTGGTGAGCAGCGCCAACGCGGCTCGTCTCCCACCCATTAGTGAGCGCAGGATGGGTGGTGTCAGCAGTGTAGGGGGGAGGGGAGCAAGTGTTCGTATAGATGCTCCAGAGGAGACTCCTCAGAGGCGCCGGCACCACCACCATCGCTCCCGGAGATCCCGTCGCTCTCGTTCAGAAAATGCTCTCAACCTAGTGGCAGATCGGAGGGTGAGACCTCAAGAAAGACCGCAGCTGCATGTCCGTGAGGATTACGACCGTTTCCCGCCACCAAGGAGCACCAGGGACCAGTTTGGAGTGGGAGGAGGAGGGGGAAGATACCAGCCTCAACTCTTCAGGCAGTGTCCCAGAACCACTTCAGACCTGACTCTTCAAAATCCTGGAGCTAGCAGACGCACTGGCTTGAACCAATACTCCTGGGATGATTATGATGATGATGACTGGTGCTCCACCTGCTCGTCTTCCTCCGAATCAGAAGACGAAGGTTACTTTCTGGGTGAACCAATTCCCAGACCAATCCAGCTGCGCTACCTCAGCAACCAGGAGCTTGTCCATAAGTATAACAATACGGGGATCGGAGGGCCCAATCGCAGCGGGCAACTACACACTCGCAAACGCAGAAAAAGCAAGAACTGCATTATTTCTTAACATCCTGAGGCTTGGCACAGTGAATGACTCTTTGTCCAGCTTGTGTACACTAACATCTTGCATCTGAAACAAAAAGTAAAGAAGACTCACAGTCCATTTAATCAGTATTGTTCAGTGTTGAATATCATGTAATTGAAAGTCAGTGGTGAATTGCAGTTGGTAAACAGTGAAAAAAGCAACAGTATTTGCATGTTTGTTCATTTTAATGTTTTGGATTATCACCTGAGTATTAAGACTAACAGTTACATACACAGTTCTATTAAATCAAAACATTAATCAAAAGCTGATGTGCAATTTTTTCATAACTTCTTTCCCATGCAGCAAGCGAGTGTGAAAAATAATCTGTTTGGTACAGTTTGGCTTTTTTCATGCAATGTGGTTTAGGTATAGGATATAGTGTACTATTGTATTTAGTTCATAGTATGTACATAGATAAATGAATTAATAATTTCACTTAAGTTAAGGAAGTCTGTGTAAATATGGTTGTAAATGAGGCCTCACATATTTTTATATTTTGTATGGATAGAATCATTTATGTATTAAATATCTATAATGTAGAGATAGAAAATGGCAAAAACAGCTTATGCATGTGTAATTTGGCTGACCTGGTCCTGCATTTGGAATAAAGAAGTACTTCAGTGAATTTTTTGTTTCACAGCTGATGTTTCTCTCCAGAGTTATGGCAATATGAGCGCACAAGTGTGTGCAACAGTGACTTCTTGCCTACTAGTCACCTGCATCTGTTTAATGCATAAATTAATGACAATGTAATGTAGAGGTTGATTAGAGAGTCACCCTGCTCTGGATTGATGGTAATGGCGGCCGTCACTTTCAAGCACACAGAGCTCTTTTGTCCTGGAAACAGATGCTGCAAAAGTTCTGGTTTATTGCATCAGCAAATACAAGTTGGAAACTGCTGACAAAGGTCTAGGGTTTAGTTATTGAAATCTGGTGATACTTTGTCCAAGTATCATATTACTCATGCTTATAGTGAAGCGGTGTCAAAATGTGAGTTTAGTCCAGACTGAAAAATCACAACAGCAAGTTGATGGCCTGCCATGAAATTTGGCAGACGGTCTTTGTCGTCTGTGGATAAACTTTAATAACTTTGCTGATCCCCTCCCTTATTAATTTAGCATCATCCTCATGTTACAAATTTAATTTGTCTAATACTTAATGTCATGTCCAAACACATGCAAAACTAATGACATTCCCATACTTTTGGAGCCAACTAGCTAATGTTAGCATGTTAACAAGCTGAAATCAGTTGTTGAACATTGTAAACATTACCCGGTAATCCTCGGTAATGTTAGCATTTTCATTGAGAGCATGCAGCGCTAATGTTAACATTTAGCTCAAAACATTGCTGTTCCCAAAACTCAGCCTCAGTTAGCATGACTGTAGCCTCTTAGTTCTCAAATCCTAAAAGTCAACCTCTAGTTTTTAAATACTGGCATGTACATATAGCATAACAGGTTGTATTTCCAAGAATAAAGAAGTGTCATACTGTAAATTGGATTGCCTCTGACGTCCATGTGGTCCGGGGATTACTGCCGCTAGCCCCCATAATCCACACACTCACATATGTTTGAAACAAGGTGTCTGAGTGCCAGTCTCTTGATTAGAGGCATTGGAGCACTAATGCTGTTGACATGATTGGCACATTAGTGCATTTACTTCACCTAACCTCAACTTAGAAGGTGTGTGCTCCAGTTTTCATGTTTACCCTGGGACACCCCGATAACTCCCAGACAGGGTGGAAAGTAATCCTCATTTAGTCAGTCATGATACGATAAAACCAGCTGCATAAACATGTGAGATACATTATGTCAAACTGCTGATGGCCTGGTCTGTGATTGTGGTCTTTGCTCTGCTATTAGCAAGTCTTCAAACTACGGCTGCAGGCTGTTAGTCACATCAACTGCAAGTTTTGATGATTATAACTGCAATTATTGTCTCCAAATGTAATAAGAAATACAATAAAAGACATGCAAACTTCTGTCTTCAGACAATGATATTATTGTCCTTGACACATGAGCCTCCCTGACATCATCATTAACTTAGCTCATAGGAGTTTTTCTCTTTATTAGTCGCTTGCCAGGTCTTTACCCAAGCATGAGGTGTCTCCATGTGTTTAATTAAAAGCAAATGCAGGCTGTACAGTGAGGGGTGCCACAGATTGCAGCCATATGCTTCGCGGGCCGTGCAACATTCAAGGTAGCGGATGGTGGGGAGATAATCCTCGAGTTGGGTGGATGCTTCCAGTTGTGACGGTCATGTTGTCAGCCAAGCAGTGACTGCCAGTAAATTAGATCCACGAGTGGTGGCTCAGCTGCACAGACTCTATACCGTTCACATATTGCCAGGAAGAGAAGATTTTATAGTTTTCTGATCATGTGATCATCAATAATGACAAAAAACCACTAGTTGATGGCTGTGACTCCCGGTCTGGTCCAGTGAATGTGCTTGAACAAATCATGATCACAAAATAGCATCGCACATCAAGACTTTTAAAGTCTGGTACTCAGTGTTTTGCAATGAGTTCAAATCTCAGCCTTATTCCTGCTTTTGCCTTGTCTTTATTCTTCCTTAGTGTCAAAACGTAAAAACTACAGTGTAACTTTATGAAACATAAGGGAGGAATGTCCAAAATCTAAATGTGTGCATTTCAATCACAGGCATTAATTACACCTAAAATAACCACTGAGATTTCTAATGAAGCTGAAAAGAAGAAGCACTGCCTAATTAGAGAATGAATGCAGTGATCTGAACTGAGTCTAACAACTGTTTCATGGAAGTGTTATTTAGTCTCAGTTAATTTCAAGTTCTTGAACTTTTATTTTCAACCTGAAAGCAGGCTACTAAGACAGAAGGCAGAGCTTTTTTGGGTTCAATTGAGGATCCAGAGAAGAAAAAATGGGATGATTCTCATTAGCTTTTAAGATCTCAGCACATACAGTCTTATAACGACCATCATAACAAAGTTTCCATTTGAACAGACTTAATTACCCTGACTCTGGTTTATTGAGGCCTGAAAGAGTAGAGGGTGTCAGGTGAGCTGGCAGCCATTGATTAATGCTGAGGTATGTTTCAGCACAGAGAAACAACAAGCAAATCAGACGACAAAGTGAAAACAGAGAAACTCCCTTTTTATTCTCCCTTAAATTTAGAATATGTGACAGTACCATTTTGCTTAATTTAAGTGAAAGCTAGTCATTAGAAAGTTGTTTTAATTTGGTAAAAGTGGACATCTCTGAAATAAACAGACAGAATTTCACTAAAGACACTGAAAAAACAAACATTTCCACACTGTTTGGGAAGTTGTAGGGCCTACATTATAACTATTGTCTAATAAGACTTAATAGCAGTCTTCTCTTGTGCGTTGTGTATTGAAATCCACTTCAGTTGGAAAATGTACCACTTTAATTAACAGCCACACATATGTTAGTGCCTGTATGTGTGTGTTATAAGGCCCAGATGCACAGCTGTCAGAATTGAAGCCGTTTGAGTTGTTTTGGGAGACTCTAAAAGCCATAATTACCGGTCCTTCAGAGCAGAACGGCTGCAAATTACAGCTGCGCTCTGAGCAAGCTAAAATAGAATGATTAAATTATTTACAAATGAAGAATGCCAATGGTGTGTTATCGCACACACAACCAGCCCACTTTAATAGGCATGCAAGTACACAACTCTCCCACCAAGCCCACATGCATTCTTCACACACACACACACACACACACACACAAACACTGGTCTGGTGAGGAGATGCGTGACAGGGCTGATGTGAGGCCTTACCAGCAGTCTCCTCTCCTTCAGCCTCATCATGTGCATTCAATTACCATAGAAAGACTGCACCAGAACACTGTCAGCAGATGCACAAACACAGCCACAGGCTGACTTGAGATACATGAGCCAGACAGGGACAACATTTTTTAAGGTTACAGGTAGCATGGAGGCTTTTTCTCTTCCCCACGGTGTAAAATCCCCATTTTCTGACACTAACACTACATCTTGATAAGTGCAGGATACTCACTCTATATGGCCCCTAATCTGCAAAAGGCAGCAGGGAATTTCCCACTCACAGAATCCCCTCTGTTCAGTAATTTAGTCCCTCTGTCCTGTCTGAGAGGCTCACTCCTCATGAGGTAGATGTGTTAATCCTGTGTGACAGTAACCCTGCTGTCCATCTGCTACTTCTCTTCTCCTCTCCATTAGTTTCTTCTTCTTTCTCCCCTCTTCTTTTCTCCCCTCTCCGCTTGTCTTTTCTTTTCCCTTCTCATCCGTTCTCATGTTTTTCTGGTCTATTGTATTTTTTTCTTGTCTCCTCTTGATCATCCCGGCTGTCTTAACTTCCTATTTTCTCACTGCAGATCCCAGATGTAATTATCTCCCACAATATCCCCCGATGTTAACATTCAAGTAGCTCTTCATTGTCTGCATAGAAAATGGATAGTTAATGATAGGTAAGTAGGCAAGCAGAGCATTAGACTTGTAGACCTTGACTAAACCCACTAATCTCAAATTGCATTCTCACCAACTTAAGCACGACCTTTGCCCTTCAACCGGCCTCAACTGTGACCAATCTATCCTTTGAATCTGACTCAACTTCACTTCTCATACTAATCCCTCTTTTAATGGATTTCAAGTTTTTGCTGCATTTTTAAAAAACAGTTAAATACTGTAAATAATCCCCACACACACTCCAAATCATTAATTAGAGCTCATAATAAGTCTCCGTGGGGGCCCTCATTAGGCCTCATAGTTGTCTTTCAGCCACAATGAATGAAAATGATAACTCGTTTCCAGTGTTTGCTCAGTGTTTGACACGTGGCACAGCGAAGTGCTGCCAGGTTCAGGTTAATCCCCTGCTCCAACGGCCCAAGGGGCACCTCGCCATAATTGAGAATGGCATGCTGGGTAGTTCGATGTTGCACTGCCAGGGGGCTCCGTCTGGTTCATGATATCAGCCCACTCCACCCCTCCTCTCTGTGACTCATTAACAAGCTCAGGTCTCAAGAGGGGTCCCATCTGTGAGCCACCTGCACAAAATCACCACCAATTGCAACATTAAATGCCGGACACAAGTCATGTTGTTTCAGTGTTTCCCCTCATGCAGACTGCCTGAGTGACTTGTTGTATGTGAACTTTTTCCTTGCCTTTTCTTCTCTCTCCCCCTCTGCCCCACCTCTTTCTCTCTCTGTCTGTTTTGCAGAGATGACGGATGAAGTGATTAGTCCTCCAGCAGTAAATGAGGCACAGAAGCACTGTGATATTGAATTTGCAGTGATGCATTTTTCCTAGACTTTCCAAGACATACAATTTATTATTTAACTGTGATTTATATAAAGGAAAACAGGCCTTTTTTCTCAAAATCTTTTCAGTGGTAGCTGTAATAGATTAGTGTTTGAGGAACTTCATTATAAATGGAGTATGACAAAAAAGTTGGTTTTAGAGGTTATAATGGTTATTTAGCAAACACTGTATTCAATATTTGGGGTGATCACATCTTCTTCAGTGGCTTTATTTAACTACAAAAAAGCTTCTTTGTGTTAAAACCTATTTTTGATGCAATTCATGGCTCCAGTTTTCTCAGTTCATAACCATGAAGGCATTTGCATTCTGGAAAGGCTTCACTTTGAAGCTGATTTCACTGTTATTGATGAAGTTTTCCCTCACTTTCTTCTGATAACAAAACCTTTATTATCCCTTAATGTGAAAAATTAGCCTTCGGCTCACCATAAGACATATCATAAAAACTATGTATGTACCATAAGAAATGCCCAGCAGCGCAACATTACTGTGAGTGCAAATATTTTTCTAGGTCCCTCCCTCTCACCCCAAGCACAATTACACAATCATGCACACACACACACACACACACATGAACATACAAACATGAAAGTATAACACACACGGGAGAGAGTGGTATGTAAAACTATCATGTTCATGTTGAAGTAACTTTTTTGCTGCTGCTGAACAGTTGCTTTGAAAGCAAGGTGAAGTGAAGCAACATCTACATGGAGGTAATAATTGAGTGGCAAGAACCACCATCCTTCATGGATCTCTGAGAGCTTCTGGGTCGTAATGCATTGCACCGGATGCTCTGATTATACTAATGTCAATGGACATGTCGTAAAAACATACAAACAGCATTACAGACATTACAGAGGACATGCAAAAAACATACAAAAGGTATGTCTGCAACACACATTTGGGAAAAAAATAGAAATCATTATACCCAAGTCTATTATATTCACAAAATACAAGTGTTCAGGAAATTAATCTACTTGGTAAAAACTGCAGCAGGAGCACCAGCCTGATTTATAGTCTTAGGGGAGATTCTTATCTATATGTATCACCTTAGCAACTGTTGAGTTGAGTATTGCTGTTTTTGACAATGTAATTTATTGTTTTCTTTAGTATTTTTATTAAAGCAATGTGTCAGAATGAATTATTCCAAGTCATGGTATCTTTGGTTTCCCCATAATCATATACAATCACTTTTCTTCTGCTGCATTTGAATTAGTATTGAAGGAGTAGCTCCTAAAGGTGTCGTGTATATGACACGCATAGTAGTTTAATTTCGCCAACAAACTAGCTATATGAAGAACAAGAGATGGCACACAAACATATAAGTTTCAGCTGAAACTGTTTTTTGAAAACTACAAGAGAAAGAGGAGGACTGTGATGAAACAATGAAACAAAACTAAACAATAGTGTACAGTGAACAAATACCAAATGCAGCCAAACCCAAACAAACAGTGGAAGCCAGTGTAAAGAAAGAAAAAAAATACCTTTTAGACATATACATGTGTGAGTGTTTGTGTGTGTGTGTGTGTGTGTGTGTGTGTGTGTGTGTGTGTGTGTGTGTGTGTGTGTGTGTGTGTGTGT